>VZZY01023493.1:381607-522310 GCA_013400335.1 Eurystomus gularis
GCTCCATAGGCAGCAAATAAAACTTATGTCTTCCCCTTTTAATAATGAGAGATTCCCATTGCACAACATAATTTTCTGGTCCTGAAAACTGGAGACCTGTAGCCATAATTGCAATAAATTAACCCTGCCGTTTTCTTCATAAAACTGTCTGAGGAGGCTTCTTAATTCACTTTGTCATGAGTCACTTTAATTACATCATGACCATGCTGATGAATGTTTGGGCAGGTAAGGGTCTTGCAGAATTTGCCTGATGAATGCTTATTGCAAAGAGCTCATTGCTGGACTGGAAATATTTTTGCTCTGGGGGTGAAACTGGGTTTGTGAGATTGCTTGGAAACAAAATGAAAACAATCAGATTTGGCTGATTTTCTGTAAGTGAAAGAAGATTTATTTTTAATTCTTGCTGTGTGTGTTTCGCCGATGGTTTGAGGCCTCAGCTCCCCTCTACTTAGCATGGTCATAAAAAAAAATAGAGTAGTAACATCAGAGTAGTTCACTGTGGGGACGGATTGTGTGGGGCAATGGTGTGGCTGGGGGAGGCATGATGCAGAGCCCCACATCTAAAATGGGGCACGGATAAGTGCAGGGAGAAGGCAATAGTGATCTGGTGAGGATTTGGGGGAAAGTGGCTGTAGTTGTGGACGAAGAGGGAGGCATGGGGGCTTTGGCTGAGATTTCTGGGGGAGGGGATGCTGAGGAGGAAGAGAAAGGGTAGCAGGACTGAAAATGGGGCTCCCCAAGCCCATGGTTGGGGTGTTTGCTCTACACACTGCTCTGCCAACAGAAGCAATTTCTAATATCATTAGGACACAGTGCTGGGTGACCCCCTTTTGGGACGCGAGCAAGGCCATTGTACCCTTGTAATACTGGACAGACAGCCACCTCCCTTGCAGCAAGAGAGTAATCAAATACAAAATAAAACAGCAGAAGTGCCTGTTGCAGTGTGATGGGGTTGTTCCCCTGTTGCCATGAAAACAGAGTCATGTCTAGTCTCAAAGTGTTGGCTGCTGAAGTCCCGAAGCCTGCTGAAAGTGTAGTAAGAGCTGGTCAAAACACAGATCTTTAAAACAAACATTCTGTTTTCCCTTGTGTTGATGCTTATGCTGGTTGCTGTTCTCACCCTGAACTCTTTGACACAACTTTTGCCTTCTTTGGCTGTGTTTTAGGCTGGCTTTTTAAATTTTTTTTTTTGCTTTTGAACAGATGAAGGCTCCAGCATTGAGGATGCAGACTTCAACTGGGACGAGTTCCTGGAGGAAACAGGAGCCAGCGCTGCTCCTCACACCTCCTTCAAACATGTATGTGCTTCATCTGAGCCTCATGGGCATTGCACGTGTTCCTTCTGATTTTCAGGGGGTCCCTGGAGAGCTCAAGTGGGGTCTGACCATTCTGGGGAGAAATTTTCCCTCTGTGCATGTGGCAACCCATGTAGGAGTGGCTCCTGTCCAGTGTTAGGTGAAGGTGTGTTTGCACTGTCTGCAGTCACAGGTCAGAGCATTGTCTGTGCCACCACCTTATCCTCTGCCTTGGATTCAAATTTTCCATTTTTGAGGGATTCGATTGCGCTCCTTTTGCTTATAATGCTCTCATTGTTTTATCTTGATCTATTTTTTCATGTCTATTCATTGCTATCTATCTCAACCTGTAGAGATTCATCTCACAAGAGTGCCTTATTTCTCCAAAGTTGTCCTCTTAATGCATGATTTACTGACTAGCAGGGTCACTCAGCACTATAGCCAAGCATGGCCCATCAGAACCCATCTTTCAGCCTGGAGATGCTGTCTCAGGAGCATGAGAACTGAGTATTTGTGTAGATTATATTTTTCCTGGATGAACATGGCTCATATAGACAGCCATGGTAGCGACAGCCTTTGGTCCATGTTAGCACAAGTAACATTCAAAGTGTCTGAAATCTTGACTGATTAAGATCAGCAGAGCTTTGAAGAAAGGACTCTGTCTCCAAGCAGAGCCCATCACAGTCAAGGATGTTGTTATTTGGGACCAGCTTCTCATCTACCACAAGTTGTTTAACCTCTTCTGTTCAGCTCCGTGTGTGTGTTTTCACATAAGGACATGGAACAGAAATTAAGCTGATGTATGAGTTCCTCGTCACAGTCAAGGGTGTGCACATGTTGTCACACTGGTAGATTTTCCAGGACATCTTTTTGTCATTCAACCACAAGACTGTGCTGTCAGAGGTGTTGGAGCCTAGTGGGAAGGTGTTGTGATGCCTTCATCTGTGTCAAGCCACGACAAGTCATCGTGGTTCTCTGTCCTCAGCTGCAAGTCCCATGAAGATAGTGCTGCTCATCCTCCTACCTGACTCATCAGATGTAGGTAGCAGCTAGTTCTGCTACAGCTGATCATCAGTCTCGCTCTGGTTCTTCTCACAGCTTCACTTAGCTGGTCTGTGTGGTCTGGAGGATATGGACATCAGCAGAAGACACAGGTTTTGGCTGTGATCCTCTGGGTTGTCTTACACTGAGTTTGTTTGCTGGCAGAGATGTCCTTTGGGAACAGTGTAGTTGTGCCACAGTGAGCAATCTTCCTGAAGAATCTGTTGCTCCTTTAAGACAAGTCTTGCTTTGGATGACTGCTTTCATGCCGTTAAACCAGGTGATTTCTTGGATTGTTTTGAAGGGATAAGGAGCTGCAGTGTTGAAAAACCTCCCATCTACATCTGAAAAAATTATACAATCCTCCATTCCCTGTTTTGCTTCCATTTCAGCAACAGTGGAATATTGCAGGATAAAGGACCATGATTCTTTATACTGGAGAATTACAGGGTGGTGTTTATTGTAGAGTTTATCCTTGATCCAGCAGCTGTCTGGAGAGAGCATTTTGTGGAGAGAGCAGGTTTCTGCTCCAGGCCTGAATGCAAATGCCAGATCCAGGTGTAAGTTATGTGCTTCCTGAAGCCCTTAGGGATGTCTTTAGATGCATGGAGATGGCCACCTCATCCTGCTGATCCTGCTGGTTTGTGGTGTCTCACAGTACCTCAGTCATGCGACTGTCCATGTGAGACAGGTTAGTGCTGGGAACAGTCCTTAGTAACTAAACTTCACAATCTGAAACTTGATCCTCAAAAAACCCTGGGTTGGCCAGGAACCTGAAAGCTATCAGAGAAGGTTGTATTATCTATCTATTTGATTCTACTCTTCATGGGATTTCCAGTTACAAGTCCCTTGCCTCCAGAATACCACTTTGATCTTTACTTATGGTGAGCACAAGTAGAAAAACTACATGTGAACATGTATCTTGGATTATTTATGAGGACCCTTGGCATCACAAGAGCTAAGATCCTATCTTATGATTAAGTAGGAAATGTCACAAACCTTCTTCAATCTTAGGTGATGTCCAAAGGTCCCTTCCAGTGTCAACTATTCTGTGACTCTAGGCGTTGATGCTGATGGAAATACCCACACAAGTCAAGGCACATGCAGTGTTGCTACCTGCACATAATAAATGGCTTTGGCTACACAGCACTAGTGTCATAAACTGGAGTGGGATGAGTGAGGGAGCACTGCTGACATGGAGTGCTGGGAGTCCCCAAGTCTGTGACGGCCTCAAGTGGCCAAGTAGACCATATTATGTTTATCTTTGTGAGTAAAAGAGGCTCTTTAACCTGTCATTTAAATGAGAAGCTAATTAGAGACAAGCTTAAACCAGGCTTTATAATCTCTCTGGTTTCAGTAGGAGATAAGGTGTAAGAAAGCTGTAAAAACCTGTCCTTGAGCATCTCATAGGGAGTAACAGGCTATGTTTTGGATGGTCTTCTCAAGACAAGTCTGGAACCTGAACCAACATCCACCTCTTTATCAACAGCAGCAGGAGACATCCCACTGACACTAGGAAGGTACCATGCAATGTGCCCACAGCAGGCCCTAGTGTTTAACAGAGGTCTCTGCAGTGTCCTAGAGGAGATGCACTGGCATCTTCAGTTTCTGATGACAAGTTACATGTGACCTGTTACTGATGAGATAAATGGAAGTGACATCTCCCATCAGATGGCAAGACGGTGACTCAAACCATTTGCTTCTTTCAGTGATAGATCATCATACCGTAGTTACTGGGATGCTGGGAGAGCGAATTGGTTGAGGCTTGAGCGGCTGCGTATGGATTTAGTGCAGATGCTCTCCTTGGTCTACCGAGTACAGCATCCAGCCTTTGCTTGTCAAGCCTCGAGGCTCTTCAGTGGTGTTATATGACTAATTATTGTAGTTGGGCTTAACTCCTAGAGATGCTGAGTACCTGCCTTTCTACTTTGGATGTGTCCTGTGATTTGCCTGATGGAGCTGTGCCATGGGAATGCGCCTTCGTTTGAGCTGTACTACCTTCTCCAAGGCATTAGTGAGATTGATGATGCTAAGATGGGTACCAGTCCCCTCTCAGATGCAGTGCAGTTGAGGTTACTGCTGCTGGAGGGCCTCTTTAGAGCATGCAGGACATTACATGATGAGGTGTATGCCAGTGAAGTAAGAATGGTCATGCCCAGACAGATTGTGAAGGAGGTGGTTGGGTTAAGGAGGAGCACAATCAACTCATGTCCTGTCCCAGAGCTGCTCTTTGAGGGCAGCATTATTTTGCTCAGTTGGGGAGGGTGGGTCTCTATGCAAAGAAGAAAAGGTAACACCGTTCTTTTCTCATTTTGTAAGGTGGAAATCAGCCTTCAAAGCAGTTTCCAACCAGGGATGAAATTAGAAGTGGCAAACAAGAGCAATCCAGACACGTATTGGGTGGCTACAATCATTACAACATGTGGACAGCTCTTACTGCTTCGTTACTGTGGCTATGGAGATGACCGCAGGGCGGATTTCTGGTGTGACGTGATGACAGCAGATCTTCACCCGGTTGGCTGGTGTACACAGAATAACAAGGTCCTGATGCCTCCAGATGGTGAGTTCTCTGTGTTTTGTTAGGGTCATGCTCTAGCATTGGGCTGGTGATTAAACTCCAGACTCGCAGTTGATCTGCAGTGGGAACTCCAGATCCTCAAATGGTGTTGGGTGATGCAGTTAGGGTCAGGTCCCCACAGGTCAATGGGTGATTCAGTTTGCCAGTCAGCCTCTACGAAGGCCTTTGTGACCTAACTGGTAACAACAGAAGGCGCTTCTATAGGAAGCTGTCTTAGCAAGGGAACACTGCTAAGTTGTAAAGCTGTGATTTTCAGTTTGGGGATAAAATTGTCCTGTTCCTGTAGGAACAGAATGAGAACAAACTAAAATAAGCAAGATCACTTTGGGTATAACCAGAATCAGAAGTTGGCTGTGCATGCCAGTGTTGTGCTCTGAAAGTTTAAAACCTTCCATTGCCACATTCTTGCAGCTTTTAATTCCAGTAGTAGATACACATGATTAAAGATAGGAAAATCTGGGCATCTTGGGTTAGGGCACGTCCTGATCATCAGCTCTTAGGTGCACAAAAGCTGAATACAAGAGCTGTAGGTTACTGAGTGGCCCGTGTAGAAGAGTTTGTTAATAATACAATTTGATCCCCAGGGTATAAGAGAAATGGTGGGGTTTTTGGCTATGTACATCAAGATACAGTTGGGTATCCTCACCACTGTGTAGCTCCAAGCAGAGGTGTACTTGTCACTGTTACTCATACATATTCCTGCCATACATCCCATTTATTCTGAATAACAAGGGAAGAAGAGATGAATATTTATCCTCCAGCTTATGTATATGTTTAAGAAAAATCTCATTTAAGAGTTCTGAAGTTATTCTTTTACTTTTTGTTATGTGTGACCATTGAGAAAAGTCTATGTGCCAGTTGTGTGCCGTGTGTGATTTCTGCTGGTGTAGGTGTTGCCTGACTTCCCACTGAAGTGAGTTGTAGACATGGACTTTGAATCAGAGCTGACGTTCCTGCCTTGCATATGCCGAGCTCTCAGATAAACTTATCTTTTTGTTCTGGTCTGTGCATTTTTGAATAAACAAAAAGAAGTCTTGAAGACAAATGCGGCTGAGAAATCTCTTGGTTTAGCACTACTAAATCAAGCTGATGTGAGAGAGGCTAAGTATTTTATTGGACTCTTACACTACCTTTTATTACATGGATTATAATCAGCGTTACCAGAAAGGTGTACAGTGCTGTAAACTAAATCTCAAAATGCGAGGGTCAAGGGGCAAGAGATCTCATCGACTGTTGTAATAGAAAATAACGATTGTCTTACAGCTGGAGGCAACTGATTTTCATGAAAATGTTGGAATCTGCTCATTTGGTTGTGGCTACTTCGTGTGAATTGTCTTGCTGGAATGACTGCAAATGTGCAGTGCATCATACCGCCTTTCTTCTCTGGCTGGGTGATGTAACTGCATAGCAGGGTCTTAAATTTGGGCAACTGTCCTGTTTGGGGTTTTTTTTACTCACTCTCATTCTCAGTGACTGAACTCTTTAAGCATTTAAGAGTCATATTTTGGCATGAGGCATTTGAAATGTACAAGAGGATTTGAGCCTTTAGGACTTCTCTCACTTGGAAAAGAGGGAGGTCCTAAATGCGCTCATAAATCACAGAGGTCCTCTGGGTGCTTGCCCTCAGGGTTCAGCCTGTGGTCAAAGGTGGGTTTTCAGAAGATTGTAGCTCCCATTGGGACACCTAGCATAGAAGCTGAATTTTCAAGAGTGCTTCTTGTCTTCCATAGGGAGAACAGAGCTCTGAACAGGTTGCTCAGAGACATTGTGGATGCCACCTCCCTGGAAGTATTCTTGGCCAGATTGGATGGGGCTTTGAGCAACCTAGTCTAGTGGAAGGTATCCTTACCCATGACAGGAGGTGGAACTAGATGATCTGTAAGGTCCCTTCCAACCCAAACCATTCTATGACCAGCTTTTGAAAGTAGCTTGTGAGACTTGTTGTACGCATATGTCTGGAGTTTGTCCTGTGCTTAACTGCTCTCCTGATCAGTGAAAGTACCTTAAGGAGCCAAGCTTCACAGCAGTGCTGGGAGTTTTGGCTGGTGAAGCTTTCAGGGTCAGACTCTGCATTGGTTACAGAGAAAGTGATGTTCTCTATGAACTCCGTGGAGGTTTTTTGCCTTTTTAGCATTGCTCCCTATTTTGTTGCCAAACCTTTGGAAGAGATGAAAGCCAGCTTCAAATTGCATTGACCGGTTTTCTGAGGGCCTGATTCTGCAAATCTTGATTATGGTGAGGATATCTGCTGGCAAGACCATGCAAACACCATGGTGAGGGCGAGTTATCTGTCACTAGGGTTTTATTTTAATCAGGAGCTGAAGGCTTTGGTTAAAAAGCAGATGTGCTAAGGAGGACTTAAAGTACCAGTGCTGGGACATGGCTCTGGTTCTGCTTACAAATCAGGTCAGGCTGATCAGAACTCGTCTTATAAATAATGTGATGCCAGACAAGAACGATACAGAGTGATAGGACAAAGAATTTCATTAGATGGAAGAGAGATGCAAAAAAATGGGCCAGTTCGGCTTGGCGGATCAATAGAGCTTGATTTAACGTTCAGCACACACAGAGCTTTTAAGGGGCAGCTGCCAAATAATTATTGTTTATGATCCCAATAGAAGGAAGTCATTTAATTTACAGACTGTTACATGGTTATTTATTGGGTGACGTTAGTATTGCATCATGGTGCTTGTGAGTATAATGTCAAGTCATGTTATCTCCTGCCATGACATTATGGAGCGGTGCACTAGAATAGGGCTGCTCAGGCCAAATACTTGAGTTTGCAATAAAATGTGCTGGCTTATGCAAGGACAGCGTGAGTGTGTGTGTGCCTGCGAGCTTCACCCCCTCCTTCCCTGCAGGAAATCAAAGGAGTAAAATTGTAGTCACTTCAAGCTTTGCCATTAATTATATTTTTCTCATTACAAATCGGTGTGTAATTTGAATTGCAAACTCAACTATCCTGGCAGAATAGATCTGTTTACCATTCAAAGCAAAATGAAAATTATTTAAATTAGTTAATATAGAACTCATTTGAATGAATCGGATGTTTATTCATGAACTAGCTGAGGCAAGTGTGAAGCGGTCCTTATGGTCTGTAGCTTTGGCAGTGATCAGCTCTAGAGTCACGTCCTGGGACAGAGATTTCTATTTTATTGCATATTAAGTGTGGTATAGAGCAGTGGGTATCTACTACCTGATGTATGAGTGTGAAATTTTCATCCCTGCTGACAAGGCCCCTTAGCAATGGTAATTTGTATGAGGAAGGACAACCTGCTTCAGAGTTCCTTGACGGTGGCAGGGCTGTGGTCCTGTGCTAGGATTTGTTTTCTGCACTACAGGGGTGGGATGTAACATAGACTTTCCATTAGTTAGTTAAAATTTCCCCAGTATATTAGCCTGCAAGGACACAGGGACAGCCTTTATCCTCTCCAGTGTCTCACCCAAGTGCTGTCCTCCTCCTCAGCACAGAGCCAGTGCGGTTCTTTTCCAACATTCTCCATCCCATGAGATCTTTTACCCGCTGAGCACTAAAAATTAAAGTCTAACTGAACTTTCCCTTACTCTTAATTCCTTTAACTGTGAAAGGAAAAGAGGCCTCTTGCCTCCTTTAGCCTGTGATTTCCATGTGCTGTTTTCCTTTGTTGATGACAGTTGGGTTCATGAACACATTTACCATCGGGTAGAGGAGCAGCGTGGAGAACCTGACAAGCGTAGTAGCTAAATTATGCATTGTGAACCACGTGGAGAGCAGGAACGTCTTTTGATTGACACTTGGGTGTTTTTGTACAGATTGCAGATTTACAGCTGAGCCAACAGAGCCGAATCTCTCCTGGCACTATCTTAATGCATTCTGGGATGCGCTAAAGACACTGGACGACAAGATTATTGTGTACACTTGTAATTGCCGTGGTGGTTCTGCTTTAATGTTGTTGACAGATGGAAATTCAAATAGGGCATTTCTGTGTGCAGATCCACACAGTGAGCTTGAGTCTGCTTGCTGTGTAAACCAGGAGATGGAGGAGACTGGAGATGTAAAGAAATACAGCAGGGAGAGAAGCAGGTCTATATTTTGATTTTACAATGAACTGGTACAGATGGGAAAGCCTCTGAACACCATCTATACCTGGATTTGGTGATCATGATGATCAATTGTACTGCGCTTATGCATAGGAAAGCAGCATTTACTTCTCTCCTGCACCAATATACGGAGAATTAAAGCTGGAAAACCTGATCCTGGGGTGAAGTGAGTCCCACTTGAATGGTGCTGAGCTTCATCAAGTGAAATATGCCATTAAGAGAGGTGGGCATGGAGCATTTTGCCTGTCCAGACTGTCTGTGAAGGCAAACATCGTCATTTGGTCACTATTTGAAATGGATTTTTGTCTTTCACCCAGGTCAGGTTAACTTTTCTTCTAAATCGAGACCAAAGGAGGGGAATTTCACTTAGATTCGAAGTGCTAGATCTGAGTCTGGGTGGAGTGTGGATGAAAAAGGAGATACAACTTGTGCCACAGCAAACCAAGTTGCTTTCAAATGGCAACTTTTTTTTTTTTCACTATTATCTGAGTCTTTCAGAGAGCCAAGTCCTGTTGTTTGAGATCACTGGTGTAAGGGAGGGGAGAAGAGGATGTGGTTGGCCATGGCATAACTTATGGCATGATGGCTCACTGGACTCTGCATAGTTAAAAGGTGATTGATTGTGTTGCGCAGCTGATTTGTATGCAAGGTGGCAGATAGATGAATAGATAGATGGAGAAACTTTGAGCCAGTTTTTCCATTTTGTTAGTCCTCAGGTGACATAATTGATGTATGTAGTGGTTAGAACAGGTGCTGAGGCCAGACTACAGTAGAAAGTGGTGGCATTGAGAGAAAATGGGGCACAGGGGATGAGAACAGGAGCGGTAAGGGGAGATGTTGAGACAGGAGCAAAGAGAAGCCTTGAGCAGTCAGCTTTCTGCTCAGGGTATGGATTTGTTGTCATTCAAGACTTCCTAGGTGTACAGAAGACTTTTATGAGGGGCACAGTTGGGAGTGATGGTGGTCGTGTGGCTCATAAAGTTGCTTTTCAGCATCATTCTAGGAGGTCACTTGTGTTCACAAAGCTTGTGCACAGGTTCTTCAGAGGGCAACACAGAGATAATATTTCTGAAAACAGTTGAAGGCCTCCAGAGCTGCTGCTCTCAGAAAATGTGATCATGAATGTATTTTTTTTTTTTTTTTTTAACCAAAGCCAACTTTCCCCTGGTAATCTCATCCCAGAGGAAATTAAAACTTACACTATGCCTGCATGTCTGTGATTACAGTGGAGGTAGAGAGATCAGATGGGGTGGACTTCTCCTTTTATCTTCGTGAGTAGTTGGCTCGCCTCCACCAACTTATCTGAGATGAGTTTGCTGGTGTAATTGAGAGCAGATCTGGCACTGGTTTAGCTCTTTTGCTGAAGGCTCACCTGAAATATTACTTCCTAAGAGCTTGAGGCTGGAGAAATTCAGTAGGCATTCACTGAGCTTATGCTGTTTTACACCAGCTAAACTGGGCCCTCGAGCCAAGTAAAATGAAACTCGGAAATCTTCTTTGGCAGGTTGTACTGTCAAACACCATGGATATTTCTAAAGGAGTATGTAGTTTGTTTTCTTCTTTTTCTTCTTTACCCAATCCTTGTCCTCTTAGTCCATCAAAACCAAGTTTAGACTAACCTAATGTAAAGAGATTGCAGGATTTCTTTGTTTTAAATACTGCAAATGACTCCTAGTACAGTGTTTTATGTGTGCTTTTCAAGTCGACTTTAGCACACTATTAATTATGCAGGGATGACGTTAGCATAAATAACTAGTCAGCAAATAAATGTCAATTAAATATTCTATTAGCATAGTAGGCAGCTTTATGCATTGGCGTAGAACATTTAGCAGATTATACTTAACAAGCATATAAAAAATAACATTTTTTGTCTTTGCTCTCCTAATGATGGTAGAAGGAAGGAAAGGAGGGGAGGTAAAAATAATGCCAGCTTTGGCTGAAGATCCTGGGGGTGTTTGGGCTGAAATTTGCCCTAGTAGGAGCCACATTAGCTGACTCTGATGTCTTTTGGGAGCTTGCAGCAGCTGGAAATTGCTGGTGCATATCGTGGCTTGGCATCTCCCTGCCAGCCCCACGTACCTCCTTGCAGACTCGCTCCCAAGAAGAACATATTTTCATTACAGCCTCACAGTAGTCTTTTCCTTCCCTTCCTTGACGTGACTCCGATTGCTCGGTCTGGGATGTAAAAATTTCAAGAGTGAGCCCATTGCTCGTGCGGCATCAGGATAATGATAGGGAAAATGGTCTTTTCACTATTGTGTGAAACTGCAAATCTTTTGCATGTGGTGCTGGCTTTAGTTACTTTCCAAAGACTTGATATTGCCAAGTGAGGCCCTTCTGGGGTAAACTGAGTATAACAGGCCCTCACGTGCCTTCTGAGAATGTGAGTAATTGTTGAGCTACTGTGCAAATGTGGCATAGCCTGGCCAGTGGGACAGGCTTTGCAAAACATTTGTCTTGTAGACTTTATCAAATGCAGAGGCTTTGAGCATCTCCAGGTCTGCTGGGCTTGAGGTCTATGTTTTAAGCTTTGATTTGCCTTTTAATGTAATCTTTCAGATCCAGAAGCATAGTTGCAGCCAATGTTGCAGGGATGAGATGCTGGCGGGTTTGTAAGGTGGACTTGAGAATGATTTATCCTGGTGTTACTGTTGTGAAACTAGGACAAAGAAACACCATGTGAGTGGGCAATGCGAAGTGTGTGCTGCTCTGGCTTTAGCTGGGACCACTGTGAGTGATGGAGGCTATCAAGGGGAAAAATCAATGGTTGGTTAAACATAGATCCTTTTGTTTCAAGTTTTTTGGGAGCACGGTGGAGATGGTCCTTGGGGAATACGCCTACAATGAGGCTTCTAGCCTGGGCTCTGCAATGACCCCATGCTTTAGTTAAATGGTGATGAGGTACTCTTGAGCTCTTCTCCTGGGGTGAAGCCCCATCAGCTGGGGTCACCTGCTACTCTATTAAGATTTTGGTGGAACTGACGTAGAAAAGGTGTTTTTCCCCTTCACAAAAAACTTAAAAGCAAAGCCTCTGCTTTGTTCTTGTCAGTATTTTCCCTTGGAAAAATTCATTGTTTTTCCCCTCAAAAACGTCAGAGTAGTTGTTTCTGGATTAAATGCCCAAAGTGTCTTGAGTTGCAGCAGTGCCTTAGGGGATTCACACGTGAGTTCTGGTCCCTTCTTGCCCTTTTGCCTGGGTTAGACTTTCTTCATGAGGGTCTTATCTCTCTGTGGGAAGTTATCCTGAGAAGTTTTCTCCTTGATGCCCCACAAGGTGCTCTTGTGCCTGGGGAACACAGAGCTTGCAGAGGATCAGGCATTTGAATAACCAAAGGCATGCAAGATGGTTTAGGTTTCCAGTAAAATAAGAAAAAGGCCAAAGCTTGCACATGAAGCAGCCTCTGTTTATTGAAAGCAAGAAAAGAATACAATTTAATCAAAACCTAGTTTTCCAGTAGGAAGCCATTTCAACAGAAACATACCCAGCAAGCCTAGTTTCCAGGGACAATGACATCTGCTTATGCTGTATTTACATTTATTTATTCTCACAAACAAATGGAGTAAGGGAAACAGGAGCAGGCCTGATCAGACAGCCAGTGGTCCAGCGAGGCAGGGATGCACTCAGTGACTGTGGCCACCAAAACTACACAAAACCCTGCAGTGCACTTACAGTGCCTGCTCAGCATCCATTTTGGGGTGGTTTTTTATTGCTCAGGATTATTCGGGGAAATCAGATTTGGTCTGCAGCCAGTTGAGGCATCAGTGCAACTTAGAGAGGCGACAGTTTCACTGATGCAATTGTCCTTGCACAGTTCTAACTCAGATCCTGGGTTCTGGCACATTTAAGGGTGGAAAGTACTTTCATTTATATTTCTGAGGATAGCCCATCCTCATTCCCATACTGGACTGAGCTATATAGTCAGTAAACCTAGTAAAACAATACTACATGGTTTTATGGCTAACACTGAGGATAATATAGCACTGTTTACACTGGTCTGTTATTAACCCAACTTGGAGAATGGGTTTAATCTGGATGTTGGCTGACAGCCAAGGAAGGATTCAACATAGGGTTTCACCAATGAAGTGAGGGAAATTTGATAACAAACGACTCGGACACACTGATACGAATGCACTTTCTGACTGCTTTCCCTTGCTTGGGTGGACTGTCTGTCCTGACTTTTATTTCCATGTACCATGGAAGTATGGACTGTTATTTCCATGCACCGTTGCCTTTCTCCATAAATGAATGATGTTGCCATTGCCATAGCAGGAACGCTGAAAAGCAGCAGTATGGTTTGTATGGTAATAGTCCATTTCAGGTGGTAGAGGGAAGACTGAACTATTTTAGCTACAGCTATCCTGTTACAATTGAAGAAGCAGCACCTTGCGTACAAGCAGCAGTGGAGCTGGGAATCAGGCTTACTGCAATGAAACCTGAAAGCCTAATCCTTTTATAAAGAGTCTGGAGAGGGGTGGAGGTGGAGGAAAGAAAAGCAGTGATTTTCGTGGACTTTGACAAGTTATAAATATATCCTGAGTGAAACCAATAGTGTGGAGCTTTATGAAAGATTTAATGAATAAATATTTCATGCCCACATGGTGCTTCTTCAGTAACACATGCTGTCGGTAAAAAGCAATAAACAAAGAACCTCCTTCAGGGTTTGTTTGGGCTTTTAAATTAAACTAATTTAATCAACTTTTTCAGTCAAGCTTGATATTAGTTCATTTCTGTACACAGCAACTGTACTCAGATCTGTTTGTTTTCTCCTGATACCTGTTCTCCTGTTTGGAAGATGCTTGAATATCAAAGAACGATTTGTTTCTTCCTGCCCCTGTAGTGCGCTTCTGAGTGTTCAAGGCAGAGAGCACAGTCTGACTTTCTCCTTATCCTCCATCTTGGAGTCAACCATCCTCTACCATCACATCCAAAAGTGTGAGGGGATCCTGGCTGACATCTTCATTATCCAGCAGGGATATGAGCATGTTGGTCATTTCTGAATGTAAGCAAGCAGGTATCTGTTGGATTTTGGAAGCCTTCAACACCCAGTTTGCTGCTGCTTGAAGGACCAGAACAAGCCAAGAGTGCTCTGGAGTCTGGCCTCATGTGGGCAGTGAGGCTTGAATGCTGCTGCAGTGGAGATTTATGGAGAGAATTGAAATGCTCCTCAAGCTCAGGCTATTGGCAAAGCTGGGGCCTGGGTGTGCTAGTGCCGTTGCTTTATGGTTGACTGTCACAACAAATGGCCATGAGGAGATCAGGATATGTATTAGCTTGTGTCTTTGCAGTAGTTTAAAAAAAGCATCTTCAGGGATCTGATTTTTTTCCTGAGAACAGCAGGAGTGTAGCCAGTTGATTCTTTCACAGCTGGACCACACAAGTGAAGAGGAAACAAGACACAGTAGTGACGTAAAAGCAAAGGGGGATCAGAAGGGTGCAGATAACTTTGGGAAGGCATCTGTGGTCAGGGCTACTCAATGAGCTGAAGGTCTGCTCAGACATGGCCACTGATGGACCTTTGTGTGGAGTGGTGGGGTTGGACACAGGCGCATGGAATGGGGCATTTCTCAGCTTCTCTTGCATGAAAAGAAGTAAAAGTACTTCTTTTCTGCTTTTTTTTTTACCTACAACCATTGACCTGGAACCAATTTGTTTTGTAGTGGGCAGCTTTGGGAACTGAAATTTATTCCTTATGGGTGGATGGAGCATGTCCCCATGAGGTTTGAGCCACACTATGGGCAGTGACAAAAAAGACTGGATGGTATTAGAAACTGGGGAAGCTTTGCTTGTCCAAACCCATGTAGAGCTATATTTCATTTCTTTTTCAGTGTTATTAGGCAATGTGTGAGATTGTCTCTGTATAGATCAAAGCCCAAACCCTTTGCACGGCAGAAGGGTTCAACTTTGGCAAAGACTGATGGAATGAAACTCCTTGCGGCAGCGCTGAGCTGCAATCGTCGTCTGATCCAGCCTGAAGTGTTGGCAGAACCAATTTCTGCTGCAGTGCTTGACATTCTTCAAGGAAAGCACATTTCAGTGGGACTCAAGGTCCGTTCAGGATGCTCAGAGAGCTTAAGATGAGCAGTTGAGACCCCATGGCTTCACCTTCTGCTGCTCGCAATTCTAGTCACAGTCTGCAAGATAACACTGCAGCCGCTGCTGTGACTAAACCATTGGTTTTGGACCTGACATTTAGTACAAGTTGTGCAGGAGGAACAAAGATATGGAAGGAATAAAGTAATTGAAGTGTGAGGCAGTGACTGTGAATGAGAAGCTGTATTTTCAAGGAAATGTTGCTGGAAAAGGCTGTGAGGAGACATCAGGCTTTTCTGTGAGTAGAAATTTTCTGAGATTTCTTTGTTCTTTAGCAGCGGGTGAAATGGGGTGGGTTTTCAGAAGGTATCTTTGAGATGATTTCAGGTAGAATCTCCCTTTGATTGTTGCAAAAAAACCCTTCCATCCATTGCATAAAACAGATAAATCCTCCTCCCAAGACATTTAAGTGCTAAGGGATGGAAAGATGTAAAGAGCGGGTACAAGAGAAGGGCAATGAAGCTGGTGAGGGGTCTAGAAAACATGTCTTAGGAAGAGCACCTGAGGGAACTCGTATTGTTTAGCCTGGAGAAGAAAGGGATGAGAGGAGACCTCATTGCTCTCTACCACTACCTAAAAGGAGGTTGTGGTGAGGCTGGTGTTGGTCTCTTCTCCCAAGTAACTAATGACAGGACAAGAGGAAATGGCCTCAAGTTGCACCAGGGGAGGTTTAGATTGGATATCAGGAAGAAATTCTTTATTGAAGGAGTGGTTGGGCATTGGAACAGGCTGCCCAGGGAAGTGGTGGAGTCACCATCCCTGGAGGTGTTCAAAAAATGGGTAGATGTAGCACTTCAGGACATGGTCTAGAGGTCAGGGAGATGTTGGGATGAAGATTGGACTTGATGATCCTAGAGGTCTTTTCTAACCTTAATGATTCTATGATTCTATTTTACAATTAGAATCCTGATAAGGCTTCTAATAAAAAATGTAGTTGTGGAGTCAGTAAGTTTTAGAAGTACTGGCCCCATTGCTCTGTGTTGAGCCAGCATTTGACATCATCCAACTATTTGGTGCAAAACAGAGCAAAATGCAGAACAGTTGAGAATCTGTTCACTGTTGAGCAGAAGACTTACGGCCCCATTTTTAGACTTGGTGGGCTGTCATTGAGGACACTGTGATGTCATTTATTCAAGCAAATATCTCGGAAGTGTGCGCCTCGCTGATGACTGGAGATCTCCGCACCCTGAATATCCAGCAGTGAAAATCCAGAGTTGTTCTTCCATACTCATAACCTCCTGGGATGTGTGCTTTGAAGCTGTTGAGCTAGAAAGTCTAGAAATCATAGAAAACCAAGAGGATTTAGCTGGAAAGCATAACAGTGGATGCAAAACACTCTTTTTTGATATGGTCAACTTAACTGATGTCCAGCTGAATGCATTTTTAAAACAATGTTCTTTAAAAATTATTATTTTGAGAGATTTTAAGTAACCATTCTTGGTAATTTCCTTTACCAAGTTTCCTGTAATTTCCCCCAGAGGAGTTTTGGAATGAAAGTGCCATCTCAACTGTAAGACTAGACCAAGGTAGTTAATGTGGTGATATAATATGTAAAACATGGACAGACTTAAATAATCCCCACTGGAGGCATCTCTGGAGACTTAAAAAACCCTACTGTTCATATTCTAAGTTAGAATCAGTTTTGAGTCTTTATATCAGAAAAAGAAGTGACTTTCTGTGCATTACTGTAAGAGCTGGGAAGGGTGAATAGCACAAGGGATTTCATCCAGAGCATGCCAAAGCTTATGTACATGTTTCTCCAGTGGACCTTTTTCGATCAGATTGAAGATTAAATCATGTCTGTTAGAGCTGAGCAGAGATGAGAGGATTTTCTGTGCTCCTTTAGACCAAGGATAAGCCAATGTGTCTAGTGTCACGTCTTCAGCAAAGCATTCCTTCAGATGGACCTCAGATTTTGCTCGTGAGGATCATGCATATAGCAAACTTGGGAAGCTGCTAGTGGCAGATGCAAGCACCAGCATGATCCTGAGCCAGCTGTGACTTGTGCTTGATTTTTCCCTCGTTACACATGATAATGTGAGCTCCCAGTCACCATGGAAGGGCTTGCTTCCTGAAGCAGACCATATGCTCCTTGAGCCCATGGAGGCAGTAGTTGCGCCATGTATAGATTTAAGTGATGCTTCTGTAAAGCATTTTCCTGATGACAATTAAAAATCAATTCCTCTAACCCAGATTCCAAATTCTGGGTCGATTCTGTCCCTTTTGCATGATGCTGGAAGTCTTTTGCTCTGAATTCCCAAATTATTTGTTTCTGTGTATGTGTGCTCTCATTTCTATGGTTTTGGTCACAAAAAACTCCCCCCACAAACCACAACGAGCAAATAAGCTTAAGGACATGATGAAACCCTTTCTGACTGATTTATTTGGTGTTGTGAGGCAGAGCATTCACCTCCTGCGTTTGTAGCAAAAATCATGTTTCCCACAGTGTCGCCGTTGAGAATGGTTGAAGAAACAAGGGAAAGTCAGCATTTTCAGGTCAGAGTGTGAAAATGCGTCTTCTTCCTAAAGTGCTGGAGTTAATCTAGAAGGTATATCTAGGGTAGACTTTGCCAAACTCAGGAAACCATCCTGCTATGTATCGTACAGGTTTTACTGAAGAGGCTCTGCCAGGGTGAGTATAAACCCTAAAGAGGGGAAATAATGTAATTCCCTCATGCTAAGCCACTCTGGGAAGGTCACTAAGGAGTCCCTGGCTGTGTGAGGCATCTACACGCTGAGCATTTGACTACTGAAGCTGCCTCTTCCATAGAGTCTTGCTTTGCCTTGACCCGTTCTGCTGTTGTCCTTGAACTTATCAGCCTGAACATCAGCAGGTGGCTCCATTTGGAAAACCTCTTTCCTGTAGAACATCTATAAAATTTATTTAGAAACAAAGAAACCAAAAAAACTTGGAGGAAACATTGTGTGATGAAGATGAGATTAAGTGCTCACAAACCACCTGAATGAGCCGTGGTTCTGCACTAAGATTTGGGAGCCTTCGATTTAGCAGTGGGTTTATCAGAGCAGTATCATCTCCAGTCAACATGTCCCAGAGTGATGGAGAAGCTGAAGTTTTAGAGTTCACAGGAGATTTGGAGCACTGTGGAAAAGCTGCTGGCATTTCAAGTCCTGTAACACATAGTTATTCTCATTTCAGATGATGCCTTGCATAATGTTCCACGTTGATCTCCAATTCAGATCTAAACTCTTCAAAATATGGGGGATGTTTTTGATCCTGGGATTTGTAGTTCAAGCCCTTTTCTAGTTTCAAGTGAAGAAAACACGTGTTTAGCAAGCCCAAAATGAGCCTTGATGGAGTATTTCTTTGATGGTGTTGCAATGATGATTATGAATTTACATCTTGTGCATAGGATGTTAAGCACCTCATGGGGCCTGGCTGTGCTTAGACTGTACCATTAACTTTGGGAAGGATGCATGATGAATGTTCATAAGGCCCTCTAGGTTTGGATTTGTGGTGCTTACATCACACAGCCAAGAGTCTCTGAA
The DNA here is from genome assembly GCA_013400335.1 of Eurystomus gularis. Lineage (NCBI taxonomy): Eukaryota > Metazoa > Chordata > Aves > Coraciiformes > Coraciidae > Eurystomus > Eurystomus gularis. The sequence continues at coordinate 400,200 of VZZY01023493.1, forward strand.
GTGATTAAATGGGATTTGATTGTTAGAAGCTGGCAATACAATTCTGATTAATTACAGAACACACTGCAAAGTGCAAAATTAGTTTTGTTCTTTTCTTTTTTTAACATATGTTTCTGCTTTGTGGGATGTCAGAAGGTGAAGTCATGATGAATGAGGCTTGTTGGCTATTTCCATGATAGTTCAGGAGTGTGCAGGTTCATTCTTGGGTCAGGGAGAGGGTTAGACTTCCACTATTGTCCCATGCTCTGACTGTGAGCAGAGAGATTTGGGGAGAACCATTGGCAAATCCTTAAATTAGCATCATAGAATCATTCTGCTTGGAAGAGACCTTCAAGATCATCGAGTCCAACAGTTAACCCAGCATTGCCAAGTCTACCACTAAAGCATATCCGTCAGCACCATATCTGCACAGCTTTTAAATTCCTCCAGGGATGGGGACTCCACCACTACCCTGGGCAGTCTGTTCCAGGCCTTGACAACCCTTTTGGGGAAGACATTTTTCCTAATATCCAACCTAAACCTCCCCTTGTGCAACCTGAGACCTTGTACTCTTGCCCTATTGCTTGTTACTTGGGCAAAGAGACCAACCTCCACCTCACTCCGACCTCCTGTCAGGTACATGTTGAGAGCAAGAAGGTCTCCCTTGAGCCTCCTTTTCTCCAGGCTAAACAACCCCAGTTTCCTCAGCTGCTCCTCATAAGACTTGTGCTCTAGGTCTTTCACCAGCTTCATTGCCCTTCTTTGGAGACACTCTAGTACCTAGGTGTCCTTCTTGAACTGAGAGGCCCAAAACTGAACCCAGGATTTGAGGTGTGGTCTCACCAGTGCTGAGTACAGAGGGACAATCACTACTCTGGTCGCACTGGCCACACTAGTGCTAATACAAGCCAGAACACTGTTGGCCTTCTTGGCCAACTGGGCACATGCTGGCTCATCTTCAGCTGGCTGTCGACCAACACCCCCAGATCCTTTTCCACTGGGTGCTTTCCAGCTACTCTTCCCCAAGCCTGTAGCGTTGCTGAGACCCAGCTGCAGAACCCAGCACTTGACCTTGTTGAACCTCATCCCATTGGCCTCGACCCTTTGATTCAGTCTGTCCAGATCAAACCACTAGATTAAACTCAGTGCATCCTGATTTGCTCTTTATACTTGCAGCACTGTTCCTCACCAACTTGACACCATGACACCAGCCTCCCACCTGAGTCCTGCCAGGGTTTTCCCCCAAGGTAGCCCTCTGCTTCTTATCTCTGAGATGCATCTTTGCCCTTGTGTTAGGACTCCAGACTGAAGCTGTTATTGACTTGCTTTTTCTTTCCAGTCACTGCTTGTGTCTTCAATAGAGGTCATGGTTTGAGAGTCCCAGTCTGTATCTGCACAGCCAGGGACATGTTTCAACGATCTGTGGCCATAACACCTAATAATCTCAGATAATGTGAGACCAGACACTTAAATTTTAGAACGGTTATGTGGAGTGAGGTGAATCTGGGCTTGTAGTGTCTGTTTAAAGGCAGAAAAAGTAAAAAAAATGTGCTTTTGGCTATTCTCTGGGTCTTATGCATATCCAGTCATTTTGCTAATAGGAAGAAAATACCTTTAAGCATTAGCTAAAACTTGCTTTTTTTTTTTTTTTTTTTTCTTTCTAATGGGTGTTGCCCACCAGAGCTAAGAAAGATTTGTCTTAATTATTTTTCTGGAGTGTATTAAGCAATGCTGTTTATATAATAAACTGCAAGCACTGTTCCTGCTAATTCTGATTTTTCTGATGTAGATGGAAAATTTTAAAAAAAGCCCAAACAAACCCAGAATGGATTTGCTGGACATTGGGTCTCTCCGTATGTCTTCTATGTTTTGGTGCTTTTATTCATAGTGGATATTTGCTGTAGTCTATTGGCTTTGCCAGGGAAAAAAGGTATTTTGTGCAGTGAACTGGTTTATGCTTTATATAAGAACATTGTGCTGCTGTAAATTTGTTGCATTTTACAGAGCTGTCTCCAAAGAACAGCCTTCAGAAAGCGACTGCAGGATTTAGAAGTGAGAAAAGGCACTTGGTATGTGAGATAATTGGATAGAGTTTGGGGGCGTGAGGTCAGTGCCTTGGGCACAATATTTATACTGGAATGACATCCCCTTATAGAATGGCCAGTAACTTTTAGATGATGTTATGGCACAGAATTCATTTGGGGCTGGCCTATGAGATCCCAAAGAGATGGAGCAGAAAAGTGCCTCTCACGTTGATTTGCAAAGGCGAGCCAAGGGGAGAGCGTTTGGCATTTGGATCAGGATCAGGGAACCTCCAGACCTTCTTCCCTCCACTAGCTCTACTTTCTAGCATCAGAGAGATCTGGTGCTGTGCATTATTATGGGAAAAACCCTTCTACTAATTCATAAAAAATTCATTAAAACTATTGGCATGGTCCAGTGGTGGTCAGAGGTAAGAATTCAGGGTATGAACCAAACTGGTGGCTATATTGCAGTAGGTCTGGCTATGGTTATGAATGGTAACTCGGTCAGGGATTTACCCAGGAATTAATCATAGAGGTCTTTTCCAACCTTAATGATTCTAAGATCATCAAGTCCAGCCGTCAACCCAACACTGCCATGACCACTAGACCATGCCCCAAAGTGCCATGTCTACACGTTTTTTGAATACGTCCAGGGAATTACTGGAATTACTATTTTTTTTAATGACTACATTCTTCTTTATAGACTTTTTTTTTTTCCTCTTTCTACATTTGTCTTGTGTAACTAATCCACAGGGAGCACATGAAGTGCTACATGTAGGGTTTGCCAGGGCGATGATGGGCAAGCAGCCCGATGGCTTTCGGAACTTTAAAATCGGGATTTTACAAAGTGTCTGTGCATCTCCATCTACCCATGGCAGCAAATCTCTGTGCCTGCAAAGAGGACTAAATGCCACCTTGCTTTTCACCCAGAGGGGCTGTAGCATGGAAGCAAATAGCTGAGCAACCTCCTGCCAAGTGCAGTTTTGTGCAGGGAATATGGTTTATGTACCTGTGTCTCATCTAGGCCCACCCATAACCCATCTCTTGCAGTCACACCCTGAGGTCTGTGACCAGGGCTGCTTCTGAGCATTTTGCCTAAGGTGCTGATTTTGCCTGGAAAACAGCTCCCACAACGTTATTATTTTTTTTATATATCTCTATGGGATAAAAATGGATTTAGAAATTACAATCAAAATACCAGGTTCCCCTCTTTCCCTGAATGCTTCCGAACTGCTGATTTGACAAGGCGTTCATTAAGACTCCTGGGTCTAAAGATGAGGAGTTGGAGCTCTCATCGCACATGATACATCTCTTCTGTGTACCGAGCACGGCGCTTAATGCAACTGGAGGAAAAAATAATCAAGGAATGTACGTGGAGGCTTGGGGTTAAGTGGCAAGAGCCGTGGAGTTTGGATGCTCATTTTCACAGTGAGCTGTCACCCTAATGGACATTGATACTAATGATGGAGGAACCCCTATGGTTATATGGTTTGTTCAGAGCTTTCAAATGCTGGGCATTGCCTGGCTTTCAGAAATACCTTCCAGGAACTCTGTGTGTGTGTACGTGTCTGAGACCATTTAAGTCAGCCATTCCTGCTTAATTTCTAATACTGTTGTTGATGAGAATGAAATTTAGTTTCCTTGTACCGAGAGCTGAATTGGGCAGAGAGCAATGTTATTGCTGTGTGTGAAGACTGTGTAATCTCTGTTTAGGTATGAGCAAAGGTAATAAATTTTGCAAACCACTTGCTGCGAGTGAAACACCCTGACCTTTGTAGTTGGGCGTCAGGTTTCCTCCTAATTTGTCACATAGGTAACCAAGAATAAAATCAGCCTCTTTTTAGGTTGGATGCAATACAAAATCAGAATAATTGGCCTTCGTTCGTGCCTTCAGTTACAAGAGAACAGATAATTGACCAAAGTAAAAATATCTGTAGCCAGAGGTTCTTCTGTGCTGCCAAGTAAGTTGCCAGGCAGCTGCTCTTCACACCTCATGGTGGTGTAACAGGGGTGTTTCCATTGTTTAGTACCTAGTCTGGATGGCAAGGTTTCAGAATTGTGTTCCAGGTGAAATTAATGTAAAAATACTTAAATAAATAGGGTTAGGCATAGTAAATGCTCTAAAAGCATCAATGTTTCATCCTTGACTACCACCCCATTGAGGCTGGAGGGCCCCAGGTGACTTTTGGTTGGTGCTGAGGGACCAGGTGAATGCACTGGTTGCATCCCTGCAAGACTGAAGGTCGGAAGAGATGAGTTCCCATCACCTCTTGCCTTCTTCCACCTGCTTCCTCCTCTTCCTCCTGCCCTGTTCCCATGCTTCCAAGGGAGAGCAGTGCCTGGTGGTCCCTGGCTGTGTGGTGCCGCTTACACTTGCACAAAGTCTTCTTACAGCGAAGTGAAAAGTGCAGATGGAGCTGATAAATTTGCTGCCATTCTTTATCTACATAATCTGATGGCAATTGATAGATAATGTCACCAAGATAGAGCAGCACCGCTTCCCATTATCAACACACCTCTCCTTTTTATCCCTTAAAAAAAAAATATTAAATAATCCATTGCAAGTAGAGTATTGACTTTAACTGAAGGGAAGTAATTAATCACAATACTTATGAGTAGATCATTTACTGCAGCTTGCACAGAGGATGGGTACCTGAGGCTGTTGTGCTCGGTCGATCATGGCAGGCTGAGACGGGTTAATGGCACATGGGTCACCATGCTGTTGGGTTTATTAGGCGAATTTCTCTTCTGCTTTTGGGCAGTTTAACTTGTAAGCAGAAAGCCATAACAGTGGCCTATTAGGAGGAACGTGTTTGTTTCCATAATGTTGTGTTGGAGGTGAAGACAGCTGAACCTACTGCATCGAAGTGCCTCAGCAGTTGCTGGTGGTGACCCTCTTGCCAGGCAAGGTGTCTTACAAGGCTTCCTGAGCTTCCTTGAGTTAATGGAGTGGATTGCTGCAAGATTGTGCATCATTCAAAAAAAATAGCATTAAAAAAAAATAATGAGGTGGATGTAATAGCATCTGCTCACCCTGGCTGCACACACATGTGCTGCTTTCCCACAGCATCCCATATCCTCATCCTTCCCTTCTACCCATGGTTCCCACAGCTGTATTGGGGGTGTAGCACAGGCCAGAGGAAGCTTCAAAAAATGAAAAGCAACTCCCAAACCACCCACTGCTTTTTTAGTGTTAAAAAGATAACAGTTAATTAAGGACTTAGAGAAACCTGAGGGAAAGAGTGTGCATGTCTGTGAAGGACTCAAAGGATGTTAGGAAGCAACGTCTCCTGTGGACAATGAGACAATTTCTTGCATGTGAACTTGCTAATTTTGACTGAGAGAATTTAAGTGGATCATTTCTGGAAACCTTGAATGGCAACAGGAAGAATAACGGTTGTATTACACTGAAATTCAGTGTAATTGAATTGTATTACACTGAAATTCAGCGTAATTGCATAGAAAAAAACTAAAAGGGAATTCTTCAGGTGAGAACCTGAAACACGTGTTCATGCCTTTCTTCTTTTTTACTTCTTCTAATCAAGGGGTGCTCTTGCATGTGGAACTGGGTATGTAAGGATTAAAGTCTGTGCGTTGACCCCTTCTTGGGTCAGGACCCTAAAAAGTGCATCACAGGTAGTGTTCTCTTAGAAATGGGATCAGGGTGTTTTGGGTAGCCTGAAAAACCGGAGCATTTTGAAGGCAATTTTAAAAAATAATGCAGAATATTTTTATTAAATGAAGTTACTCATGTGGGCTAAACAACGTTCATTTGAAGTTTACATATTTTCGGTTTTATTAAAATTGTTAATTAACAGTTAGCAGAGCCAGTAGGTCGATCGATAGCTTCAAGCTGCGTCTTCTAACAGAGTACAGGAGCTATTAGTTTTCCCACAGATACCACGCTTCCTTCTCATTCTTACTAGCTTGTTGTAAATCCATATGTATGGGACCACAATGCACTGCCGACTCCAGGAATGTATTTTGAGCACGTGCATTCTTTGATGCCACTTATAACTTCTGGTTCTCATGAAAATCTCTTCTATGTAATGTTTTCTTTGAAGGCTTTCCATATTTAAGACAGGTGTGTAGAAGGTGGTGCCTGAGCTCTGAAGTTGTTTTCTCTTTATATTTATGGCTGCATCATTAGGAAATCAGATCAACAGCTTTTGATGCACTTTTTTTTTTTTCTTTTTTGCATTGCATTTTCATTACTTTGTAATGCAGTTCAAACCGCAGAACTGTGAGAACAGAAGATTGTTTGAAGTTTTAAGTAAGAAAGTTGTTTGAAGGTGTCTCCAGCCCTGTTTGGCTTTTTCCTGGGAGCCCCTAAAAGAATCCAAGACGAACAGTCATTTTTACAGAAAATGGCATTAAATCACTAAGTGGCTTTTTAAAAATTTACTTTTGATTTGTTTTATTTTGGAAATGCCCAATGGGGGATCTTGTACTAGGCTTTGTAGGGTGTGCAGCAGAGGATGATCCCTGCCCTGAAGGACTTGGGGAGGGATCAAAAGCAGCGTAGACATGGCCTGAGGCCTTTCTGTGGGGGCACAGGAGCAGGGACAGCACTCACACCCTATCCCATTTCCACATCCACTCTGGTTCAGGAGGACATATATAGTTCAGCAAGCCAAATGAAAATGTTTGGATTCAACTGTTTTCTGTCAAAATCAAAATGGAAATATTTTGTGAGAACATGCCAGTTTTGACAAATTGTTTTGATGGGTGAAGTCTAAACAAATTGTTTTAGCCTTCTATGTTATTTTGATATAAAGACATCTCATTTTGACTCTATCGTTTAGACCTTTATAACGTAGTTACAACATTTATACATTAAGACTTTTATAACATATGAATATTGCATCAGATGTGTGGCAACTTTAAAAAGAAATGAAAATCTCGATGTTTTAAGGTTTCTATATTCTTGCAATATGCTATTTACCTTTTCAAAAACTACATAACTTGAATATATATATATGATATCTATATATAATTTTTTAACATCCTGAATTATTTGTTTAGAAAACGTGTATTTTATGACATCCTGATACTTCAGTTTATGTCATAATGGAGTGACAACAATCGCCTAGGTCCTGTCCAGCTATAATTCCTCTTGTCAACATTTTTTTTTTTGTTCATTTCAATCTTAGGAAGGAGTTACACTTTTAATAATAAGCTTAGATGCCACAATGAGAGTGTTGTCACTTAGCAGATTTATCCCAAAGATTTTAAACCATTTTATAAAGCTCTTTAAGATGCTGTTCTTCACATATGAGAAAACTGAAACTCTGTTGTTTAGAGGTTGATGGGGTCCAGTGGGAATTCTCCAGTAGAGGTGTTGACAGGTTGCTAGTGATCCTGGGTTATTAAAAACACCCAATGTGAGAAGCATTTTTTCTAGTCCTTTTTTTTTTTTTTAAAAGTATGGACAAAAATGTGCATAATTTGATATTATTACTTGTCTTTGGTCCTTTTACTGGTGGCGGCAGCTCAGATACTCTCAGATGGGCTAATGTTAGATTGTCATCATGCCTGCAAGCTTGTACTTGATGTGCTCCAACAGTAGGTAGATAGATGGGTGTAGGTATTCAGTCATGCGTTATGTACTATTTTGTATTATCATGCTTTATTTTGAAGTAATGGCACACTACTTGCTTGGTGGTCCCTGGTGGCTGGAAGCATGGTCTTCTTGTGCCTTTCCTTGTGGCTGGGAAGTGTAAGGGTATCCATGGGGTATGTAAAGGTGTTCCCAAGGAGTAGCTTATTTAGGTGCTATAACCCCATAATGTATTTGTGCTGCTATTCATGTCTTTTACTGAATCATAGAATCATAGAATAGTTTGGGTTGGAAGGGACCTTAAAGATCACGTAGTTCCAAGCCGCTTGTCACGGGTAGGGAAACCTTCCACTAGACGAGGCTGCTCAAAGACCCATCCAACCTCATCTTGAACACTTCCAGGGATGGAGCATCCACAACTTCCCTGGGCAACTTGTGCCAGTATCTCACCACCCTCAGAGAGAAAAATTTCTTCCTTACATCTAATCTCAATCTACTCTTCCAGTTTGAATCCATTACCCCTCATCCTGTCAGTACAAGTCCATGTAATAAGTCCCTCCTCAGCTTTATTTTAGGCCTCCTTCAGATACTGGAAGGCCACAATAAGGTCTCCACAGAGCCTTCTCTTCTCCAGGCTGAACGACCCCAACTCTCCCAGACTGTCCTCACAGCAGAGGGGTTCCAGCCCTTGTGTCAGTCTTTGTGGCCCTCCTCTGGCCCCGCTCCAACAAGTCCATGTCCTGCTTGTGCGGGTGGCTCCAGAGCTGGATGCAGTACTGCAGGTGGGGACTCAACAGAGCAGAGGGGCAAAATCACCTCCCTTGACCTGCTGGCCACACTGCTTTTGGTGCAGCCCAGGATATGGGGCTTTCTGGGCTGCATTTGCATATTGTTGGCTCATGTTGATCTTTTCATCAATCAGCACCCCCCAAGTCTTTCTCCTCAGTACTACTGTCAATCTGTACTCCACCCAGCCTGTATTTGTGCTGGGGATTGCCTCAGCTTAGGTGCAGGAAATTGCACTTGGCCTTGTTCAAGTTCATGAGGTTGGCATGGGCCCATCTCTCAAGCCTAGCAAGGTCCCTCTGGATGTATCCCTTCCCTCCAGTATATCAGCCACACCATACAGCTTGGTGTCGTCTGCAAACTTGCTGAGGGTGCACTTGATCCCACTGTCCATATCACCAACAAAAACATTAAACAGCACCAGTACTGATCCCAGAGGGACACCACTTGTCACTGGTCTTTACTTGGACATTAAGCCATTGACCGCAACGCTTTGAGAGCAACCATCCAGCCAATTCTTTACGCACCGAATTAATGCAGCAGTTAAAAATTCTGAGTCTTGCTCTTGTCAGTTGAGGGAGTGGTTTTGGGGAAAAAAAAAAAATGAAAAGGATTGAAAAATAAGCAGCATGTGCTCTTTCCATTGTCTTCTCAGTCTTCCAGATTTCAAGGTTTTTCCTGTGCTTTGCAGTGTACTTATCTTGCAGAAAAAAAAAAGTAGAGAATTTTCATATAAACCCATGAACTGCGAGAAATGGCTTTAAGAAAAACAGCAAGTACTAGGAAACCATATAAAATCCCAAGAGTTGGTAACATGATAATGGTATCTCATATTCGCTGAATCGAGCACCTGTGACTCAGAGCTTCCATGGGACTGTAAATGTTCTTTTAATCTCTTATTTCTCTAGAGAGACAGATAAATCTGAACCCATTACACGCTGTGGCAGAGGCAGGGCACAGAGATTTACAGGAGCGTGGGGGCAGCCGGTTGTGCACTGGGAATGAAGCTGGTATTCTGGCTGTCCAGCCTGTGGTTAGTGGGATTAGAGGGGATGCAGTGATGCAAGGTTGCAGTGCTCTGGCCTTTTTTCAACTGCTATTTGCATGACTTTCATGGTCAGCATGCTCAGTGCAAGGGGAAAGGGCTGTTTTTGGGCAGCTGATGGTGAAAACCTGGTGCAGAGTGAGTGATGCTACTGGTGCTTTGCACCTCAACCACTGACCAGGTGCAGAGCCCCTTGGTCCTCAGCTGCTGCCATGCTGCTGAGGTTTGGAGCAGTCATGTCCAGCCGCAGTCCAGAGTTGTTTGCTTGGGAAAATTGAGATGAATGACTAAAAGTGAGAATCGTAGAATCATAGAATCATAGAATGGTTTGGGTTCGAAGGGACCTCTAAAGGCCATTTAGTCCATCCCCCCTACAATACACAGGGACATCTCTGACTAGGTCAGGTTGCTGAGAGCCCTATCAAGCCTGACCTTGAAAGTCTCCAGGGATGGGGCCTCTGGAGCCACCTGTTGCAGTGATCCACCACCCTTATAGTAAAGAACTTCTTCCTAATGTCCAAAAAGGCAGGGAGTTGAAAGCGGAGAGAGGTTGGTGGCAGGGTGAATCGAGTTGAGAAAGAAGTGGGAAGAATTATGATTATTTGAGGGATATTGGTTGCGATCTGTTTTTTGATGGAGTTCAGCCCTGTGGAAGGGGAGCTCAGTTTTACGACCTGTGCTGTCACTTCTGTGGAAATAAATAGAGTCCTAATGTGGAAGGGACCTTTTTCTTTCTAATTTAAGAATCTGCTGTAATATCTGCCAAATTAGAAGCTGCTCTGTGAAATGAATATTTTTCATTGAAGGAGGCAGGAGGGCTTTGCATTTTCCTCCTGGTAGTGCGCTGCAAAGACTGCAGTGGAGCAGGATACTTAGTTTTCACATTTGCGTCTGGGGATAATTTCACCGAGGTCTGTTTGGGGGTGGCAGAGCCTGGGCTCCGCCTCAACCAGCCCAGCCCAGTACTGAGTCTGGGAACTGGTGCACTACTACAACTGGAATTGAGGATAGAAATGTGGGATCTTTCTCAGGGCTTTCTGTGGAGATCTAGATCCAGATGGATTTTCCTCTCTGTGCCGTTAGTCCTGCATGAGTGCAATCTGGAGCAAAGCTATTGGCTCTGCTGTGGCTATACCATCACCCAGCAAGGTGTAGACCTGGCCTCTGTTTTGGGCTGCTTTGCTTTAAGGCAGGTGGTTCTGTAGCATTTTTATGACAGGAAGATGCTTTAAAGCCTTTGGCCTTGGAGCTGCAGAGGTGTGAAAACAAGCACCCACGCCGGCTCCAAGATGAATTGAACCTGATCCAAAGGAAAACGGGCACATCTGTGAACACAAGCTGCAGCTCCAAACAGGGCTGTGGTGTTGCCTGCTAAACCTGGGTAGAAAAACAGTTACGAGAGCATTGGCATTTCAGGAGCATCTCTTTGTATGATGCATGCCTTGTGTTTGTGCTGTGCTGTGTCTAATTGGGTGCAAGCTCTGACCGATGCTTTTTCCACGGTGAGAGTGTTGCTAATACCTGTCTGCTTTCTGGATTATCTAGTGTTTAATCGCTCAGTTCAGCTCACACTGGCCTTTGCGTCAGTGGGATCACTAAGCTCAGTCTTTTTTTCTGCCACCGTGTCTCTGCTTCTCTTGAATCATTCCCTCTTACTATGATGAATTTGATGGCAGTTGGCCTTCAGGATCTCAGACCATTGCACAGTCTCATATCGGTCACTGCTGTGTAGAGGCGCAGCAGATCCTGTGATGGACCACAGGTCCGGCACTAAGATGAGTGTGTTGCTCATAGCAACATTATGACTCTTGGTCAAGCTCTGTCCTCAGAGAGCATCAAAGCTTCATGCTGTAGAAGACCAATCAGTGTGATTATGTTACTATTGCCTTCATCAAGCAAGCCATCACTGCTTAGGATATGATTTCCAGAGTATCCTCAATGTCACTAGTATATCTCAAATGCTTTCTTGTCATTGAGCCTATTCAGAGCCCCACTGTGGTGTGGGGTGACAGTCCCTTTCAAGGTGCCATCTTCCCAGGTGAGCTGTGCCTGGTGAGAGAAGGGTGGGTGTGCAAAAGGACAGGCAGCTTTGCGTACTTACCCTTGCTTGAAGAGGATCTTATGCACTGATAAAAGTCTTCTTCCCAGTTTTGTCAGCTCCCTGGATTGCAATAAATGAGAGATATTTGCCCCTGTGCCACCAAGGCACAAGTACCAGGGACTTCCTTATTGTGAAGATTTCTTATCACCTTTTGAGTCTATATAGCTCAGTAAGAGCTCTTCTACAGAAGAAGGACCCACCTCTCTTTGAGAGGATTGATGAGATTTCTTTTGCTTTATTTCTTGTGTGTTTCCCCTGCCTCCCACAGTACCACAGATGTTATCTGAGATCCCAAAGGTGCATTCAGCTTTACAGGTTCTGGGTGGGGGAAGATCACAGAGGTCTTCTGGGAAGATGGATCCTTTGAAAGGTACAGAAAACATGGATATCTGAGCCCCATGGACCACTCCTGACTCACTGAAGTTTATTTAAAGAAGGAAAAATTATTTTGAAAGTAGCAATACTAGTGGAGCTTAGGCTGCCATGAAACAAGATCCTTTGTCCTGTCCACCTTCCTATCCCAGCCAGATACAGATGGGCTCTAAAAGCAGAGTTCTTCCAGCCTGTCTGCAGTGGGGGAGGTTCAGTTGTGTCTTTACCTGTAGCTAACAAGTGAAAATGTGAATTAGTGATTGGAAGTCAGTGCTTCATTTTGCAGGTGCTGAGTCTGAGATTCCAGGAAAGCATGAGCATTTTTTGAGATGGGTGCTCAGGTGGATACACAGGCAGCACACTGCCAGCTATTCTCATTTACACAGCAGGTTTTCCTTTGTTAAAACATTCTTGTTTAACATTTTGCTGGGTCCTTGAAGGCTTTTCCATGTATCAAGATGATTCAGATTAACTTCATTACTACTAAAAATTAATATTTGTGTCATAGTGACTTGAACTGTAGTACTGAGAAGCCCAGTTGAGTTCTATAAGCACAGAAGAAAGTGCAAGTCCCTGTCCCCAAAACCTCCAGTGCAATCTCTCTCAGAGGTTTTTGCAGTCCCTGTATCTACACTGCAAAAGAAGAATAAGGTAAAGCAAAACACCAGGTATTAGATTTGTTTGGGGAATATGGCTCTGAAATCACTCAAAAATTTGGAGTAGCTAATTTTTAAAGCTGACTCTGTTCGTCTGAGCAAAGGTCACCTTGGACTTTGGATGCCTGCAATCCAGACTGGAATGTGGAGAGGGCATAATCTTATTTAGGTGTCAAAAAGCTGTGAGATGCAAGTCTTAAAAAGGACAAGGGGTTTTTTTTTGAGAGGCATTAGAAGGGAACTGACTGACAGACAGCAAGATCCGTGAATTGAGCACCGTTAAGACATTTCAAATTGGGCATCTGGAAATGGAGGCCCCTGAAATCTGTTGTCAATTTAAAAAATCCTGTTTTCTCCCCCCCCCTCCTGCCAGCTTTGAAAGTTTGAACCGTGTTCTTTTTATCACATTTGTCATTCCTTAGTAATGAAGCACTGGCATTCAAAATTTGGCTGACAACTTCGTGGGTATGAGCCAAAATGAAGTTCAACTTGCACCTTTCTCTGATGCACTCAGTGCTGTTCGCAGCGAGAGGCAGAAGTCTGAACTAGAGGGACTCCAGGCTCATTCATTACGGCAATTACTATCTTTTCACTGATGCCAAAATTAAGCTTGTTTTCTTTATCCTAATGTAGGTGGACAGGAGCTGATGAAGTGTATGCAACACGAATGTTGAGAGAGAAAGTGCCATGTATAAACCATTTCTTCTCAGGCTATTCCTTCGTCTTAAATAATGTAAAGGTCATAAATCTCCTGGAAACCATGCAAAATCAGTGCTGCAAAAGACGGTTAGAATGGTTCCAGGCAAGTTCATGTATTTTATAGAGGCTCATGTCCAGCACTTTAAGGTTTACTAATTTTAAACACATTAAAATGCATTTTTTAAGTAATTTAGATCTATAAACTGAATGTATACTTTAAGTGACGCTGGGAGAACTGGCTTTTGGGGAAGGAGCACAACTCAGAAGTGAGGTCTGATGTAAGGTCTGCTGGACACGGCTTCTGTCTTTGTTCGTGCCCAACTGTACGGTTTGCATAAGGCATTTAGGATCTAAATGGAGTGTGGGCCAGAGTCCAAGTGTGCCAAGCACCCATGCTGGATGGAAGCCCAGCCATGAGCGTAACTGTCCTTGGGCAAACCCAGTGCTCCCTCTTTGCATTTCTTTAATTCAATGTTTGGCAGCAGGTGGTTTTAGGATGCATTTTAAGAAGGCTCAGGTTTGGCCTCCTTGTCTGGAGGTAACAGTAACAATGTTTGTGCCCATTATGCTGGTTGCATTTGCAGTCTGAAGTCCTCCTGCTGTAACCACTTGAGATGGCACCTTCTGAGAGGTCCAAAACCTCAGGTTCTGCATTGTCGGGGTAGTGCGGTAGCTGGCATCCATCTCTGGGAAGGACTCAGAAGCCACAGTCACTAAACTTTTAAAACATTTAGAAAGCCCACCCTGATGTGGCTTTTCAAAAAGGCCTGTAGTGACAGGGCAAGAGGTAATGGGTTCAAACTGGAAGAGGATAGATTCAGATTGGAAATTAGAAGGAAATTCTTTACTCTCAGGGTGGTGAGAGACTGGAACGGGTTGCCTAGGTTGCTCCATCCCTGAAGGTGTTCAAGGCCAGGTTGGATGGGGCCTTGAGCAACTTGGTCAAGGAGGTGTCCCTGCCATGGCAGGGGTGTTGGAACCAGATGATCTTTGAGGTCCCTTCCAACCCAAACCATTCTGTGATTGTATGATTTTTTTGTGTGTGAAAGTGCAAAGTGCTTCAAACTGGATTGCTCTTGGTTGAATAATGTGGTATTTCCCTGAACTGTGGAGCACAGGACTCTGCTTCCTTTGAGCAAACCTTGAAGTCTGCTATCAGTTAATTACTGTGGACCTACACTGGTTAATCACAGCCCTTTCTGGACGCCCCTGTGGGGTGGTGGTCTGTAAACCATGTATCCAGTTGTTTGTTCAAAGGAAATGTTTTAATTTGCAAATGTTTGTGATTTTTTCCTTTTATAGGTGTTGCTATGTTATGGATATCTCACGTGTAAGATATTTTGGGAGAGAAAAATATTTCAGATGTAATTTAATTCCTGTTTACAGGCAAGTGGATTTTAAGTCTGGTTTCTGGGTTTCTGTTTGCAAAAGCACAATGCATTTGAAGAGGCGTCTGTATCTCTGAAGCCGAGATTTGCTGAATTACCTTTTGGTGCCCAACTTTTACTGATTTCAAAAGAACTGAACCAGAATTTGAATCCCAGAGGCAACATTTTTATCTTCCAGTTCAAGTCTTATGAAACTATGTGGATATGGATCCCCAAAGTTAACAGAGGCTTACAGTGTTTCACTCATATTTTATTTTTTTTTTAATGAAATAGAAGTTCCTGATAAATTCTTCAAGTCTTTCTTCTCACAAGTGTATTGACTCAGCAGCTGGCATACAATGTTCTCAGGGTTGATTCTTGTTCTTTGTGGGGGCAAGCGCCTGGAGTTTCTGTTGTCCTGTCAAGGAACTGAAAGTTTGCACAGCGTTTTCTTTCGTGAACATACAAAAGGACTTTATAAATCATATCTGAGCCTATGTGGTAAGCAGGAAATGAGCAGTTACACAAGAAGCGGCCGCTTTTGAATGGGACAGATGGAGATGATAAGCCATGCTGTTGTAAATCACAATCAGTGACTGCAGTGGAGCAACAGCTTCCCTTATTTTGGGATGTAAACATGTGCATGAGTTACCTAGTGAACTGGGAACCAACTTTTCTCCTGGTCTAGATTGCACTTGTATCCGAAACTTAAACAGAGCAGCCCTGCAGAGAAGGACTTGGGGGTACTGGTTGTTGAAAAGCTGGACATGAGCTGGCAACGTGCATGCGCAGCCCAGAAGCCAATGTTCTCCTGGGCTGCATCCTCAGCAGCGTGGGCAGCAGGGCAAGGGAGGGGATCCTACCCCTCTGCTTTGCTCTGGGGAGACCCCTCTGCAGTGCTGGGGCCAGCGCTGGCATCCTCAGCATCAGAAAGATATGGACTTGTCCAGGCCAGAGGAAGGCCACAAAGACTGACACAAGGGCTGGAACCCCTCTGCTGTGAAGACAGTCTGGGAGAGTTGGGGTTGTTCAGCCTGGAGAAGAGAAGGCTCCAGGGAGACCTTTTTGTGGCTTTTCAGTACTTAGAGGGGGCCTATAAGAAAGATGAGGAGGGACCTTTTACAAGGGCGTATAGTGATAAGATAAGGAGTAATGGTTTTAAAGTTAAGGAGGAGAGATTCAGACTAGATCTAAGGAAAGAATTGTTTATGCTGAGGGTGGTGAGACCCTGGCTCAGGTTGTCCAGAGAAGTGGTTGATATCCTGTCCTTGGAAACATTCCAGGTGAGGTTGGATGGACCTCTGAGGAACCTGCTCTAGTTGAAGATGTGCCTGATTATTGCACGGGGGTTGGACTAGATAACCTTTAGAGGTTCCCTCCAACCCAAAAGATTCTATGATTCTATACTTCTGTGCCTCTACAATACATGTGGCAAGTCCATTGCAGTCTGCTGTGCTAAGCATTTCTTCTCTTTCCTATCTCTCCCCAGCAATCAAAGAGAAATATGTGGACTGGACGGAGTTTCTCATACATGATTTAACCGGCGCCCGGACTGCACCTGCAAATTTACTGGAAGGCGTATGTATTAGATTGCAGTTCCTACCTGATATGGCGTCATGGTATGCATGGTGCAGCTCCAGACTTGCAGGGTTGTGTGCTTGCAGCGTCTATGTGCCAGCAGCAGGGTCTGTTCCAGTGCTGGCCAAAAGTCGGTGGCAACATTGCCTTGACTCTACTGGCTCTGCTTCTGACCCAGTGATGGGTAGTTTGTTTTGCCCTTAAGCTGGAGGGTGATGTTTAGGAAGGTGAGTAGTCAAAAAAGGCTGGGTGGTGGAGGAAAGCATGGAAGGAGTCCATAGGAAGGAGGATACAGCCCTTCAGTGCCCCATTATGTCCGCCGAACTGGTGACCTGTGCTTTGAAGTCAAGACACACGTTGGAGAGGGAATTTAGTAGGTGGATGGGGAGCACTCTTAGGTTTATATGTGTGTGGATATAGCTCCCCCAGGGACATTCCCTCCACCTAAACACAGCTGTCATATTTAGCAGAGAAGTTGAGTGAGGTGATCTCAGTCATTGGTAGTCAAGAGACAAGGGTCTGTTTTTTTAGACGCACCCATATGGCAAAGAGCCCGATCTGTGCAGCATATTCACAGAGCAGCTTATAGCTGGGGCAGCATCATCTTGCTTTGAGGACAAAAATGCCAAAGATTCACCTTGAAACTATGGGGGCAGGGCACCTTCTCCATCAGGACCTGCCCTACTCTCGTGTGGATGCTGTGCGGGCATTGGGAGAGGAGGCAGCCCATCCTGCAGGAGATGATGGCTTTAAACTGGAGGAGGGGAGATTTAGATTAGATGTACAGAAGACATTTTTCAGTCTGAGGGTGGTGAGTCACTGGCACAGATTGCCAAGGGAGGTTGTAGATGCCCCAACACAGGATGTGTTCAAAAGACCAGGTTGGATGGGGCTTTGAGCAACCTGGTCTAGTGAGAAGTATCCCTGCCATGGCAGGAGGCTTGGAAGTAGATGATCTTTAAGGTCTCTTCCAACCCAAACCATCTGTGATTCTATAGTTCTCTCAGCTCCTCTGTGTTTAGGCTGAGAATGAAGGCATACAGGCGTTTTACCTTTGTGTAAGTGCTCATGTTGGCTTCTTGGAAGCAAGTGTGCATCCAGGCACCATGTTTTATCATTTTGTCCCTGGTCACTTCCACCAGCCACATCCTTTTTCCACATGCCCATGCAGTATGAGCTGCTTGGCAGGGAGAATTAATAGCGTGCCACCAGGGATTATTTTTTTCCTCCCAATCTGTTAGCCAAACAGCCCTTGCACGCCCAAAATAATGCACGTCCTCAGGGCTGCTGCATCCCCGTTCCTGGACCAGTCCCAGGTGGCATATGCAAAAAAGCTGGTCCAACACCCATCTCTGGTGTATGCCAAAGCCATCGCAAACCTCTCCATTCCCTGTCTGCAGGCAGAGAAAAGAGGCAGCCCCAGGCAGAAATGCAAGGAGAGGAAGCAGTGCATTGGCTGGAAACAGTTTCTGACCCTTTTCTGGTGTTTGATGCAATATATGTGCTTAGTGCTGTCTGTGTCGTGCAATGTACGTAACTCCTGTCAACAGATTTGCTGCTCGTGAGTGCTGCAGATTGTTGTTATACTGTTAAATCAATATGTAGTGATGCCTTTTTTATTCTTTTACATGCTAGCTATGCATATAAAGAGTTCTTGCGTTGTGGTAAATGTTAATATTTCATGCAAGCCAATTATTAATCCTGGCCATTCAGTCCTCAGGGGTAAGTTACAACCCATTGGCTTAAAATTCAGCACACAAATCAAGAGAAACAATATTCGCTTTTATACAGCCAAGGATTTATTAGAAGTTAAAAGTTAAATCATTACACCATCATTTTGTGTTAAAGAATGTTTTGTTGCAATGAAGCAGTTGTATGAGAGGAAAAAGCCCATTAAAGTAGATTTCTATTATATTGTTAAATTCTGACACTGCATTTTAGCATGAAATAATATTTGAAGAGATTATACAGGTGCTTGCACCTTACAATACAGAGGAGTGGCTTATAATGGCACGTGTTGTTTGGAGAAATATCTATTAATCATAGAGCTTGTTAAAACTACATCTGGAAAGGTTTTAGTTACATTTAATTACATTTTTTACCAAATTCTCATTCTGTTGCCTGCATCTTTGGGTTAAGAGAGATGTAGTGAAGAGGAGTTGCATTCCAAAATTTTGAATATTTTCAATGTTCAGTAGGAGAGGGAACTTTTTTGAAAGATAAGGCTTTCTCCTCTTCTTTCTAGTCACCCCTAGAGAGAACCATCTTGAGCTGACTCTGATTTACAGAATTAATATTTTTAAAAATACTGTGAAAGGTTTATATTGTTTAATTAGGTAGAAGTGAGGCAAACACACAGGAGAAAAGCAAACAAGTCCTTGCTTTTTAATTTTGCCCGTGCTTAGCATCTCCTTTGGGGACCAATGCTGCCAGCTCTTGGGGTGGTTTTTTTAGCGTTGCTCTCAAAGCCCTGGAGTTGAGACATTGCATAAGAATTGGAACTCGCATTTAATAAAAAAAAAAAAGAAAGAAAAAAAAAATCTAACCATTATGTTAGTGGAGAAAAGCCTAATGACACAGAGATGCTGACAATCATGAAACAAAAACACTGAGCCCCCAAGGTATCGTTCTGCAAAGCATCTCATGGTTTTTTAATGCCTGCAGTTGGCAGCTTTGCAGGTGTAAAGTTAAGCACATGTGTAAATGGTTGCAAAACTGGGATCGCAGAAAATACTCGATGTAAGCAAATAACCTCAGTCACTGGGATTTCTTGGGCGTGGTGGCTTGACCCAACAAATCCTGTGTGCCTTGGGCTTTGCTCTCAAGACCACTTAGGCTGGTGGGAACCTGCCACTGGCTTTGGGCTTTGGAGTAACCACCATAAACTCTTGCATCCATGGCTGTGGGGAATAATTTGCTCTATGTGCCAGTAGGAATAAGGTAAAGCCTTTGGTGGGAAAGATGAGTGCAATTTCAGGGTCATGCCCAAAGTTGTCACCTGCCAGTGTTCAGTCCTGTGATTGGGCCTTATCAGCTTAAATCAATGAGAATTTGGTTTGAAATCCTCCAATGTAACTGGGCTTTGAGTTGTTCAGGAGCATCCTGAGTGGATGCGAGTTATGAACTGTTCCACCTTCTATTATTCTTTTTTGTTGTTGTTGATCGTGTCGCTTGAGAAATTAGCACAACTGTTGTTTTCTGTTTTACTTCTGAATTTGCACTTGGAAGACATTGGGTAAAATAGAAGAAGAACAGACTGTTTGCTGATCGCTTGGATGATGGTGTGAAAAACAAAAATAATCTTCTGCTGTCATCTGTTTCCTTGAGAAGTCTTCAAATAAAGTTTAAAATAAGGAGTTTTGCTTCTATTCAAACAGCCTCTGCGAGGAAAAAACCCTGTAGACCTCATTACAGTTGATTCCTTAATAGAGCTGCAGGATTCCCAGAATCCCTTTCAGTACTGGATAGTTAGTGTGGTTGAAAATGTTGGAGGAAGATTACGCCTTCGCTATGTGGGATTGGAGGAGACTGAATCCTATGACCAGTGGTTGTTTTACTTGGATTGCAGACTTCGACCAGTCGGTTGGTGTCAAGAGAATAAATACAGAATGGACCCACCTGCAGGTAAAGAGCCTCCTGAAAATTCTATCTCCTTTTTGCGGCATTTACTGATGTTTTGCGATACTCATGCAACCCATTCCTTCTTATCCAGCATTCATGTTGCTTTGACAGTAGTTTCTAACTATAACACAGGTGGCATGTGAGAGCCATCCAATTTGGGTTCAAAGTGGGTCAGGTAAACTGTATTAAATTTGTTTAATAAATTCAGTTTAGCTTAGCTCACTCCAGGAAGAAAGCAGTATTCAACAAAAGCGGTTTCGTGCGGTTTTCCACCAAGAAGCTGAGCTGATGGGGATAGTCCAAGGTTGTGACTGCTTGCCCAGTCCTTTTCAGTGGTGTTTTAGTGACCGGGTCTTCCTGGCCGTACTGTAGGCATTCTGGTGGAGGGAGAAGTAGTGGGCATGGTAGAGTTAGGTAATGGTTGAACCTGATGATCTTAAAGGTCTTTTCCAACCACAGCGATTCTGTGATTCTGTGATTTTGCTGTCCAAGTCCTAGGTGACACCTCTCCACATATACAAGGCTGCATTTTCTTTTCCCTCAACCAAGCTTCTTGCCTGTTTGTTTTTCCATGGCCACACACGTTTCTCTTGGGTAGCAGTAGGCCTCCATGAAATTTTCTGGGGCTGGAAGAAGTGTTTTGGGACCCTCATGGTCCCTCTAACACAGCTTTTTACATATTCTGCTGTAACATTGCTGTACGTCTGCCAGCTGAGGCCTGCCTCATGTGTAGCCAGCCAGGAAGTGCAGTGAGGGTGCTGGGCTTGCCTGCCTGTCCATGTCAGCCTGCTCATTGAAGGGTTATGGGCTGTCTGCTGCTACAAGCTAAGAAAATACACCTTTGAGTAAGGATAGATGGGTGCTTGTGGATTTAAAAGACCATAGATTTTGTCCTACAGTTTCTCAAAGGGAGTGAAGTCGTTGCAAGTATGTCAGACCAGATTCAGCATCAGTAGACTGCAACTTGGAGAAGCAATCTGGAGTTGAGTTTAGTGTTCAAACCAGCTTAGATGGAGAGAGATAGGGACTGCAGTTAAGCTAGTCTGGAGTCAGAAATTGAAGTCAGAAATCCAGGGGCAGGAGAAGTTCAAGGGACAGGAGCCAAGTAGAGTCAAGCACAAACAGGATGGGCCAGGAGGCTGGGCAGGAACAAAGTTTAGGTGTCACCTGGAATCAGACTGCAAACAATGGGACTAGGGTGGCAAAATGAGCAGGATCAAAATGGCAGGGAAAGAATGGTTGCAAGCCTGAGAGTAGGGGAAGACTGAGCATGACTGAGGTTTAGCAAGCAGGATATGGGCGAGGGACCATAGCATACAGCAGTGGCTAAGGACTGCTTGAAGCCTCCTGGAGAAATGCTTGCAAAGGCATTCACTGTCACATTCTGGGACTAGCTTTGGAGATATGCTTCCAACCAGACTATATCCCAGTATAGTAGGGGGTACATTTTCTCCACCACACAATAATATTGGGCAAAAGTTTGTGAAAGTTTCTGGACAATTGGTTTTCTCTCTGCTCAGAGTGTTTGACTCTGCATTGGTCTGACTTGAGGTGGCTGAGTGGTTGAAACAAGTTGGTTGACTTGACTTCTCCTGGAGTTAGGTATCTGGTTAAACATGACATCTTAGATTGTTGCATGCATAGGCTTCTTTGGAGCAGAAAGTGCGCAGCATCTGTATTTTCCATAAAGCTGTGGAGCCCCAAAGCTGTTTGCCGTGTC
This sequence comes from Eurystomus gularis, assembly GCA_013400335.1. Classification (NCBI taxonomy): domain Eukaryota; kingdom Metazoa; phylum Chordata; class Aves; order Coraciiformes; family Coraciidae; genus Eurystomus; species Eurystomus gularis. The sequence goes on from VZZY01023493.1 coordinate 421,708, forward strand.
CTGTAGAGCATGGCACCTCCAAGCTGGATGCCCCAGGACTACCATTTCCCTTAAGAGATGAAGTGCTTCCTTGGTTAATGCACAGATTTTGGCCCAGCAGACCTATTCCACATTTTCCTGTGTAGATGAACAACTTCTCTAGGTCCATGCCTCGTTTTCCTTGTGCTATAGGTGAATTTTTTCCATGAGCGTCAAATTATAGCAGAAATGTAGCCCTCCTTTGGGAAGGTGTTTCTGATGTGGCTTCTGGAGCAAGTCCAAAGAAGGGCTATGAAGCTGATGAAGAGTCTAGAGCAGAAGTCTTATGAGGAGTGGCTGAGGGATCTGGGGTTGTTTAGACTGGAGAAAAGGAGGCTCAAGGGAGACCTTCTTGCTCTGGACAACTCCCTCAAAGGAGGCTGGAGCCAGGTGGGGGTTGGCCTGTTCTTCAATGTAGCAAGCAATAGGACAAGAGGAAAGAGTCTCAAATTGCACCAGGGGAGGCTTAGGTTGGATATTAGGAAAAATGTCTTCCCTGAAAGGGTTGTCAAGGCCTGGAACAGGCTGCCCAGGGAAGTGGTGGAGTCCCCATCCCTGGAGGAATTTAAAAGCTGTGTAGTTATGGTGCTGAGGTGTTGGACTTGGCTGTGATGGGTTAATGATTGGGCTCAATGTCCTTAAAGGTCTTTTTCACCCAAAATGATTCTATGATTCTGTCCACTGCACCTGATGCAGAGAGGTTGCCCGAATATATACAGTTGTGTTCACAGATCTGTCTGGGTCTTGGGTCCAGCTTGGGGTCTCAAATGTTTTTGGGAAGCATGTGTTTTTCTTCACTGGTAGGTAGGAATCAATGTTCCCCATCACTTCTAAATTAGATGCGAATGCTGGAGAGCATGAATATCACTCACTCTGTTATTTTACAGAGTATTTGTGTTGCAGAGAAACACTTTTTCATTGACTGTCTTTGAACCCTCTTGGCCTTTATAGGTTTGTTGAATCAATACAGAAATGGCCCAAATGAGATTTCTGCTTCCTTTTTTGTTTATTCCATTATCTTTCTACTCTTTCCTCCTTTTATCCGATTGTGCTTTCTTCTTTGTAGATTCCTCACCCCCACATTTCTTCTACTTTTCATTTTTTCAGTTGTCTTGTCTCTAAACTTGTTATTTGCTGAAGTTGTTTGTTTCTTCTCCCCTGTCCTTGATTTATATATTGCTTTTTATATTTCTTTTTCTTGTTCTCACCTGTCTTCGTCTGTCGTCTGTTTCCTCATCTTGACGTTTCTCTGGTCATTCACTTTTTAGTGAACATTGTTATTAATCAATTCAATGCCCAGATCTTCTTCCAGATTTCCATAGGCTTCAGTAAGTCATCATGACTTTACATCTCCTAAAGCTGAATCTCACAGGATTTTGATGAGAAGAGACCCTTTGGTTCTGAACTCTTCCATTTTCTCAAAAGTCCTCTCCTGAACTCTGCCCCCAAGGATCTTTTTTTGATCCCCTCTTCTGGTCTGCCCAGTTGCCAGGCTCTGCACTCCAGGGAGCAGCCAGTCAGAAATGGGAATCTGATGAGTTTCTGGAGGCAGGAATGCTGGTTGTTCCACTTTGGGCATGATGCACTATACTGGCCATTTAATGTCCACCTAACATCAACATATTCATAAAGTAGAATGGAGAAATAATGCATGTAAGACATTAACCCAGAAGAAGAGGGTGGTGGTCTTAGAGAATCTATCTGAACTTAAAGAGTCTAGAAAATAATTCTTGGAGCAAGCAGGCAGGCAAGCAGTAGTGAGTTGTCAGGATGAGATGCTGGGAGCAGACAGCTTTAAAGAAACTCAGAGATGAAACTTACAAACCAGAAACTGTCAAAGGATGACATTTCCTAAGGACTCCAGACCAGAGCATGCCTGCTTACATCCTTCCTAGTGACTTCTGTAGTAAATGGGATTTGGACTAGGAAGACGTTCTTGTGTGGAAGACCTAGTATGGACCTTCTTAGGAAAGAGAGAGAGTCTGTGGGCAATATTTTGATTTTTTACACAGGAGGGATTAGATTCACTTGCTGTAGTGTAGGCATCAAAAATACAGTTCAGTGTGAGCTATTGCTGTCTCTTTATGATTGGTGGAGAAAAGGGGATGCCTAAGACATGTCTAATGTAGGTCAGATGAAATGACATCTTCATAAGCTGATTTTTTTCCACTCGGGGGGCTGAAAGCAATGAACACAGACCTGGTTGTCTAACTTTTGGACATCTGAAGCCAGATGAGGTGACTTTTTGATAACAGGAACAGCTTTAGCCTGTATGTCAAAGCTGTTATGAACCTCCTCTGAAGAGATGTTGAGAACACGCAGCTCCTCCTAAATCAGGCTGTGGGTTCAATTGCTGTCAAATGACCATGTTCAGTTCCAATACATCAGTTCTGCAGGTTGTGACTGTGCTTTGCCTGCCCTTGGCTTGGATGATGCCTATGTACCTTCAGCTTTATTTCCCTGTGTCTGGGCTTTGATTTTTCTCTGTTAATCCACCTCTGGGACCTGCCAGGCTGGGTTTCACCTTGCACAGCAGTTTAAGGTCAGTCTTTCAAGATGCAGAGCATTTCGTATAAAGGAGATCCCATGGATCCAAATCCCTACAGTATTTTGGATGGAGAGGTCTCTTTTCTGCAGCCATCCACATCCTAGCACCCACTTAATGTACAAGAATGTGCAAAGGAGTCCTTAGGGAATAGCGTCCTGGGTGTCTTCTCCAAATGACAACTTTCAGGGACTTCGTATATCTTGTGAGCACTTTTAACTGAGGCAAAGGGGTCAGAGCTTATTTCTTCTCTCAGATGTGTATCTGAATCCGAAATAAGCCTCCTTGCTAGTGCAAATTGGCACAGGCTGCTTGACACAGAGCCACTGATGGTCTTGCCTCGACTGTTTATGCGGGAAGAGATCGTCTCATTTTATGTTACTTTCCTATTTGAAGACAAATTGACAGTCATTTTAATTGCTTGCTCCTTGTTAGCCTAAACACAAATTGACACAGAACACTTTGTTCAATTACCTGCAACCCTATCGCTTAAACAGAATGCTTTATGCTCTTTTAACCGTGCAATTTAGTGTCCATGTACTTGCCAGTATAAGCGAGGGGCCACTAATTAAATGTGCATACGATATTGCTTGCTGGTTATTGAAACCGTTGGAGTTGTCTTTACCTCTTGAAGTTGGTTGACACTGCCCAAAGAAGTTGCTGCTTGTTTTCACTGATTTTGGGCAAAGTCACCCAAAACACCACTTTCTTCTTCATTCCTCTGCTTCACTGCCAAGATGGTAGAAAACGAGGGTCTGTGTTCAGCTTGCGCTCTCTAGGGAGCACGCAGCAGGGTTTTCCAAAACTCAAGACGTTTTGTGGAAACGACTGGCTGGCTGTAGCTTGGGGCAAAGTCATGTTGTGTTGAGTAGTTCCTTGTTTGGCATACTTTAAAACAAAAAGGAAGAAACAAGGTGAGTCATTTCCTTCCCTGCGCTTCAAGCTGATCAGAGCTCCTGCAAGTAAGGGAGAACTGGAGCAACGAGGCTATGAGATAATGAACAATTAGCTAGAGTGCAATTCTTTCTGACTGCTGCACATGCTGTGAAGAAAGACCTGAAATGTGTATTCTCATTAATAACCAACAGTTGAGGAATTAAAAATACCGCCCTGGAAGGTTAACATTTCCCCTTAAGTGTGTTTAAATTCACAGAATCACAGAGTGCTGGGGGTTGGAAGGGACCTCAAGGGATCATCTCGTCCAATCCCACTGTTAAAGCAGGGTCACCCAGAGCAGGTTGTCCAGGATCGTGTCCAGGCAGGTTTGGAATCTCTCCAGAGAAGGAGACTCCACAACCTCTCTGGGCAGCCATGGCCAGGCTCTGGCACCTTCAGAGCAAAGAAGTTTCTTCTGATGTTAAGGTGGGACTTCCTGTGTTCTGGTTTGTGTCCATCGTCCCTTGTCCTGTCACTGGGCACCACTGAAAAGAGTCTAGTCCTATCCTCTTGACTTCCACCCTTTAGATGTTCATCAGCATTGATAAGATATCCTCTCAGTCTTCTCTCCTCCAGGCTAAACAGCCCCAGGGATCTCAAGCTTTCCTTGGCTTACAGATGCTCCAATCCCCTCAGCATCTCTGTAGCCTCTGCTGGACTCTCTCCAGTAGTTTCTTATTTCTCTTGAACTGGGGAGCTCAGAACTGGACACAATACTCCAGATGTGGCCTCACTAGGGCAGAGTAGAGACCTGCTGGTCACACTGTTCTTAATGCACTGCAGGAGACCATTGGCCTTCTTGGCTACAAGAGCACATTGCTGGCTCATATGCATATCCTTGCTGCCTGTTCTGAAGTAGCGAGGTTTGATATAGTGGAAGTATAAATACATCCACTTCCAGTGAGTGATTCTGCAAATCCTGTTTTGATAAGGTCTTAAATCCATTGAGATCAGAGCATAAAATTCTCTTGTACTGTCAGTGCTAGGTGAAAACAGTGCTTGCCAATTCCTTTTTTACACATATTTTTTATTTCCTCCTTCAGCGTTGTGAGATACAGCAGTAAATCTTTGCTAGCTAGTAAATATATATGGTTATTAGATGTTCAGGATTTAAATGCAAATTGGGTCAAACTGAACTGTGATGTAAGTGTGTGAAGCCAAACTGACAAAAAAAACCCTTCACACTGTTCACCCCCTATCGAGGTTTGAGTTTATTACTGAATAAATGTTCATTTCCATTTTAATAATTGATGCAATCTATCTACTAATCTTGTCTCTTTAAGACCATGATATGAATGTTCTTCAATAACTTATGTGCAGGATAACAATATGTTTTCTAGGGCAGAAGTAAATCCAATATAATGTTCTTCATCATAGTATTGTTTCCTACAGTGTTTCTTTGATGATTTATAGGCATTTCACCGCACTGAACCATAAAGGGCTTGTTAATATAATGATTTAATAATATTAAACCTATTTAAAGGAACTCACTGAAAGCAATGCGAATCTGCACAAAGATGTTGCCTAAAAGTATAATGATGAAAATTCGTAGGTGTAAGTCTTTAAATTGGTGCAATACTCTGCTTTGAGTGTGGTAACAATGAACGGCTCTGGGTAGAGATCTACCTGAAATGTTCCTTCCCACACCTACCCCCACCCACCACAAAAAGCCCCCACCCCTGTAATAAAAAAAGCTCTCCAATGAACAGAAGCCTTGGTAAAGATATTTCTGGATTTGTTCAAATATAACTAGTATTAACTGAAGATCTGAGGCTCCTCAAACTGGGAAACATTGGGTATTTGGAGAACTGAAAATCAAAGGAGAGGTTTTGTTATTTTCAAGTAATGAGATAGTATGTTTCTCGTTCTTTCGGCAGAAAATGAAGGACGTGAGTTTTTCTGGGTTTTACTCCAGGATATAAACCACAATCTTCCTCAGATGTGCCCCTACTAGTTGCTTTTGTCTTGAATTTATCCATGCTGTACACGTTGGAATATACACGCTGTTCACTTTGCTTGTACTATCCATTTTTATGATGTAGGAACTTAAGTCTTTCAAAAATGTTTGATCTGCAGACAGTCACCTCTTGGGTTTGTTGTGTTTTTTTTGTTGTTGTTGTCATTGCTTTAGATATCTATTCTCTGAAGACAATATCTGAGTGGAAATGCGCTCTGGAAAAATCCCTTAATGATGCAGCAAATTTTCCTCTTCCAATGGAAGTGTTCAAGGTAAAAGATAAACATTTTTCCTTCAATTGCAGAACCCACGATGAATAAATACCATGCGATGTTTAGCGGCTTATGTTAAACTTTTGCAGGAAAGATTCTTGCTCTGGTGTATCACCATGAAGGTCACAAGTGAGATGTTTGTATAAAATACAGTTCAGTGTGTGGACTTTCCATTCTCAGAACTGATTTATTGTTGTCAGTGTTATCTAGGGGCTGGGGATCATCAGCACTGATTTTTCTGACATTATTTTTAATGTGTCTTATTTTGTTAGACCTGTGCAAAGGCATCGTATACAACCATGAGATTGTAAGGCCTACAAATATGCAAGCTGACATAAGCTGCATAGATTTCTGTGAGTCTTGCACCAAAATTTTCACTTGATCACAAGCCACAAGGCAGAGAAACCTCCTTCAGGGACCTATAGTGAAAGTGGGACATAATTTTGCTCCCATGTTTGTTTTTTTTTTTAATTGTTTTTTACTTCTAACTCTGGTTTTTAATAGTTAGAGATGTGCTTCAGCCCTGAGGCACCAGCTTTAATTTCCCATCCAAATCTGCACTACTGTTAATCATGGCAGCTCCAGATAATCCTGATTTCTAGCTGTGCCCATCTAGTTTCTAATGGTTACATCCTTGCTGTGGTGTCATGACCAATGCAGTTGTGGGTGTGAAAGGATGCTCAGGGAGGTGTGTTGAAGCACAGCGGTGCGCCACTGTGTCTAGTGTCACCTCATGCTTGGGGACCTGGTGGACCACAGTGTCCTCCCCACCACTATTCCTGGCTCATCGTTCCTTCACTGCCCTTAAGCAACAGTGCACTGGGACACCCCAAAACACCCATGCAATTGGTGCAATTTATGTGTAGACGTGGTGCTTAGGGACATGGTGTAGTGATGGACTTCAATCATAGAATCATAGAATACCAGGTTGGAAGGGATCTCAAGGATCATCTGGTCCAACAATTATTGGAAAAAGCATGGTCTAAGTAAGATAGCCCAGCCTCTGTCCAGCTGAATCTTCAAAGTGTCCAACGTCAGGGACTCCACCACTTCCCTGGGGAGATTATTCCAATGGCTGATTGTTCTCATTGTGAAAACTTTTTCTCTTGCATCCAGTCAGAATCTCCCCAGGAGTAACTTGTACTCATCACCCCTCGTCTTTTCCATATCACTCGTTGTAAAAAGGGAGGCTCCATTTTATTTGTAGCCACCACTGGAACATGATAAGGTCTCCCCTGGGCCTTCTTTTCTCCAGGCTGAACAGACCCAGTTCTCTCAGCCTTTCCTCATCTGGCAGCTTCCAGTCCTTGAATCATCTTTGTGGCCCTTCTCTGCACGCTCTCCAGCCTGTTCCTTTTTTTTTTTTTACAGCAGGGACCAAAACTGAACATAGTATTTTCAGTGTGGCCTGACAAGTGCTGAGTAGAGTGGAATAGTGACTTGGCAGTGCTGGGTTTACGGTTGAACTCAATGATCTTAAAGGTTTTTTCCAACCTGAATGATTCTATGATTCTGTAATTCTATAATTGGAAGAAGACAGTCATCATGTCCCATCCTGGCTAGCATGCCACAAAACCCCGGTGCCACCTTCATCCTTCCTGCAGGGATGTGCTGGCAGCTTGTGGTGAGGAATCCAGGCTCCTCGCCCAGCTGAGATGCACTTGAATTAGCAACATTAATTTAGGAACACTTTGCTAATGGCCCAAGCAGTGGCTCATTTGCTTGCAATGTGAAAGCTCTGCTAGGCTGGGAGAAGTGGGGAGATTTCTGCCTTGGCTTTCGGCATGACTGTGGGTTTGAGAAGCCCTGTTTTATCATGGGAGAGGTGTGTGGAGAGTTTTGATTCTCTGCCATTTATTTCATACGACGCTTCAATCTGCCAACTCTGTTAAAAGTTTGCATTTGCAGTTTCAAGATCAAAAATGCATTGTGTGGGTCAGGGATTCAGTCTCAATAGGGAATGCTTAATGTGTAAATTTTATTCCTGTCTATATGAAAGAGGGAAGAACGTTTCTGATGAGGCTCATAAAACATCCTTTTTTGAAAAAAGTTTGTAACTAACAGCTGTTTTGCCGCCTCTTTTCAGCATGCCAGACTTATACCCACTTATTTTAATTATTGCATGAGGGTCATAAATTTAAGTTCAGCAAATCCCAGTTGCCATGCCGTGAGGTTGAAGCTCTCAGAGGTGTTCCTCATAGAGGACAGTGCAAAACACTGGAATGCTCGAATGGCCTAAGAGGAAAGTCACATTTGGGGGCAAATGTGACAATAAGGTAGGATTAGGTCAATAGGACTTCTTTATTTGTAGTATGAAAGCTGAGCACAAGGTGAGCTGAATTCATTGTCTGGTGTTATCTAAGCCCCTGGTTCTGGTGGTGGGAAGTCAGGAGGCTGAATAAATTATTTGTTTGTGGACATCACTTTATTCTGCCCAGTTAGGGTGAATCAACCCCATCTTGTGCCTCTTAATTAAGGAGAAAAATAAGAGAGCTTGGCCATGCCTGTGAGTATGTCTTCTTCTAGTAGTGACTTAAACATGAGTTAAGGAAAGGCTTTAGGAGACTATATGAGAGTACACACATCTGATTTTACAATATAAGCCAATATTTGTGTACGGGACCTTCAAGGAGAATCCCAGATCCCAGCAAAAAGTGTGAAATCCAGAGGTGTCTTTTTAAAATTTCCCTTTTTAAAAAATTTTTTAATTTTTTTTTTCCAAACCCAGCACAGAAGTAACATCTCTACATGATGCCTGGGGCTCCGTGCTACTGTAACTGTCATGTGTTAGATGAGATATAAAACACAAGGTTTGACAGCTGGCAACTGTTACAAATCTTCTGGAAAGCTGGAAATGTTTACTTTGGCGGACATGGTAAACTGCACACCAAGCAATTATATTCCGCATTTTCCACATTTCCCTACAGAAATCCATCACTGAGGAGAGCACAAGTGTGTGCTTCCTCTGCAGACACGAGTGGTCCCTAGGGTGAGCACATGCACATTTGGCTGGGTTACTACTTAAATTACTGTTGTCCTTTGAGCTGTGCATGGCTGTGGGCAGTTTCACCAGTGTACCATCAAACTGGTCCCAGGTGGTGGTGCTGGGAAAGCAGATCTACATTTCTAGTGTGAGAAGCAGCTCCTTTTATGAGTTTGTCAGCCCATTGCTGCTGTTGGTGGTGATGCTCTTTGGTTTTCGTGTAATAGGGTTGGGTTCTGCCTGAGACCTCATAAGCTGTGGATTTGAGGCTGAATTATAAATGCTCAGAAGTGTGGCAGAGCAGAATTTGCGTGCAGTGGTCCTTGGCAGCAGATCCTTGGCAGCTGGAGTGGGTCCAGAGAAGGGCAACAAAGCTGGTGAGGGGTCTGGAAAGCATGTCTTATGAAGAGCGGCTGAGGTAACTGGGGCTCTTTAGTCTGGAGAAGAGAAGACTGAGAGGAGACCTTATTGCGCTCTACAACTACCTCAAAGGAGGTTGTAGCGAGGCTGGTGTTGGTCTCTTCTCCCAAATTACTAATGATAGAATGAGAGGAAATGGCCTCAAGTTGCGTCAGGGGAGGTTTAGATTAGATATGAGGAAGAAATTATTTACTGAGGGAGTGGTTGGGCACTGGAACAGACTGCCCAGAGAGGTGGTGGAGTCACCATCCCTGGAGGTGTTTAAAAAACGAGTAGATATAGCACTTGAGGCTATGGTCTAGTGGCTACAGAGATGTTGGGATGAAGGCTGGACTTGATCCTGGTGGTCCTTTCCAACCATAATGATTCTATGATTCTGTGATGCAAAAATCTTTTGCAGAAGCACAGCCCCGATCCCCTCTTGGCATCCAAGGAGAGGGCACCAGCCACCCAACCACACGAGCTGCTTGCAAAAATCAGGGGGAAGGCTGCAAACAAGATTTTTTTTTTATTTTTTTTTTTTTCCCAGTGCTATTTTACACTTGGCCATATGTTGCAAGTGTTTGTAAAATGCTTTAGGATCCTTTGAGAAGGAACGTGATGTTCAACTGCCAGAAAACGCTGCTATTATATAGCTACTAAAAATAGTGTTTTGCAAACTGCACATCCTGGAATAAGTTTTTTCTTCACCAAAGCTTTTTGCAGCACACCCGCTATTTTGTCGTTCTGTTCTTTTCAGAAAACATGTTGATACTTAAAGAAAACTAAATACAGACAGGATTTTCAAGCGTGTTTGAGTGCTTTAGGGGCGCAGATTCTTCCAAAAGGCCACAACCCAAGGAGATGTATGCTTTGCTGTTCCTGCTCTGATTTCAGGATGCTGTAGGGATCTCCCATGCTTGGCTAGGTACTAAACATAAACGATAGCTTAGACTTCAGAGGGCACCTGAGAACTTGGCCAGGGCTTTGGGTTTGAATAAGGGTGGTCAAACTGTTAGCGGGGCCTGATTTCAAGTTTTGCGACAGTTTCAGCGGTTTGCTTCAACGGTGGCATTGCTTGTGCTAAGAGAGATTTGCATTGGGAAGCCAGTCTCCAAACAAAGCACCTTCTAGATTTATGAATCAATGCATTTTTTAGAGTTAAAGCCCTGTAGCTTGGGTAAGATGAGTGCTGGACACAGATCATGGGATTTAGTTTCTTAGAGAGAGGCAGAGAGCATCCTGGGGATCTTCTCTGACATCCCATTATGCTTCCTCTGGTCTCCTGTGCCATATCTGTGGGTCCCATGCAGATGTTGTGGATCATCAGGTGTCTTTCAGCTCACTCCAGTCACCTCTGTTTGGGCAATTAAATCCTGCCCAGGATTTGGGATGCTCCTCATCTTTCCATAGATGTTGCATATGGGCATCCTGTTCCCAGTTCTCTTTGCTGTGAAGCAGGTCTTGATGGCTGGCTTGGACAGAGCTGTCAGCAGCCTCATCCCTATCCCAAACTCTGTTAAACTGCTTGAAGAGCACAGACGCTTAGGAGGGAGAAGTGTTATCTAAGACAGGTGGCAACTCTTGATTTATCGCCTTTGGTCCCATTCCTCTTGTCTCCACCCTCTGGTTCTCCTTTCCTAAAGTTGTCATTGTTTTTTCCCAGCTCAAAACTGTTCTCTCTAAGGCAAAAAAAACTCTACACTATGCCCAGCCCCGTGTGCCCCTATTTCTAACTGGAGCTTTTGGATGTTTCCTGTAATCAGTGATGGTATTAATTAATGGTAAGAGTAATGGCATGGAAAGAGTCTGTTGGGACAAAGCTCTCCTAAAGGGGCTGATGGAAGGACTACCCATCACCCAGGCCAGAGCTGTCCCTGAAATTCAGGACGAAGTGGTGGTTCCAGTTCTATATGAAGACAAATATTAAACAGGATGCCTTCCTCCCCTCTAAAATACAATTTTTCCATTGCATAAATTGTGGATTTTAATTATAAGTGTGAGATGGACTATTTCTCCAAGACTTCGATTTTTTATTTTATTTTTTTTTTAAAGGAGGACAATATCTCTCAAAAGTTAATAAGCCCTTTGGGTGTTTTGGGGTGTTTTCTTCCAGTATTTGGTATTCTGGAGGAGTTTAAGTGTAAAACAGAGAAACCTGGGTGTTACTTTCTGCTCAAAGACAATCCTGACCTGGCTGTATGGAAGACTTGAAGTCCAACAGGGCTTTTCTGTGTTCAGTCTCCCCAGTAGATGGGCATGTGCTTAATACAAATGTGCTTTTGGTTTCGCTTGGAAGCCAAATCCCAACATAAGCAATCCCCAGCCCCTTCACGCACTGATGGCTTGGCTGGCCCTCGCTGCGCACGCTGTGCTTTAATAACCTGTGAGTTGCCATGTTGTTTGCAGGCTGCCAGATTATTTATACTCCATCTGTTCTTCCCCGTCCGTAGCACTCGCCAGCCCTTCTTCCTGGCTGCTATTTGCCTGGCTGGGAGACGTGCACAGCGTCCCGATCTCTCTGTTGTTCAGCTGCCTTTTGACCCGCTCCTGTCTCAGCTCGTTAGAGCCATTTATCTTTGTGAGACCTAATAACCGTCATTAGGAGTGTACCGCAAAGGTCCTTACAAACGTAGCTGCCTTCACAGCTCTTGAGAGCAAGAATGTCTCTGATAGCAAGGATGCCACTCAGGTGAGATGGAGTCTGGTGGTATCTCTGTGGACCAGAGAAAAGTTCTAACCTCTCCCCCCCTGACCATGGACTTTGCAAGGAAGCGAGTGGGGAGAGCAGTCCAAGGAGGTGAATGAAATGAAGCCCTATCTGAGATTCCCTGAGGGTCTGTTTGGCAGGAGCATATGAAAGTCAGGGCTGGAAGAGAAATGCCAGAGACAGTTCAAGCAGAGCAGAAGGGTTGAGTGGGAACTGGGTCCCTCAGCCTTCGCTGTCCCTCTGGCTATATGTTTAGCACATGTGGTTTTCTTACTCCATGACATGCCAGGGTCTCTCAGGATGGTGTGAGGTTAGCAAAAGGGCCTGATGTAGTTTACTTACTGCATCCAGGCTTGGTGTGAGGGAATAACAATCTCAGCTCTCACCTCCCACATCCTTGGGCATGGCAAAGTTTTCCAGTGAGAGTGGCTAATGTGCACCTACAAGCAGCGTCTGCTCCCGCACAGAGGGTGGGTGATACCTAAAAGTCATCCACCTGAAGATGGATGCTTTTTCTCAAAGAAAGTAAAAGCCAGCTCTGGTCCATAGCTGTTTTGCAGGGTGGCTGGAGCCCACAGTGTGCACTGAATTTGTTCTGTTCCTTTCTCCTCTGACGAATTCCCATTGATTTCTCAATAACGATTAGTGCCATGACATTACTGAGGGCAGACTCAGTCCAAACGAGTGATGATGAGGACTCAGTCCCTCTTCAAGGCTGAGGCACTTATTTAGGGGTGTGAAAAGAGACACTGATGGTTTCACTTTGAGCACTCAAGTAGATGTTCCCACCTGTGTTTTCCTTCCCACTTGACTTTCTCACCTGTGAGATGGGACCCACGTGTGTGACACAACCAGGATTCGTTAGCAAATGCTTGTAGAGTGGTGCAGCAGTCCTGAGTGCTGTGAGATGTTAAAAACCCAAACCAACCCCTCCAAAAAAAAACCCCAAATGGATGCTTATCTGTCTCTGCTACCTCTGCTGCCTGTTCTTCCACCGCCCAGGCGCATCAGAGCAGGCGCTGCGTAGGAGGGGATCTTTGCCCTAATGCCATCTGCAGCGGGCCGAGCCATACGGAGAAGGTGTATTTGGATTTAGACCGGCTACTCTGCGATGTTGCCGTTTCTATGGTAACTATTTTTTGTTCCACAAGAGGAGCTTAAAATCTGTAGGGCTAAATTCGATCCTAGGCAGAAGCATCTGCAGTTTTTAAGGGGCTCTTCAGTAGGTGCTGTTTGTAGCTGGCTCTCGTGCTCGTTGCTTCAGGGTCACGGTGTCTCTAAAGCCTCCTTCCCGGCACCCTTTCCTCTTCATCCCACCCCACACCTCTACATCTTGGTCTTCCTGTGACTGCACTTGTCGAACCAAGGGACAATTTGCTGTGTTGGGTCTTACCAGGGGATTTTTGTCTCCCTGCAGAGAGTGTGTCTTCAGGGAAAATTGCTCCGCGTTTAGCAAAGGAAGTTGATGAATCGCAAACAAGACTGATTCATCTGCAAATAATGCAGGGGATTGCATTTGGGAAGGTTTCTTTATTATTTTTTTTCTCAATTAAAAAACAAATGCCAGATTCCTGTAGAGGCGGTTTAACCACTGTTATTACTGTGTTTGTGACTGGTTACCACACATGAGCTTTGTGATTAAAATTAGGCTATTAGAAGCAGCCAGTTTCTTGGAGAATTAGTGAAAACACTGGGGGAAGCGAGTTCTTTGAAAACAAAAGCTGAATCAAATAATATGTTTCCAGTCATACTAGATGGGGCCCACTTCTTCTGTGTCTTTTAGGAGGGTAAACCAAGAGAGATGTGACTGAAGGCAGTAGCATTTCACACTGTTACAGTTCATGGGGATTAAAGGAGGCTCAGGGCAATAATTTATTAAGTGCTCAGTGTTTTTAATCAGCCCCTCAACTTGGCAACTTTTCAGCATTCAGACTTAGTTCTGGATTTTACACATAATCTTATACTTGGTGTGGATCTGACTATCCTGGACCAAAAGAGCCCTGGCTTCTACGGTATTTGAAAATTAGAGTTCAAATTAGAGGCTTTTCCTCTTATCTATACACTGTATAAGCTGCTGGGTTTAAAATGAGACGACTCCAGTGTTCTATCTTGAGCAGAATGGGCTACAAATGAGCATTTCACAATCGGATGGTGATGCTCTTCCTTGAGTTTGTGGACACGGCTAGGTCAACCAGCCCACAGCACGGCTTCCATGAATGGCCCAGGCAAAAGCCAAGTCCCCCTGCGCTATCTGCATTACCCAGTGCGCTGTAAAATTACCTGAGCTCCACTCACGTGACATGGACAAATTTGAGTTTATTTACACTTAAGTTACCTTTGCTGACTAGAAGTACTCAGTAGCCAGATTTAGTAAGGTATCCAGGTACCAGATAGGGCAAATTACTCTGATGATTTTGAAGTATGTATCTTTTTGAATTCAAGACCTAAAGCCAATGCTTAGTGACTTTATTATTAGGACTTAAGCACGTCACCCACACTGATACTTCCCTAACGCTTGTCTGCATCCTTAAGAGTCTGAATACTTCTGTAAATCTGTTTCTGGATCTCTTTTAGAATGACATTTAGGCTCCTGAGTCCCCTGACATTTTTGAAACCCGCACTGCTACTGCCTCATTAGCTATGAAGGAGAAAATCATGGAGCTATCTCGGTACCTAAAGAAGAGGGTTAGGAATTCAGAACCTGGTTCTCCTCCCAGCACTGTTGCTGACTTGTTACTTGACCTTCAGATATTTCTCTGTTCAGCCCTGCCTGTGAGGCTGGTTGCAGTGAGCGGTTGCAAAGGCCGTCGGTATTTTTGCAGAAGGGTTGTGGAGACACGTGCCCTATGAAGACAGAAACAGCGATGCAGATGCTTATCAAAATGGGGCTCTTTCGGGTGGCCCAGAGTGTCACAGCCTGTGCGTGCTGGCACATCTGCAGATGCATACTGCTCTAAAATTGGGAGTACAGGGCTGAGTTTAATTGCTTCTTGAGATTTGTGGTGAGAGCTGTGACAGCCCTGGCTTTTGCCAAAGGGTTTGGGCTGTAAGTGACAGACGTTCAGTGGAGGGTTGTGCAATTTTCCATTCGTTACCCGTGAGCGCTGTCACAGGCTGTAATCCGTCACTTTAGAGATTGTGACCCTTTGAATGAGCGACTGTGGTGCTCGTACCACGCTAATTCGTTGGACTTTCTGTGGCATGATTTTTCACTTTGCTGTAAGGGACTCTTCTGCATCCTTGTCAGTTGTCGATCCAGCTTACTTGACTGCTCTCCAGCAGTCATAAAATCATAGAATACGAGGTTGAAGGTATTCAAGGCTCTATTCAAGAGTCATCTGGACCAACGTTTATTGGAAAAAGCATGGTCTAGACAAAATGGACCAGCACTCTGTCCAGCTGAATCTTCAGTGTCCAATGTTGGGGATGCCACCACTTCCCTGGGGAGATCATTCCAATGGCTGATTGTTCTCATTGTGAAAATGTTTCTCTTGTGTCTAATCAGAATCTCCCCAGGAGTAACTTGTACCCATCACCCCTCGTCTTTTCCGTGTGACTCCTTGTACAAAGGGAGTCTCCAGCTTCTTTGTAGCTGCAATTTAAATGCTGGAACATGGTGATAAGGTCTCCCCTGAGCCTTCTTTTCTCCAGGCTGAAAAAACCCAGTTCTCTCAGCCTTTCCTCACATGGCAGCTTCCCAGTCCTTGAATCATCTTTGTCGCCCTTCCTTGTCTCTCCAGCCTGTCTGCGTCTTTTTTGTACATCAGGGACAAAAACTAAATGCAGTATTTCCAGGTGTGGCCTGACCAGCACTGACTAGAGTGGGATAATGACTCTTTCTCTCTGCTGGTGATGGCCTTGTTAATGCACCCAGCATCCCAGTGGTTTTCTTTTACTGCAGCAGCAGCACACGCTGTTCAGTCCTGCTGAACCTGTTGTCCATCAGGACCTCCAGGTCACTTTCCACAGAGCTGCTCCCTGCTTGGGTAGATCCCAGCTTGTGCTGCACTCCTGGATTGTTTTCCCAGGTGCAGGACCTTATACTTGTCCTTGTTGAACTTCATCAGGTTCTTTTTAGCTCACTCCTCCAGTCTACCCAGGTCTTCCTGCAGGCTGGTTCTCCCTTCCGAAGTATCCGCTTCCCCACCCAGTTTGGTATCGTCAGCAGACTTCATCCAGGTGCACTTGATACCCTCATCCAGATCTCCGAAGATATTAAACAGCATCAGGCCCAATATCGAACTCTGGGGGACACCACTTGTCACAAGCTGCCAGTTTGAAAAAGAGCTACTGCCCAGTACCTTCTGGGTGTGACCTGTCAGCCAGTTCCCGCCCACCACACAGACCACTTGTCTAGGCTGTAACACATCAGTTTCTCTAGGAGGAGGCTGTAGGGAAAGCCTTGGAGAAATCCAGGTGGACAGTGTCCACTGCTTGTTCTGCATCAGCCAAGCAGGTTACTTTGTCATAGAAGGGGTATGTCCATCACCCGCTCATGGCTTGTGAAACCCAGGGCAGGCAATCTGCTGGCATAAATCCGTGTGGTCAGTGGGGCTGCTCCTGGGAAGCATATAAAATGCTCCACCTGGTCAAAAATATTTGGCCTTTTATCTCCACTTCAAAGAAAATTGAAACTCACTTGGAGAATTTGCTAGCAAATAATGGCTGGTGACATCCTCATAGGTGGTAAAGGGTCAGATTCTGCCACCCATAATCATTTCAGGCATTTCTTTTGCTTGGCTGCAGAGCCTGGCAGGGACCAGGGGAAAGTCTTACCCCTCCAGTCATCTTCTTGTAGCTGCTTTTATTTAACAGGCGTCTTCCCTGTCAATGTGAATAAAGGGCGGAGAGAGCAGTTCATTATCCAGTGTATCACTTTGAGTCTAATACTAATTAAAAGCTTTGCCTTCACTTCTGTGGAACCTATTCTTAGAAATTATGTAAATTAATTGGAGTTTTGAAGAGGAGCATATGCCAAATCCTAAGTAATTCCCTGCTGGCTGAGGCAACTCCAGCGCTGGAACCAGAGAACGGCATCAGGATCTTTTTTGCCTTTTGTGGCTGCAAAAATCTAAGGCTGCTTTGGTAAATTTTGATGCTTCTCTTTAGCAAATATACGAGAGAGATCAAAAATCCGGACCCTGACCGTTTGCGGAGGGGTACGATACAAAGGCTTTATCGCCATGAAAGCTTTTCCATCTCAAAAATGACATTTAACACAGACAAGCTTTTTACTTCCACAGCCCTTCTCCAAACAAATTCCTGCTTCAAAGAGGATTTTGACCCTCAAAAGGGAGATGTACCTGAGATCTCGTGAACTCCCCTTGCGATTGCACTCTTGCTATTAATTTAATGGGGAAGATATTTACATGCTACACTGAATGGGAAGGGAGATTTGATCTGAAGGTACATAGCGTGTGGAGAAAAGGGGATATGCTTTTGAAGTAAAATAGCTTTAAATGCTATTAGCTTCTTTTTTTTTCCTTGAGCATTTTTTCCCTTTGAAAAAGGTCAAAACAAATAAAAGAACCAAAGAAACGTATTCAAATAAAAATGAGAAGCAATATGGTTTGGTCTTGATATATTTTGGTCTCAATCAACAAATCACTTAAAGTTGATGAAGCTACTTGCATGTTTAAAGATAAACATGATTAAGTACTTTGGTGGATCTTGGCTTGTTACGTATTGAAGCTGGATACGAGCATGAATTGAATTGTGGAACTTTTGATGGGAAGGTGCTGCAGTGCAAGGTTGCTTCCAGATGTACATTTTGCAAAGTTGCCTTTTCTTACAACCTCACCCTAAGGATTAAGAGATGCTGGGTGTGGATCCTCATGCAGGAGGAGGGAGCCCTCCAATCCAGATGCTTTTTGCCTTTGGAGATTCGAAGTTTAGTGCTGGCAAGGTCTGATTTTTGCAGCCATCATCTTTTCCCAGCTGAAGCCTTTTCAGTAGGAAAGATGGCAGTTTTGATAACCTGTCTATCCAATGCAACCTCTACGTATGAGGAGCCAGATTCTCTTCCCTGGCTCAGACTTCTGTTGAGTGAAACTTCGTCTGTGCAAAGCTGCTAGAAATGTGTCTCGTGTCTCTTGGGGGGCTTTTAGTGATAATGCCAGCAACTGCCAGCAAGTGCAAGTGTGGCTGATGGTTACACTACGCTGTGGAACACTCAGACTCCTGAATGTCTTCTCCTTCCTCAGCCATAGTTCATTGGGCTGCAGGCCATTATTGCTAAATCTTCCTTGGTTTCCCCATCAGTATATACTTCTGCTGTGACACCAAATCCATTACGATTGGTTTTTTTTTTTAACTGCTTTTTGATTCTCACAGAAAAGGCTCTGTAACATTGCAGGTTGGTAAGATGAAAGCAACAATTCATTTAGCCGTGATTGGAGCTTGTAAAAAATCCTTGTCTCTAATGGCACCAGGAACTTAAGATCCCAAAATAGAAGTTAAGTCTTCAAGTGAAGACAGTTCTTGGGGAAAAAAAGCACAATTACATACAACTTTGGATCAATATAAAATCATTTCAGAACAAGAATACAACGTGTAGCAATGAATGCAGATGGGAATGACATTGCTAACCACTTAGTAGATAGCGAGCTTTCTGCATGTGTTTTGGAGTCGTCTCTATGTGTTTGTTAAATGTAACATCATCTCTTTTTATGCTTGTGTTGGCTAATGCGCAGATGGTTTAGAAATACTGGAGGACATTTTTATTGAATGAACACAAAGTAGGATCATTACTCTGGAATTAGGATGCTAACTTGTATGCCTATTAGACAGGGATCACGAGAGGTGGAGTAATTTGGTAGATGTTAAGCACTAAACTGATGGCAAATCAGGCAGTTGAGCCTGGGTTGCTTCTGAGTTTCAGGACTGCATCCTGCTGCCATCCCCAAAGCTACTGTGTGGAACCCTCTGGATGTAGCCCTCTGAGCACAGCCAGGTTTGGTCCCAGGTGAAAATGTTGTGATGGGCATGTACTTGAACACAGTTGCATATTTCCCACCAACATGGTCTCTTGTTGCCCATGTTTTGGGTCTGAGTTCATTGTCTGGGTTTTAGTCCAGCTTTAGTCTCCTAGCTGGAGAAAAGACCTTTCCACCTTGTAGCATAGAGAAACCAGCGCAGGTCCTTATTTTGGTGCCCTGCAGGAGCTGGACGTCCGTCAGGGTCAGTCAAGGCCATCCTGAGCTGTTTGCATCCACGTTGTGCTTTACTGTGGGAGATGTCAGGTTGAGTCCTCACACCTCTGGATCTTTAGTTGATCTCAGATGGTAATAGCTACCAGAGGTGACAAGACTCTGCCCTGGTGAGATTTTCAAGTAGCCATTTCTTGGACAGATCCTCATTTTAGTGAGTATGAGCTCCTTGTTAACCAAGTTCAAGTTAGATGCTGCTGATCAGATAGATGCGCATTGTGCTTCAGGTATGATGGGCTTGGTCTTGCAGTTCTATCCTCTAAGAGTGAGGCTGTCCCCTCTCTTTCTCTGTTTGGGTTGGCATGAAAAGAACATAGGATCAGGAGTGCCCAGTTGGAGCTGGGGGTCAGATGGTAATCAGCTAAGTGACAAAGTCCACATGGACACATTTCAAATGTATTGGCCCATCCTTTGTAGACAGCACTGGCATACCATGTGTTCCTCTTCCCCATCTCTTCCTACAGGACCACGCTGATTTGCGAAATCACTTCTTCACTGTGGGGATGAAGCTGGAGGCGGTGAATATGAGGGAGCCTTTTCATATCTGTCCTGCATCAGTAACCAAGGTGAGCTCCCAGAAGGGAGGGATGAAAAGAGCTTGATTAGGAACCTCTTACTGATTTCCACCACAATTAGGAAAACTCAAGAGTGGCTCTTAATTGGCTGGAGAACACATTCAGAAACGTGTTTAAAGTCCATGGGTGTTCCTAATTAATGAATTGTTTCTGTCCCACAAGCTTCAGCAGCTGACTATATACACTTGGGTGCAACAGGGATGAGCATGTGCATCATCAGCTTCCATGCAAAAAGAAAGATCCCACTTTTATCCCTGTCTCCCCTCTATTCATATGTATTTTCCCTGCACATCTGGGAAACCCTTTGAAATTAAAACAGCTAGATAGAGGTGGTAGCTGGATATTTAATCCACTCTCAAAGGCAAGAGAGAGGAAGGCTGTGGGGTCTCCAGGATTGCCTTAGTCCCTGCTCAGCTGTGGGCACACTGGGTGACCCTGAACCCCAGCCCTTCCCTTTGCCTCAGCTTATCCATCTCTAGAACGCAGGCTTTGATTTCTTTACTAGAAACACTTTGATGAAAAGTATTAGGTGAAAGTGGATTATTCCCCTGCCCAGGGAAGTGGTGGAGTTATCATCCCTGGAGGCATTCAGAAAATGTGCAGATGTGGCACTTCAGGACATGCTTTAGTGATCACGGCACTGTTGGGTTGATGATTGGACTTGATGATCTTAGAAGTCTTTTCCAACCTTAAAGATTCTATGATTTCAGGAGTAGTTTGATTCCACAGCCTGAGTGTTTCAGTTTTCCATGTTACCTAATGTTACAGGAAATGTAACTTCTGATTTGGTTTTCTTCTTTTTCA
Organism: Eurystomus gularis; assembly: GCA_013400335.1. NCBI lineage: Eukaryota > Metazoa > Chordata > Aves > Coraciiformes > Coraciidae > Eurystomus > Eurystomus gularis. The sequence continues at coordinate 442,115 of VZZY01023493.1, forward strand.
CCCCTTAGGTTTTTAACAATCATTATTTACAAGTGACCATTGATGACCTGAGACCTGAACCCAGCAAAATCTCAATGGTTTGCCATGCGGATTCCTTGGGGATCTTGCCAATACAGTGGTGCCTTAAAAATGGAGTCAATCTCACACCTCCCAAGGGTTCGTATTCCTTCTCAGTGGTTTTCAGGCTTCCTCTGAAGGAGGTTTGCTTGTTATTATTGCCTTTTAAACCATGATGCCGTTCCCTGCAGAGCATCACCCTGAGTATCTCAACCCAGAGTAGCTCTCTTGAGTCACTGGGGCTGTTCTGGCTCATACCAGCCCGTGAACACCTCTGCAATGTGTCTTACTGGTGGATTGATGTCTGTGTGCTTTGTAGACTGAAGCAGGCTGCACCAAAGCCTAATGAAATCCTCTGAAATACATCTTAGTGATGCTTTGTGTATATAGAGAGCAAAAGGAACGTTAAAAGTCGTATCATACTAGAGGCAAACCAGGCATCTCCCTGTAGCACCCACCTTGATACAATGCTGAGGCCAAGCAAAGCTCCTAAATCTAAATGTCTAAACAAAACTCACAGCTGCCTGCCCAGGAGCGTGTAGGCATTTCTTTAGTTGTCTCAAAATTTCCCAGGCGAGGGCAAATTGCGAGCAGTGCTCAGGTCAGAGCCAGGAGAAACAGCCTCCGACGGAGCTGTTTCCCAACTTTGTAGCAGTGCAGTTAATTACTTGCAAGCTCAGACAACCACCTGCAGTGCCCTAGCAATATTTCTTTGCTTGCAAAATGTGTTGGTTCTCTGGAATTTTAGATTTTGGAAGCTAGCTGGGATGTTGACCCTTTGCCAGAAATTAGTGTTTCTTGGGAGAAGAAGAAATGCCTCAAAAAAAAAAAAAAATCCCACTAAGTTTTGTGCATGCGGATTTGTCTTAATTTTGGGAAAATTACGCTGCTCACAAACCCAGGGAAGTGAAGTGTTATTCCCTACCAGATTCAGAGTCCTCTTAAGTATATCCAGAGTGTCTCTTCAGCACATACAATTTTAAATTCTCACCAAAGTCCTGGAGTCCTGTGCGTGCAGCTGCATACGGTGCATCCATGATTTCTCTGTTGCTTTTACTGAAATAAATGTGCTGTCTGGAAGCTTTACCTCCCTCCTGCTTAAATCCAGGTGTAAAGATAATGCCTGTGTATGTGCTCACTGATAATGGCCATAAAAGTTGCTAAAAATGAAAGTAAATGGAATGTTTTGGTTTTTTCCACCCCAAATTCACACATCGCTTCCTTGAGGCCAGCTAATTAACTGAAGTAGACCATAAGCCAGACATTTCTCTTTACAGGGTCATAGCCTAATAATTTCCAATCTGGGCTGGTACAAAGCCTGTTGAGGTGGTGTTTTATGGGTGAAATGCATGCAAACTCTCTTTTGGATGGCAGCATTTTTAGAAGTGGCTGAAGCATCCATCATACAGGTATTTCTCAACTTGGTCAGTAAAGCCTAAGGGGCAAGTAGATATCTGGTGTGATGTCTGGTGATTGGGGTCCACCAAGCTCCTGAGAAAGTGTAGGAAGTCTCCCCTCCTTCCGCTGATGAAAGTGAAGTTGGCTTTCTGCTGTCAGATCAGAAATCCTGAAGGGAAGGTATTAAAAAGGCATAAAGCAAGTGGCAGATAGATAGATGCTATCTATTGCTGTGTTTCTTATACTGGGTATGAGGGCTGCATGCCAAAACGGCATCTTAGTACCTTTGGTGTCAAAAATATTTTCCATTGGCAGACACACTCTTTGAATCACTAATAGATAATCAGACGTTAGAACAATTTCTGAAAAAAAAAACCAAACCAACAAAACCCCACAAACCACCAAAAACGAAAGCAAAGGGAACATGAAAAGCATCCAAACCCCCATTGAGGGACCCAGTCTTCTCTGAGCAGAATATTGTCAGCTTTGGATAAATAAATAACCAGGGCTGATATGAGAGGGCTGCAATGCTGTGCCACTGAGGAAGGCTGTGGTATGAGCTGGCTGCTAATGAGCCGGTATGCAGGACGAGGAAATCCCACCATTTCCGCCCAAATCACTGGACTGCTCTGCCTGCCCTGGGGTGTCCAGAATTGCCCCTTCTTGCACCAGGTTTGACCAGCCTCCTGCTTCCCCAGCGCTCAGGCATTCCCAGCCACCATCACCCTTAACCGAGAATGTGTTGGCCATATTTAGTGTTGCCCAAATGGCTTTCTGTGTTGAAAGGCCAGAAGGTCCCATGGAGCAAAAGATGACAATGGATGACGTTCATTTTCATTTTGTGAAAAGGTTTTCTTTGCTGTATTCTGGACTTGGGTTTTTTTGGTTAATTTATGGTTGACATGGGGGTTTTCTGATTTTAAAGTGAACTGATTTTATTTCATCAAAATAGTCTGCCAGGTTGGAGTATTTGGCTTCAGAGACCTTTATTTGTCTAATACCCATTCTCTTGCCTTTTTGCCTATCAGACCTTTGTTGAAGCCAAACACAGAGTAAATGAGTCATGAACAGGAGGTACAAACATTTGCTACTAGAAACAGAGAGCAGTATTTTCCTGTACAGTGCCAAAAATGAATACCCATTTGCTGCTGCTGTATAAACATTGAACAAGAGCTGTTTATATTTATTAGAGATGGATTTATAGACCACTTCCCTTTAGAGTAACAACCATTGTTCCTTTTTATGAGCTATTAAGAGGGGGTGGGAAACATTTCAGTAGGGCTCCTCGTTGTAAGGCTTACTAGGGAAATGCCACTTCCAAACCCTTCAGTACATTTGTATTGTTACATTTGCTTGTGATTAGACTGCTGGGCTCTTCCATGCGGAGAGTTGAGATTGCAAACACAATGAGGTTTTATATGTTTGAGGAGCAGCAGTTGAATCATGCAAGCAAAGCTTTGGATGGTATTACTTGGGCTGAGCCTTAAAAGATATCAGTAGGTGAATGCCATGTGCATTCACATGGCATTCATGGAGGTACGGGGTACGTGGTACCTCCCCGTGTGCTAAGGGAGGTAGCTGATATCATGATGCTTCTTGAAAAGGCTGTGTACAGGTCCAGGCTTGCTTGAAGCCAGTTTCTGAGTGCATTCCTTATGGAGTCATCCTTGTTGGGCTGCTGAAGTGAGTTATGGCAAAACTCTCTGACTGTCCTCCCATGTTTCATTCCCGGTGAAGTCTACAGCAAAAGGTCCTCCAGCAATTTCCGTGGCGCAGGGCCAAGCCAGCAGGTGGTTGTGAGGTAACAACATAGTCAAGTTTTCGTACCTCACTGAAACATAGTCAATGTGCCTTTTCCATCCAGTCTGCCAAGATTTTGGTTAGCTTGCAATTAGGATTCAAAACCTGTCCATGAGGAATTTAAATTGGAGATGAGAGAATGTGCAGGGTGTAGGCAGTTTTTTGGGTCCCTGAAGATAACAGGCTCTGGCAGCTGGGTTGGACCTCAGGTGATTTAATGTGAACTATGGTGTGGCTGTCCCCACTGGAGCCCATCACCCTAACTTCTTCTGGGGTCAATGGAGAGTGAGAGAGGCTTTCACAGGACAATTCTGCTGCTTCTGCAGGAGGATAGATGGATCACCTCTAGATCTGCCCGTTTCTCCACTGACTCCTTAGGGAAGCCAGGGTGACAGGAACAACTGTAGGCGTCTCCACTGCAAACATCTGTATGCGATCAGATGAATCCCCTTCTGATGCAAAGTGATGTGCAGTTCTCCTGTTTTCTATTTCATTTTATGAAGCTGAAAAGTATCTGTCAAACAAATAACTGGAGAGAAAAAAGATGGACAGGAAATGGGAAGAAAATACTGTTGCACAAATTGTTAAGAAACAGTGCAAGGAGATTATTTTTTTTGTATGAAAAACGAACATCCTCTATAAGTAATTGCCATTTTTTACTTCCCTGTGCATGTTTATTTCTGCTTTTCCAATTATTATGCACTTTCATGCCCCACAGACACAGGCATCTTAGCTCAAGGCTTTATCTCATTAATTTGTTCGTTGTGTATGCAATCATTAGGATTAGAAGTACATCTTATCCCAGATACTTGCATCTTAGCAGGATGCTTGGGACTTTATCTTTAAAATTTTTACCTCCTTTTTTGGATCTGTGTGCCTGATAGGTGACTCCTCTCAGTATTCCAGTCCTTTCTTGCCTAGAAAAAATGTCACAATTTTCATTCTCGTAAATGATTCATTCCCATCTGATCTTGAGGGTCCCTTTTTGACTATCAATGAAAAAGGCATTCAGGAGTGTTCTGTGAAGTGAGGCCAGGTTGAGATGCCAGGCAGGGAGATGGAGGGAGGAATTTGGCCTTTAGGTGACTCCTGAAATTTTCCAGTGAGAGTAGTTCTGCAGTAATTTTATAAAAGTATCAACAGTATCATCACAGGCCCCTGGACAGGATTAGCACTCATTGGTTTCAAGCACTGTAAAAATAAAGACTAAGAGGCAGACAAAAAAAAAATCCAAAAGCAAATAACCCCCCAGCTCTCTGTCCCAAAAGCTTATTGCCTAAATAGCCAGGTAAGAAGAATGAATGAGCAGAGGTCTGTTTTGTCTCTCTGTGATGGGACTGTTTGGGAGATGCTCATATAAGTCGATGTTGCTTCCCTTTCTTTCCTAGAAGCAGAAGCTGAAGGGATCGTCTAGTTGTTGGGATTTTAGTCTCAGAGCTGGGATATCTGTGTCTATTTTCCTGCTCTGCTCTAGATTTCTATACAAGCTTGGGTAATATTCTGTGAAGGGATTCAGCTCACATATGCTGAGCTGCTGGGAAGTCAGTCATGGAGGGTACATCCATATCCATGAAGAGAGAGAATAATTCTCTCATGCTTTGAAAGAGAGGGTGGATCAGCTTCTGACTGTGCTGGTCCTCTCCCTGTAGAATGCTGAGGGACCCATGACGTCCAGCTCTGTAATCCCATCTTTTAGATCGCTAAAGGAAGGAGAAAGTCCATGACTAGTCCCACCTGGAAATTTGGGACAACAGCACTTCTTGGTAGTTACAGGTTTATTAAAGCCTGGGAGATGCTCACAGAAAAGGGAAAAATAAGGAAAATAAATATATTTTTTTTGCTTTTCAATGAAGACCTGGAGTTTTCAAGGCAAAATGCAGGAGATGTGGGAGGAGGGGCTGGAGAAGCATGGGAATTGAGTCTTGTGGTGTATAAACAGGCATCCAGAGGACTTGCCTGCTGATACTTCACAGTTCGCTGAGGTGGGATGGGATGCTGAAACACAAATGGTTGTCTGCTTGGATACCTTTTCATGCTCTCTCTCTGGTGCGAAGTCAACACTGATGGCACATTCTGTTTTGTCATTCTGCAGGTTATTCTGGCCAGGACTTTGACTGGGCAGACTACCAGAAGCAGTGTGGAGCGGAGGCAGCACCTCACCTGTGCTTTAGAAACGTAAGCTCTCTTTTTGCCTTTGCTTTGCTCCTGTACATCCATGTGAAACAAAAGAGCTTGCACAGAAAAGCTGCAGCAAGGCTTTGGGAGGCTCCCCCAGATCACCATGAGTCTATCTTAGGAAGGAAGCTGCAGAAGTGTTGCAGGTCTCCATCCCTAAAAGAGAATTGTCTTATTCTTGTCTTTGTCTGATCCATTAAGATTTCCTGCTCTTCATCTCCTCTCTGATTTTGTACAGCACTGAGCACAAGAAGGATCTCAACTGACCATTACAAGTAATCCATGTGCTATTAAAAATAATAAACTAGGATTAAAAAAATTGCATATCGTATGGCCCTTTTCACATTTTAGGGGTTTTCTCTGGTTCCCAGGGGGTTGCATTTAACCAAACTAAATGCATTTAAAAGCTAAGGTTGAAACTGTTGAGCTCAGAGTGTGGAAAAAGTGATTGACCCGCATGGATGCTCTGGTCCTTGGGACAGTTCATGTGCTTCCTTGATATAGCAGCAGGGATGTGATGGTGAGCAGCACATTATTACACTGGAGGCCATCAAGATTCAGAGCTTTGGAAATAGTCTTTTACAGGCTGTCTTCTGGCAGTGGCAGTCGGCGTAGCTTGATCCAACAGGTATTCATCACTTGGTGAAAGGCAAATGTAGCCTTTTCCAATATCATGGTATTGTTCTTCATGGTCCCATCAACTGCTAGAAGTTGAGATCCCATTAATAACTGAAAATATGGTGGTACCTAAAATGAGCGCAGAAGGGTTTGCAAAATAAAGTGGTGTTGTGAACAGTGGACAAGCAGATTCCTCTAGGAGTTACAGAGCCTTTAACTGTACTCGAAACTCAGAAGACTAAGGGACAGGGTGATCATGAAAATCAGAATGGGGACAATCTCACAAGACACCAGCTGTGTTTTTGCATGGCCTTCCTAATATATGGTGTCCCAAGGGCAGCCTGGCTTGGAGCAGACCTTTGATGGTGAATTGATGATTTTGAACACTTTTTGTGGATGAATTCAGAAGAGCTGTATCATCTACAGAGGTTGACCCGGGAGTCAAATCAGGGTTAGGATTTTTTTGCCCCATTTATTGTGCCATCTTGTGCAAAACCCTCTGCCTCAAGGGACTTTTAAGTGGAGCACTGAGGGAAGCTGGACGATACTGCATCGCACCAACAGAGTGGGACAGTTGTCACGTTTCTTGTCGTCTGCAGGCACCCCTCCCTTTTCTTTGTATCTCTTTTTGTTTTGTCAAGTGATGGATCTATGCTCTCAGCACTGCCAGCCTTGCGAATAGTCTCTGCGTAATATCCTCCAAAGATTAAATCACGTCTAAACACTTTCTTTTTTTTCTTCTTTTTTAAGGAAACATTGATCAGATGAACATGTATCTGTTATTCTTTCACTCTCGATAACACAGTTCTCTGCAGAAAGATGTAATCTTGCTGCTGTCGCTTGTGCAGCCTCCCTGGCAGGTCGCTCCATTTGTTTCATGGCTGTGAGCGGCTCTTTGATAGAAGCTGTATTGCAAGCACATCTTCCACCTAAAGCAGCCAGACGTGGTGCTGGAAGTGGATATGCTGTAACTGTTTCCCTGGGGGAGATATTTAACAAGGAGAGGCAGTTATGAAATGGATTGACATGACCAAATGCTTAGTAAAATAAACTCCCAGCTAACTGTTTTGCCATTGATTCTGTATAAATTAGCCTCCAGCGCTGAATTGCAATGAAAGGAACCGGTGTGATGATAAATGACATTTCCTTGTTAGGCAACATAAAAGGCGTTTAAACAAACTCGCCCTGCTTTTTCTGCAGTCCTGGCCATTGGCAGCTTTTGCAGGGTGAGGCTGATCTGTGTGCCGAGCAAGGCTTGTGACAGTTCAGGCAACACTGGAGACTTAACAGCACTTTCTTGGAAAGCTTTTCGATGAAACAAACCAGAAGTTTTTAATCTCACAAAGAGCTCGCAGTGATTGTTCAAGGTGAAGTGCCCATGGTGCTCGGTGCTGTACAAATAGCAGAAGGGTTGAATTTGAGTCTGGCTCTCAGCTGCTGGATGAGAGATGGGTGTCACTTCGAGTCAGTGACAATTATTACCTTTCCTAATTGTTATTAGCCAAAATCTCAGCCAAGAGCGGGAACATTTTTGTGCTATTCTGTTCAAACAGAGAGATTCAAGCACACAGAGCTGATGTCCTGCAGAACAGATAGGACAGGGGAGGAAAATGAAAGGAAACCATGTCATGGCCACAGATATTGCATTGGTGTGTTTTCAGGGATAGTGGTGGTGGGGATATTGGGAAGTAACTGATGTTAAGTGAAGGGAGAGAGGACACTGGAAGAGACAGAGGGTAAGGGTGAAAGTAGGTGAAAAGTAGCTTGAGGCTTGGCTTGGGGGAAGGTTTTGAGAGGGTTGTACGGTCTTGACATCCCTCTGTACTTGGGATCACCTGCAATGGCTAAAAACAGGAGCTATGGTTTATGTTAGGACTGAGCCATCCTGGCTCTGGCAGGAGCAGGAGGGACTGGTCAGCAGTCATGTATGACCAACAGTAATCCCTTAGACCCCTTAAAGGACAAGGGGTAATGGCTTCAAACTGGAAGAGGGTAAATTTAGATTAGATGTAAGGAAGAAGTTCTTTACTATGAGGGTGGTAAGACACTGGAACAGGTTGCCCAGGGAAGTTTTGGGTGCTCCATCATTGGATGTATTCAAGATCAGGATGGGTCCTTGCACAGTCTGGTCTAGTGGGAGGTATCCCTGCCCATGGCAGGGGGTTGGAACTAGATGATCTTTAAGGTCCCTTCCAACCCAAACCATTCTGTGATTCTATGATTTTATGATTTTGGGGGTCACTGCCCTAATATCTAGCCTCGTTTTGACTTCACTGGAGAAGAGTGGGAGGGCAGTGAGGCCTCATATAATCTGTGAAAGACTTGTTTCTTTGGTGTTGTATTTAAGTGTACAGAGGTACTGCTATAGCAGTAAATACAACCAGCTCCATCTACACATCTACAATGAACTTACCTGAAGTCTACAGAGGAGGACTTTGTACATTGAGCTTAAAATATTCCATGAAGAAAAACATACTTGAATAAGTCACTCAAATTTCTCCAGCCTCTGTCAGCTTGGGCAACTAAATGTATGAAGAAATTTCTCTGGTCTCAGGCAAGATGTGTTATTTACTTTACAAGGTTTCTTCTAGCAAGGTGAGAGATGCTCAAGTGCAGCAGATCTGGGAACCCTCTGTGTAGTATCTTGTTGCCAACAGCAGCCAGCAAATACATCGCTAGCAAGCATTCAGTTACACTTGGAACTGGTGTGTGGAGTAACCTCCTCCCAGTCTCTCTATTTGGAATCTGGATGCTTTTGTCTTCTTCAGTGTATCCAGCACTTCCAGTGAAAAGCAAACCATGCTAAATTTATGCTTCCCAGTGGACAGCCTAATTAAAGTCATGCAGTGCTGTACTGCTGTGCTTCAGTGTTGGTCCTTGACTTTTTCAGACATCCTTCAGCCGTGGCTTTACTAAGAATATGAAGCTGGAGGCAGTGAACCCCAGGAACCCTGCAGAGATATGTGTTGCTTCTATCACCTCAGTTAAAGGACGATTAATGTGGCTTCACCTTGAAGGTATGTGCTGTAGAGATTTCTAAGGCTTCTTGAGTTTGTGTAATTCACTCAAACACTCTCTTAATTTTATAATTCATCTTCTGCAAAATACTGCTTTTTCCAGCCTTTCCTTTTTATACACATTGGCCAATAATATATTACAAAGAATTGTCTTCCCCTGCTCTCTCTATGAGAGAGCCACAAGACCTTCCACCCTCCTGTTTCTGAGGATGCTATCAGCATGATCTCCACTGATGATAGAAACCTCCTCACTGCCATCATGATGGACCTCCATCCTGCGAATGGATGTTTGCGTCATTTGTGCAGCTGAGACTTCCAGTGTGTTTTCCAACAGGCTCTCATGGGACATCCTGTCCCCCTGCAACCTCCTCCTTCCCTCCTTCCCTTCCCCCCCTCCCACCCCTTTTTCTTTGCCTAGGTCTATAAAATTTCTGCAATATATGCTGCTTCTCACTGCGGCCATCGCATACATCCCTCCTCACTGTGACTGTATAATTTACTTTGTTGGTCTAAGAGAGCTCTTGCAGGCAGTAACTCTATAATACAGATTTTAGGAAGCCATCATCCCATGGAGAGAGAACATCTCCAATTGTACAAGCAGTGTTAGGAGAGTGCGGAAAAACTAGCAGAGCACAATACTGTATCAAAACCTCCATTTCAGCCTTTCTTGAAATGAGGGACAGTTGAGCTCGTTTTTAATGTGGTTTTGCTCTTGAGACTTTCTTTCTCAATTTTTCTGGGCAAGGACTTCTTAAGTAAGTGTCATTTAGAACAACACAGGGATTCTTCTTCTTATTGCTTTAAAAACAGTGTTATTTGTAAAGTCACCAAGAGCAGAAAGACACGCTCATTTAAGTTGTTGTAGCATGCATCATTGTCACAACATAGTTCATTTTTACCCATCAAGGTAACACACTGTTGTTTGAAGCTACTGGCTTCATCTATAATGAATATAAGAGCTTCAACTTCCCTCTGAAATCAATAGTAATTGGGTCAGTAGCAACTGCAAATGTAATACGCTGCTTTGCTTTCTTCTGGAGAACCATGTAAATATCAAAGGCACTTCTGGTGGCTCATAGTCCTACTCATCACCAACCTCTGTAAGATCTGTGCTTCTGCCTCTTGATGAGTGCATAAGGCAGATGTGCCATCCCCTCTGCTGCCAGCCCTGACACAGTCAAAAATCAGCATCTTGCTGGAACCGTCCCATTTGCAAAATAAAATGCATTTGGTTAAGCTACCATGATGGTTCAAGGAGATGATGAGAATTGCAGAGTTGTCCTTCAGAGAGCACAATCAAAAGGAAACAGAGCAAGTCTTTCCTTTACTCAAGTCGGTGACACCTGCTTGGTCCATGGGAGCTCCATAGCAAGAGGTGGGAGGGAGGAAAGGAGCCACCGATGTCTTCTCTGATGGCCCATGGGGTCAGTATGGCGGCTTAGGAGTAATTTTCCTGAAGTCCATTAAAGCTGGACTGCTGTCAAGATTATTTCTGCAAAAGCTGGAAGGGACCTCATTCTCAGAGATCAATGCAAGTTTATTTTGGCCCTTGTGGGGTGAAACAGCTAGGAAAGGGTTAGTGGGAGGACAAACCATAGTTAAGTACATGATTTCCAGAAAGAGCAGGGAAACAGGATTCTCAACAAGAGCTTCTTCCAGAGATACCATGTGAGATGAAATCTCAAGCCTGATCTGCACAAAAAGTCACCTTCCCTCCTCTGCAAGATCACAGAATGGTAGGGGTTGGAAGGGACCTCTGGAGATCATCTAGTCCAACCCCCTGCTAAAGCAGGGTCACCCAGAGCAGGTTGTACAGGAACATGTTCTGAAAGTGGAGAGAGGAGACTCCACAACCTCTCTGGGCAGTCTGTTCCAGTGCTCCATCCCTCTCACAGGAAAGCTTTTCCTTACATTTAGGTGGAAAAGATCCTCAGCTCTTCATATTTTGGTGCTGGAAGACAGCAGAAGCCAGATTTATAGACATCATCACCTGGTAAATCACCTTTGGCATCATGCTCCGTTGATTATAATAGCCCAAGAAGTATTTCCTCATGTGACAATGTGCAATGCAGTTTGTATGAGAGGAAAGGTCTCTAATCAAAGCTCTTAAAGTTAGTAAAAACATTGTCAAGTAACCCAAAGTACCTCATCTGTGCTAGCAGGTTCCTCTAAAATATAAGAAAGGCAGATGTTCTGTGCTGTTTAGCTCTGCAAAAGTAACATTATACATAGCGTTATTCATGACAAATCTCATTCTTAAAGCTCTATAACAATTACTACCCAAAGAGACATTCCTGCTGACCTACGGCTTGGCAGGCCAAATCATTTGTGCAAGTCTCGTGATTTGGGCTATGATCTGAGGAGAGCAGAGCTACAGGCATGTGCCAGAATGCAGCAGAGGAGAAACCTGATCTAGAAGGAGGTGTCCCTGCCCATGGGAGGGGAGCTGGAACTAGATGATCTTTAAGGTCCCTTTCAACCCAAACCATTCTGTGATTCTATGTAGGAGAGCTGGGTTGTCATACTTCTCCATCCCCAACATTAAGCTATCACCACAGGTAGTTTGTCTCCTCTGTGATTATCTCCAGTGTACAGAGCACGTACGATTTTTCTTTCAGTAGAGCTGTGTGCCATGGCAGGTTTTTGGTTTTTTCAATCTAACTCGTGGCCTTCTAACCTGAGGTAGCTAAAGCTCATCTGTAGCCTGGTCTGGACATGGGGCAAATATTTTTGTTAAAGAGCTGGAATCAACGCTTACTCAAATTCACTTCTCACTAAGGCTGTTGTCAAATTTACACTCATCTGGGCAAAGAGTCTGGCCCATTTTGGCAGCTCCCCCTCTTAAATGGCCAGGTGCCTTCACTGCTACATGCAGATTTTATGGGGTTTGGGAATACTTCTTTTTCTTTTGTCACTGAAGGTGTAATACTTCCAAAGGGACTCAGTGGTCATTAAACTTTTGCCCATTATAGCGAATAGGAAGTGCTGTTTCTTGAGTCTTTAAGTCAACTAGTCCTCCAAGACCATGGATAGAGGCAGGGTGAGGGCCACACACTCCCACCTTGCTCCCCTCCCTCACCTCTTTCTCCCTTTTTCTCTTTTAATTTCTTAAAGGATGTTTTTTACAGCTTGTCATAAAGAAACCCTGCGTGCATCTCCTTGCCTTTTGAGTTCTGATGTAGAGACGCTTTACGCTTGTTTTATATCTCAATACCAGGGATAGAATGATCTGCAGTAAAAGGAAAAGATGCAAAAGACTGCAAGAATAAAAAGAAATCTTTGCTGCTGTTGAAATACATGACTACAGTATGCACAGCATTACGCTAAAACTAGGCATTAAAACACAAAACCTGGCTTGCAGAGCTGTAAAATAAATGTGGCCTGAACTGTGGCTCTTTTTTTCTTTTTTTTTTTAACTCCATTAATACACTATTGTTTCTAACTGATTATTTATACTCTGGTAGCAGCAAGACTCCCCAACTACCATGGGAGCCCATTGCTGAAGACCTCGGGTCCCACCATTTATCACAGGCACGTCTGAAGCTTTCATTGTTGCCCTCCCAGTTTTGCTGTTTGACAGCCCAAACTGCAGCCATAAAACAGGATGCAGTAGTTAAGCAGCGTCGAGTTAGACATGAGGGAACATTGCTTAATAAATCACGCTTTGTACAGTAGCAAAACTCTGTAAACTTCAGGGCGAGCATTTAATGAGCAGCAGTATAGTTCCCCCGTGGTGGAAGAGAAGCAGAGGGCTGATCCGATGCTGTGCGCATCCCACCACTTTCTGCTACTTTATTACTCATCATCTGCATTGTTAATTTTTACTGGTTCATTTTAGATTTTAAAGCTGAAGCTTTCTGGTGTGAATTTGTACAAGTAATAATGTACACTCTCTGCACAGCCTAGGAATTTGAGGAAAACCCTTTTATTAATCACTTCTCCAGGGAGGTTTTCCACAATTTTCCCTTAGAGAGTTTTTCAGAGTTGCTGCTCCATTCTGCCCATCCTACAAGATGGAAGGGTAGGAGGAGATGGAAGTTTTCCGTTTCCAGTCTCCCCATTCTCTTCTTTTCCATTTAACCTCTGAAGTCCCAGGGACATTTCTTAGTCTGAGAAGATGGCAGCATAAAATGCAGCAAATGATACTAATGAGTCTCAAACAAGCTATTTGCCACTTATATGAGTCAGGCCAAACAAAGCAGTAAGATATCAGAAGTGGAAGGCAGGGTTCTCAATTGCCAGAGAGGAGAAGCAGCGCCCGGGAGAACAGAGTCACTATGAATATGCCTTAAGAGAGGAATAGTGGTATTGCAGGAGAACAGATATTATGATGCTTCCTTGCTTGTCAAGGCGACTGCAGCTGTGATCTTTAAAAACAAAATTTTCATGTCACGTCTATTACTGTTTGCAAGCAGGAAAGTACGTTTGATCTGTTGGGTTAGAATAACACCATAAAACAGTTACAGTAATGGAAATAGTGGATTTCCCCAGATCCGGTGAGATTTCAGTGAGGACTATGTTGATCTCTTGCTCTATTTGGGGCTTGATCCATGGCTTGTTCACTTTGTGCCTGACTTGCCGGTGACTTCAGCAGTTCTCCCATCAGTTCCTTGGCTGGATTTGTGGTGCTAGGCAAAAATGTTTTGTCCACTGGAGAGTGCAGCTTTCATCAGGTTCAAATTGAGCAGTGACCTCTTGGTGTTTCCTCATGGAGGGAAATGGGTTTGGAGGTAATGCCAGCTGCTCAGGTCTTGCATTGAGACTCAGCTGCTCATATGAGCAGGTTGTGTCCTGTATCATGTGCCTTCACTCCATCGTCTTCCCTTCCCCATATACCAGTGAAACAGAGAATGTATCTTCAATGTATGATCCAGTAACATGATGCAAGGCTCAGAGGAATACCATGAAGGCTTTTATAAATGTATGCAGACATCATAATTTCATTGTTTTAATTATTTCCTCCAGCAGTGTGAGCACCAGCACCTATTTTCCTGATTCCTTTGGGTTTTCATACACCAACACTCTCAAAGTGCAGCAAGTTTATTACTAGAGACAAGATTGATCCAAGTGCTGCATCTCGGCCTCAATGCCATTCCCATCGCTAAGTTCAATTACTGTTTCAATTACACTGCAAGCCCTTGATGAGCATTCATTAGGAGGAAGCTCCGCATAGTCATCTAGCTGTGCACAGTCAAACACTGCTGCATTAAGCAGGAGGCAAAGATGCTGTAACAGATGCAAAGGCGAGGATGGTGCAGGGAAAGCTGCTGATCCTTTGGCCTCTTATTAGTGGGTCATCTCATGCTGGTGCTGGAGCTACCGGTCCTGGTTGGAAATGGCAGAAGGGGTTGAAGATGCTGGCCAGGCTATGCCAGCACAGATGGACTTGAATTGGAGTAATTAAATGATGTCCTGACTCAGGACTCAGTTGTTTTCAAAAGAACTCAAAGCCAGCAGGAATATTTGCATTTGCTGCAATGGGCTGTGAGTGCAACCCACATAAATAAAGCCAGCGAAGTGTCTTCTAAAGGCAGCATAATAACCAAGACTGGAAGAGAATTGCTTTAAGCAGAGATTTTCTTCGGTGGGGTTTTGGAGTCAGCATTATTCCTGAGATCTTATTGCATCTGTCCCACTTGGGGTTTTTGTACTGTCTCTCCCCTGTTGGGTGATCAGCTCATACTTCCTGTGCAGTGAGGAGCTCTACAAGAGTTCACGGCACCTCTAGACAGAAGAGTGGCCATCTCCCACCTTAAAAACAGTGGCTCAGGGCAGAACTACAGAAAAAATATTCAGGGGGGACATTGAGGCATAAAGGCTTATCACATTAGCTACCATTCTATTAAAACACACACACACATATATATATATATACTCTTCTACCATTAAGAGGAAGCACCCAACAAGTTCTTCTAACTCACTTGTGCAACTCTACAAAAAATCCGAGAGTCAGTCAGGCCATCTCACTGGGGAAAGTCATGCGTGTTTAAGCTTACTGGGTCTTGGCTGCTTCAGTGCGCACCCTTAATGTGCTCTTAATGGGGATTTTCTCTGGAACCACATTGCACTATAAATGCAACAGCCCTATCCTTGCTGTCTGTGTAAAATTGAAGATGAAATGATGCCTGATTTTGATGCAGGGGAGCAGATTTATTTTTACGTGGTCTATCATTTGCTTCCCTTGGTTCATGATGAATGCTCGAATGGCTTTGAGCTTGGTATTCCCGTGTCTAAATTACATGACAAATTTGTGTTTATAGGTTTACAGATGCCCTCTCCAGAGTACATAGTTGATGTAGAGTCTATGGACATTTTCCCCGTTGGCTGGTGTGAAGCGAATGCTTATAACCTAACTCCACCACACAAAGCTGTTTGTAAGTACATGGAAAACTCAAGCAGCATAGATATTGCATCAACGGATTTATCAGGGAGTTTGTCTTACTTCCATAAACGAAATTTTGAAACTACTAACCTAACTAACAGACTGGTAACCAAGCTCTAAGTCTACTGTAATAAATAGTAATAAATCTAATTAGTGACCAGCCTCCGCAGCACTGGCATTATGCAATTTGTCTGTGTGATCAGTTCCTCTAAAAATGGGACTGTTTGCGCTGGGAGAGGCTGTTCTGTGGTTTGGGATTGCACGGTGCGGGTTGTCGGTTTGCAGTGGGGTTGCTGGAGTGAAAACAAGTTTCTTTGTGCTGAGCCAAGTTCACTTGGGCAGCTGAGTGAATTAGGGACACAGGACCTCAAATTGGAAAACAAAACCCAAACATAAAATATAGTGTGTAATGGACATAAAGAGGTCATCTAGGTGCTCCCTTTCCCTCTCTCTCAAAATTTAGATTTCTCCATCTGAATTGAGAAATATTTGCTGTCTTCCTGTTATGGAGTTTCTGCACCTTCCCAGGCTATCTGTCCCATTATTTCACTGCCCTTACCAGCTCAGAGACTTCCCTAGTGTTTAATTTAAATATCTCCTGGCACAATTAAGCCCATAGTGTTTTGTCCTGCCTCCAGTGTGTATTAAGACAAATTTCTTTCCTTTCTATTTGCATTTGAAGGCAGTTCGTGAGTGCTCCGTAGCTTGGTGTTTGTCTCCTGTTCCTCGCAGAAACTATCCAACCCCGTCTCAAGCCACCAGATGAAAAATTAGCCTCTCTGTTTATATTAATTAACATCTGAAAGGCAAATTTTAAAATGTGCCAAGCCTTTTGAAGAGTTAAATATGCTTAAGTTAAAAATTAAGCAGCCGGGGCCTAATTTGGGAGAATACTGCTATGGCAACATTATGCAGCTTTATCGCAATTTATAGCTAGGGATAAATTATGCTGGAGGTAATCATGCTTGTAAAATGTAATCTTATCCATATGTGTTTTCTGCATGGAAAAATATTTGTGTTTTTATTTTAATTTTTTATACTGATCCCATAAAACACAATATTAGCATTCCAGAGGAAAGATTAAATGTATTATTACATCTTTAAAGTAGGTTTTAATGATGTAGTGACTTACTTAAAAAATACCAAGGAAAGATGGCGATAGTAATTAAGTACCATTTCATTTTGTTAGAAGTCATTTTATAGTCAGTGCATTTATACAGCTTTTTTATGCGCTGTGGGTATACTTTATAGGACAGAAGAGTACAAAACTATTTTTTTCTTCCTTGCTTTGTTTTTGCAGTGCGAAGGAAGAGAAGAATTGCAGTTGTGCAACCAGAAAAGCAGTAAGTTTTTTTTTTTGTTTAAGGTGATATTTTTAGAGACACCCGTCAGGTCTTCCAGGTCTTTCAGCAGCTAAATGACTTTGCTAAGTACTACTCAGATACTGCAGCAAAGTGGACAAGGGGGTTCTTTTAAATCTGAAATATTTGTAAGCATATTAGACAGTATTTGTAATAGAAGTTTTTTACTGGTTGGGACTGCATAGTCAGTGTCTGATGGCCACTAAGAAATGCTTATGGAAGATGGACATGTACCAGGAGGGCATTTCCCTGTCTAGCCCTTGCAGGTTCTGGAAACTGGAATGTAAGTGTGAATATTTGCAGCCTGAAGGGCTAAAGCTCACAGACCAGAGTATATTTTTGGAGAAGGTGTGGATCTGGCTCCTTCTTCTGCAATATGTTGGCCCTGGGCTGTGATAAACTGTGTGGAAGTGGGGTTGCATTTGAGGTATCTCCATTTCTTGGTCCAGGCAGATGCTAGTGTATCTCTCGGTCGAGCCTGAAGGCTGGCTCTGACCCTTTGCCCTGTCTGACACTATTAAATACGCTAAATTACTGTTTAACAGGTTACCATCCACAGTGCCTGTTGAGAAAATACCTCATGACCTCTGCCCAGTTCCTCAGCCAGACACAACAGGTAAGGCTGCTTGGCACCAGCAGAATCCTTATTTCAAGGACATGTTGCCTCTGTAGAAGGGGATGACCCCAAAAAGGGAATGAGCGTGTCATATTGGTTGGGAGATGTGACCACATCCTCAGGAGGTGTGTGGTGGTATGGACCCACCAGCAGTGTGAGGAATCTCTGATGTGTAGCGCGTGAGAGTCTGCTCCTCTGCATACGAACATTGTGTTTTGCTGGGGTTATCAGAGTTCCCCTGCAGCTTCCCCATTCCAGCTAATGATGTTAGGGCCAGGCTAATGAAGCTCTGGTGAAGATGGATGTGACTTTTTGATTGGCATCAATGAAATTGCTTGCACCAGGACTTGATGAGTCCCTGTGTTGGCATCAAACTGTGTGGCATGGCTTCTACTTCTGGTAAAGGCAAATTTTTCTCCCCTTTAGCTGTGGTAGGAGACTCTGATAGTACAATATTCATCCAGTTAATTGTGTAGATACAGCAGGAGGGGCAGAACTTAATCCATTTTATTTCAGTAGACTGTAGGACATTCATTGGTATCTGAGCCAACATCCCAGGGACCCATTACAATGAAAAGGGGAGGAACAGGCTTTTTTGGGGTATGATAACCAAAAAGTGGACAGCCAGTTGGATGGCACATGAACTGCATCTATAAGTACCCAATTCTCTCCATAGGCTATGTAGGAGTCCAGAGTAATTACCCCAGACAAAGAAAACTGCTCTGTAGACCCATGGTGGGTCAGGGGAATGGCATCCCAGTGCTTGATGGGTTGGACAGTAGCTGAAGAGGGGTTTCTAGAGCTCTCCACCTCAATTTTCTCCCTGAGACGATCCCTTGTCTCTGAGGGGCAGCTAATACATTCCCTTTCTGGCAAGTTGCAGCTGAGTCTCTGGTGTCCATCTGCGATGTGAGTCATGTCATGAATGAAATCCTTTCCTGATTCTCCTTTTGGTAGGGTGTGCAGCTAAATCAGTTGTGATTAAAAGCCCTTGCTTTTCCCATGTTGGACAGATAAGTGTAGCAGAGGCGTCTCTACCTTCTCAGGGAAGGCTTTTTCTGCCTCCTTTACTCAACTCCCGTCTTTCACACATCTAGAAGGAAGAAGAAGGGCCCTTAACTTGTTGTACTAAAGTGCTACACGCACATCAATGCTACTTTCTCCTTGCAGGCACCATCAATGGGAGATACTGCTGCCCCCAGCTCTACATCAACCACCGCTGCTTCTCAGGTCCATATTTAAACAAAGGCAGAATAGCAGAGCTACCTCAGTCTGTCGGGCCTGGCAAGTGCGTGCTGGTCCTCAAAGAGGTACGGCTCAGCTATCTTTTGTGGGGATTTCAGGGGAAAACATGGGTCATGGGTTGCCAGGCCTACAATTGGAAAAGAACGCACTTAAAATTGTCCTGGAGCTCTGTAGTGGTTTCCCTAAACTGCAATCTGGGAAGAGGGGGTAGGTATATGCATTGCAAGTTTTGATGGGAGAGGTGACATTTTTGAAACATGGGGAATTCTGTTGGTTGGAAGCAAGTTTCCTCTGACTGTGTGCAAGACTACTCATATTCTGACTGGAGCTGTCCTCAGAGAGGACCTCTGTGACTGTTGCCATCAACCTGTTTCACAGCTTCCATGATGTTGTTGGGCCAGCAGATACAGTTTGGGTGACACCTTTGTATATGTGACCATGGTCTGATGTGGCCTAAACCATTGAGATGCAAAGTGACCAGTGCAGAAAGCCAAGTGGAAGTGCGTGCGATGAGCTGAGTGAAAGCTGTGGTGTGCCCAGCTCTTGCTGAATGTGGATGGCTTAATGCCACACAGCAGGGATGGAAGAGCACCACCTTCTCTTCACTTCATCCTGACCAAATTGGTGCTTGCTTTGGGCCAAATCCAGAGTGTTGAGCGCTTACTGGTGACCTCAGAGAAAAGGTTGCTTGAAAAAATGCACAAATATTTTCCACAAAGATTACAGTCTTTATACAGATGAAAGTTGACTGCAGGTGGCAGAGGACAGCAAGATGGTGCTGTTGGATAAGCAGGGGGTCATTGGTGCCTTGGGCAGCATTTCAGGTTAACTTGGTCTTCCAGAAATCCAGATCTTCCAGCTTTCAGTTCAGTACCTATATGAACCTCACTTGATGTGGATGCAGGGGCATATCTAAGTTCCTTCTGCCCTTGGTGGAAAAGCATGGGAACTTCTAGACGCCCATTTATCTGCTGTATTTGCAAGACCCTTAGTGCCCAGCTCAGGCATTTCAGTTGTCTGATGAATCCCAGCCCTTAGCAGAAACACCTGAAAGATGAGATTCCTCCCAGATCATCCACCACTTCTGCAGACACCTCTATACTGTACTGTAGAGTGACTCTTGTGTCCCCATTCACTTCCCCATCACCTACGTGCACTGCTTTATGCACAACAACAGTACTGCTGGTTGTCTCACATACAGTTGAAAAGCTGGGCCATGAAGAGAGCCCAGTAATCCAGCTGCCTGTGCAGGTGGGACCCTTGGGTGTCAAAGAAGCAAGTGAAAAATATCCCTCAGCAGAAAGCAGGATAAAGTGCTTGCAGAGCAAAAGTTGACAGCTGCCAAATTTGAAAGCAAGTCCATGGCGGTTCGCTGATGGGGAGCGTTAGCAATCTGCTGCTACTTGAAAAACAGGCAATGAAAAAGCAACGTGGGGGAAACATGAGTCGTGCACAGTCCATATGTATGCTAATGTTTCTTCCTCCTTTCCTCCTGGAATATGGATTTTGAAAACATAATCAGTGCAAAGCTTCTGCCAGGTCCGGTATCTTAGGGTTTTGCTGCACAGACTAACACCAGCTTCTCCAAATTCCTCAAGAACAGGACCAATTACCAGCTGTGAGGACCAATTACCAGCTGTGGGAACCAACCTGAGTTTCCTACAGAAAGCCCTTTTTCTCTTGCTCTGCCTCCATACAGAATTGCTTGCTGAAGGAGCAAATAGCCGTGTCAGTGAGATGCGGGTGTCTTGCTTTTTTTTCCATCCTGCTTGACATAGATCTGTTGGAGCAGCTCCAGAGGAAGGCCACGAAGATGATCCACGGGCTGAAACACCTCTCCTATGAAGACAAGTTGAGAGAGTTGGGGTTGTTCAGCCTGGAGAAGAGAAGGCTCCTGGGAGACCTTATTGCAGCCTTTTAGTGTTTGATGGGGGCCTACAAGAAAGCTGGGGAGGGATGTTTTGTGGCGGTTTGTAGTGATGGGATGAGGGGTAATGGCTTCAGACTAGAAGAGGGTAGATTTACATTAGAAATTAGGAAGAAGTTTTTCACTCTGAAGCTGGTGAGACACTGGCACAGGTTGCTCAGGGAGGTTGTAGATGCCCCACACTGGAGGTGTTCAAGGCCAGGTTGGATGGGGATTTGAGCAACCTGGTCTGGTGGGAGGTGTCCCTGCCATGGCAGGGGGGTTGGAACTAGATGATCTTTAAGGTCCCTTCTAACCCAAACCATTCCATGATTCTGTGATTTTGGAAACCTGAACAACTTCCCAAGGAGCAGAACAATAGTAGTGGCCCAGCACTGGTCAGTGTTATTTTGCAGATAAATTTAAGCTCATTCTGGCCACAGGTACCAGGTCCGAATCCTGGAATGGGTGAAGAGAAGACATTTAGGGTGTTGCTGTAGGAGAAATACACATGGTTTCTATCAGTTGCTGGTAAGATAAAATAGTTGTCAGCAGCTCAGAGAACCATGGGCAGGGGGGGAGGATAAGGGTACCCAGCATATGGAGGAGGCAAGAAGTGGTAAAGCTGACCTCCCTGCATCAAAGTGAAAATCTGTATCGGCTGCCAGAGCACCCAAAAGGACTGCAGACCTGAGTGGTGAGAACAGTGCAGGAGATATTTTCTCCAGCCCAAGACCACAGCCACAAGGCTTTACACAGCTGAAGAGCTCACAAGGTTTGCCATCCCTCCAGACCCCATCTCAGTGCTGAGCTTGATACCTTTGTCCCTCTTTACACCCATTGATGATGTGGCCCCAAGAATGCAAATGCATTATAATTATTTCTCTCTCACTGTATGGGAAATTTGCAGGCTGTTGTAAATTATGCGTCAGCAGAACTTGTCTGGAGTAGATAAATGATATATTGACTTGACTTTGGCAACACACAGGGCAGGGTGGGAAAGACAACTCAAAAAACCAGCTAGGAAGGAAGAGCAGAGTCAGTAGCAGTCTGGTGAGAGCTTGTTAAATCGCCCTGTTCTCCAGCCATAACTCACTCTCTTTGGAGACACTCTAGTTAAAATCTGTGCCGGTCGCCAGCCAGCTCACCGTGGGCAGCAGTCTCCGAGATGGAGATGCTGCTGTCTTTGGCACTGATGGAAACTGCAGGCTGAAACCAGGTGAATAACCGATTCCTGCCCCACTCCCTGGCCTGGATTACCTGAAGCAAGAAGAGAGCAGTTGTCCTTTCCCCATTAGCATGAGGTGATGAGGAGACCTTGCTCTGGGTGCTGAAGGAGTAGCTCTGCATCCTCTACCTTCCTCCACACTCAACCATGAGGGTTGTATCAGAAAATGCAGCACACCTCTAAGTCATGATGCTCCTCAGGATTTTTATCTCCAAGATCTTGTCTTTACTTACCTCCATCAGCGATATAGTTGTGGATCAGAACTGCTTGCTTCTGGATTAAACATGGTTAGGAGATACCCTTGTAGTGTGGATAAAGAGCATCTCCTTCCATTTGAGTAGCATGGGCTGTTCTCACCTGGGGTGCTGGAAGGGAAGCAGCACAGATAGGTTTGCTGTTGTGCAGCATCTCTTTTCCAACAGAACAGGCACTTCTGTTGGGTTCTGCGCTGTTGCTGCGTCCCCCTGATTTCTGCCCAATTGCCTTGTCCTAGTGTTGGATTCAGAGGTTGTGAGCTTTGCAGGGAGAAAACTGTTAAGGTGACTTCTGGAATAGCAGCCCTTGAGCAAGATTTCCCAGCAAAATCTTGAGAGCCGTTGCAACTTCTTTGGCAGTGTGATCAAAAATACTGATTTTAATTCTGTGTGTGTGTTTGTGTGCAAGTATCCTTACATGCATACAAACTTATCTTTAAAGCCTAGCTGTTCATTATTCCTGGAGCCAGCACAAGTTTCTGCTGGGATGAGTGCTATATTGTGATTTATTTCACTCCAAGAGGCAAGTGAGGTGGTAATGCCTGTTGTTTAACATCAGCTGCAAAGCTTATCTCATTCCTGAGATACTTGTTTGGAAAAGAAGTTGAAACTTGCAGCCAAATACAGTGGAGACATCAACTATTGCCTTCCAGTTGCATCTGGGCTGAAAAATAGTGACTTTTTAGCAGCTAAGATATTTAATAAATGCTAAGTTTAAGTTAAAATAAACACACTGGCAGCTTTAGATTTAGTTCTTGGGTCAGAATATCTAAAAACTACTTCTGAACAGTTCTTCCGTCTATGCCAACAACTTACCATGGCAACATAGTAAAACAAAATGAGGTGTCTTTTTAAGACTTCAGATGATCTATAAACCACCATATTTTAGGGAAATATAGTCTAAAGATTAATTAGCCACATTGCTTACTGCATTTACTGTTTTTAAGGCACTTTGCTCTTTCTCTATTTAAAAATAAAATAGACCTAAAGGTGACGTGGCTGTCCAGCTGATGCAAATAGGAGAAATCAGCCAGCATTTGTGAAGGAAGGCTATTGCACTCTGCAACGTGATTTTTTTGGAGCACAGCATGACTTCTTAGGAGAAATTTGCATAATTAAATCATAGCGCTCAGAAAATTAAGTAGCTTGTACTGAGCCTGAGCTGTATGATTGAGCCGGGCTGATAGCGTTATCATTAGTGATCAGATACGGTGTTGGAATGGCAGAAACTGCTAGAGTATGGAAAGATATAAACTGCATTTCTGCAAGAGGGCTCACTAACATCCTCCTCAAGACTGCTCTGTGGACTTCAGCTCATCTGTAGCAGTTCCTCCAATTTAGAATCTGGACATCTTTGAAAAATTTTTGAAATGTCATGGACTGTCATAAGCATTTCAACTTGACTATGACAAAAGCTCACTATTAGATCCTTGATCATCTAATGAAAGAATCCCAAAGAATTCTTTTTTTTCCCTCTTCTCTGTGTCCCACAGGCGTGTCATTATTCCAAGTAAAATAAAATAACTGTTTACTGTCCTACCTGAGGCTAGCCTGAGAGTTAGGGTCTCTCCTGTTATGAAGGAGATCACAGAATCACAGTATTATTGAGACTGGAATAGACCTCCAAGATCATTAAGTCCAGCCTATGACTCAACACCACAACATCAGCTAGACCATGTCACTGAGTGCTACATCCAATCTTTCCTTAAACACCTCCAGGGTTGGCGACTTCACTACCTCCCCAGGCAGATGTGGGCTCGTATCTCAGATAGAAGAGGGAAATTGAGTTTCTTCTCACAAAGATGCTGATCACAAGGCTCTTGAACAGGAGAAGAGGTGTGATGGTGTTTTGAACTGCACCTCATCAGTGATACCTCCTGAGAAAGCTTCATCCAGGGTTGGGACCATTAATGAAAAGGGGTGGAGAGATGGGAAATGTGTAAATACCAAAAAGCTATGATGAGAAGGAAGGTTCTCAACTGCCCAGTGGCATTAAGCATGTCTAGACATGCTCAGAAAAGGGCCCTTGTGCACTTGAAAATCTATAACATGGAAATCTTTGCAGCTGAAATGTCAGGTTCTTATAAGGTCAGGCAGAGGCTAATGGTGGTGCTGTGTGATGGTGCTCACTGATGTGACTCCAACCTTCTTGACTCTGAAAATCCAGAGTTCAGCAGTATCAAAGTAGATGTATAGCAGTGAAGGCTGGTGTTGTCTAATCTACCCCTGCTCTCCATGGCACCACTGGCTGCACTCAAACCATTCCTGATGAAGAGGGCTGAAAATGACCTACCAAAATCTCAGGCTAGTCACACTTCAGCCAAAAGGAATTTGGTGAATCATATCAAAATTTGACTAGTCTGATACGGGTGCAGTAACTTTCCATCTCCAGAGAAAGTTGGAAACTGGCAAGTTGGAAACCGGTCTAGGTTTATTCACTGTTTTTGCTTTAATCACAGTTATTTTTTCCACAAGAACCAGTGTTCTTGTTCCTCCCTAGTGTTTAATAGTGCATAATATGAAGTGATAATGTTGTTAGGCGGTAACCCTGTTAACATGGTGATGGACTTCTGCGGTAGGGTAAAATGCCAAACAACTCAGTGGCTTATTTGAGACACAATACGAATAAAAGCCAAATGTTTAAAAAAAAAACCAAAACAACGTATTTTTTCTTCCCTTAAAGGGAAATGATTGTTCTTACAAAATACTCTTTTTTTTTTTAAACTGTGTTTAGAAGTTTACAGAGTCCTGCTGATGACAAGCCAGCTTTGAGAAAAGTCCTGGTATTTTGGGTGTCTTTGCAGGGCTGGAGTTGATTAGGTGTCTGGGATAATGCCCAGACATGGTCACACTGTTATTTGCAGGGTTGGGTTTTCTTTTCTCGCTCTTTTCCTAACTGTTCTGACAACTCACACAAACACCATCACCCTGATAAAGGAACAGGACAGCACTGCTTGTGGAAAATGGTCAGCAGGAGACCTCTGCTTTCTGCTCCTGGCTTTCCCACCAGCAAGCAGGATGGGTGTAGAAGTGTGCTTGAGGAGAGCTTTCCCAACAAACTCCTGCGTAGGTGTTAAATAACTCCCTGGATTTGCTGATGGAGGGGGGAACACATCTGGTGCATTGTGAATGAGCATGGGAACCACACAGTTGCTTGTTTGTTTGAAAATCCACCTTTGGCTTCCCTACATTGGGTCTTAGCGTCTCTGTGTCAAAGGCCAGCCCCTCATCAGTTTGTATGGTGAGAGGCAGGCAAGAGAAGATGTGGGTGAACAACTGGATGGGTTCACTCAGAAGCTTTATTTTATTCTCCTGGGAATCAGTATGACTTAGTCACTAGTGTAGTGGGCTGTGTGATGAGATGGGAACCAGCTGGAGAGCTGTGGGTAAAGCTGTGTTGTAGTTTCCCCCTGGGAATGTGCTCCTGTCCTTCCTCATGGAGTGCCCTGAGATGTATAGATGATCAGAGCTCCATAACATGTTGCAGCTATTATTAGGCATTGCTGTAGGTGACTGTAATTGAACTTCTTGGAAGAGTCATTCGAGTAATGTTTCCAAGGGTTCAATGATAAATCAAGGCTTGCTTCTAGCTGATAATCTAGGCAAGCACCTCGGACCGCTGCCAGTTTATATGGTACTATGCAGCATTCTGCCCTTACCTGAAAATTATTAATCCTACAAGACTTTTTTGTCAGGTTACTGACCTTTTTAAAAAAAAAAAAAAAACCACACCCAAAAAAACAAAACCCAAACCAACCAATCAAACAAAACAGGAAAAAAACCCAAACAAACAAGCATAAACACATGGCTTTTTGCAAAATGACCTGGTCAGTTTTTCATTTCTGATGAACCATGTTCATGGGTACTGGGGAAACTTCATGCTCATCATCCTGAAATAATTTGCAGGCCCCCAAAGAATTAAGAGCAGGCATTAGGTAAAGAGCTAAATTATATCAAAACCAATCCAGACTCACTGTGGGGTCATTCATGCGCGTACAATGCAGAGTGTTCAAACACATGGTCTAATGCTGTTAAGAGATTTGTTTTTCTTGTATTTATCTCCTTAGGCCAAGTGTAGACTATTAAAGCTTGGATTCCCTGAGCCAATCATCGGAATGATTTTTATTCTCAGAGACTTTGGATTAAATGAATTGGCACATGTGCTTTGTTGTACAGAGTGGACCCACGCTGGGTTGCAGGCACACCTCCTGCAAACTCTTTTTGTGTCGGCTTTGTTAATATTCTGTTAATACAGTCAAGGCACACACCACTCAGATGCTTAAGCATGTTGCTGACCTCAAGTATGTGAATTTCCCCTTTAGTGTAACAGTACATGTGACTTTGTGCCTGCTCGAGCCATCAGACGTCTTCTCATTTTTTGTTAAATTGAGCCACTATGGATGCAGCAAATGGAATCTGCTTTGGGTGAGAGGATCTGTCTCAAAGAAAAATAACTGATCAATAGGAGATTCTTGGGGGTAGCTGGCAGCATTTAATGCAGTCACCATATTGGACTGATGTGTCATCTGTAATATGTTTGAAACATTGATCCAATGTGGGACCGCTCCTCATTGCGTCTAGGACTTACCTGTGCAGCCTTGGATCTAAACTGGCACCTGTAAATTTCTCCTGCTTATGCAGCTCCTGGGATCATATTCAGTGTGGTCAAGGACTACTTTTAAACACATCAGTGTTGTTGGTTTTGTCTTTCAATAGGTCCTCAGCATGGTGATCAATGCAGCTTACAAGCCAGGGAGTGTTTTACGAGAACTGCAGCTAGTGGAAGACCCTCAGTGGAATTTCCAAGAGGAAACACTTAAAGCAAAGTAAGTCTTCAGTGTGTGCTCTTTTATTTGGGAGGCCTCAAAAATGGAACTGACTGGGGAAAAAAATAAAAAGAAGAGAACAAAAGATTTTTTTCTATTGTGAGAGTTTAACTTTTCTAATTATCATTTTGCTTCATTGAATTATTTGACTCATTCTATAGCAACTTAAGAAATGAAATATTCACCTGAATGGTTAATTTCTATTGTTGTTCTCCAAGCACCCATCCAGATTTTAATGAAAAATGCCACATTTGTTCAGTGAAGTCCTGAGTTTTATAAGCTGTTCCTATAAGCTTGGCTATTATTGAATTAACTCAATTCCTGGCTTTCTAAATGTAGGAGTATTACTGCTTTTAATCTAGAGTCTGTCACTCTAATGCAGAAAAACCTAGTGAGAGTGAATGACATTAAAAAAAAGTGCAAACAAAATAGCAGGGATGTATTTTTTAAGCGGGAGAGTGATTAGGGCAAAATACTAACAGATCTGAGATTCAGGTCAAGATTTGAGGCCTTTCTACAATATATACTTCAGTTCTCAACAACACTTAAGCAAACAGTGGATCTAGAAAATACTCAATTTCCCCTTCCAACTTTAACATTTACCCGTTCATGTCTCCTTTATGTAATGGGCGCTACACTTAGGATGTATTTCAACAACACTGTCTCTCTGAAAGAGGGGAATCTGATGTAAGCTCTCTCCAGAGCCCCTCCAAAGAGCAATTCTTGCCACTTCAAGATGGATGTCAACAAACAATTCTTTGAAGACAGCTCTCTCCATTGACCGACTCGGTCACCTTGACTTTTTGAGTACTGAAGTTAAATGCAGTGAATCTCACCCTTTGTACTGAACTTCAAATAAAAGCAATTTTCTCATCGCTATTTGACATGATTGGCTGTCAAATATGGCACTATTGATTGCTATTGTATTTGATCCTTGGCCATGCAGATGTTGCAGAAAGTTCATGTCTACTGTGGTTGAGGGAGAGAATTGAGGAGCTTTTGTTCTGCATACTCAGAAACTGCTTCTCTGACAGAGGCTTGCAAATAGAAATGAAAAGCTACTAGAAAATCCTATTTTTAATTTGCTTCTTTCACCCATGTGGAAAGTCAAGTTTTGTGTTTTTCAATTGAAGTTTTGTGGGTGGAAAGCTAAAAGTCACCCTTGCGCATGCAGATTTTTATTAAAAACAAGTCATGGTCCATGATCTCTTTTTCGTTGATTCCAGGCTCCCACACCTTGCACTAGCAAACGTCAGATAATGCAGTCCTACAGGTATTTGGCAGTTGTGAAAATCAAGTTGTAATGCCCCATCTTAATATCTTACCCTGCAGAGAATTGAGCTTACTGGCAGATTTCCTATTAGCAGTATCCAAAATAGGACTTTCTGTGGATTTCTAGTCTGAGTGTGGGGATCCACCATATGCAAAAGCAGCAGTATCTAGTTCTTAAGGTTGCTGCAATTCTTATTTCTAAGAGGAGATAGACTGGAAAATGTTTAACTGACCACCAAGTGGAGGGATGTCTTGTCCTTGATAGTCAGCTTTGTCTACAGCCCAATCTGCTGTGATCCCAGGCAGCCTGCTGACTCTGGGTGTACTTACCCCAGGAGGACCACCTCAGTTATGAGTATATGGACCGCCAGAGATTGTCACTCATCTGTGTCACATCAACCACTTATCCTCCATCACCATTATGTGATGTACTAATCGTACTGTAATGAGCACCTCCATCTCTGTTACATTCCCCCATGATGCTTCTATCCATTCGTTCCTGTGTCTTTCCTCCTCCCGTCTATTTAGCAAGGCAGCCAGCCTGCTGGGATAGACCTTATATCTACATAGCCTGCCAGATAGAAGTATACCAATGCTTTCCAGCAAGGAGATTTTGTATTTTATGTTAGCCAGCCAGCCACAGGCTGTCTATGCATTCATGTATGATGACTGCCCCAGGAGGCAGCAACCTCAGCTCTTCAGTGAGTCAAGCAGCATCTTTTAACTGTATCAAGCCACAGAATAGATCATTCCAGGCTCAGAGCTGGGACAGCAAGTTTTGGAGTGACTTCTGAGCATAGCGATGTATTCTTATTCAATGTGGCGTTGTCCTATGGGCTCCTGGCTCCTGGGGTTGGACAGCACCTCATTGCTCTAGCTGCCTGGCTTCTGGGGCTGGAGATGCTCACAGAGTGGTGATCAGTGGTCATACCAGCTTGCCTGTGGGCAGTTTGAGTACAGTGGATGATAGAGGGTTGACATGCCCTAAGACTGGCATGTAACTAACAACAGGACAAGAGATAATGGCCTCAAGTTATGCCAGGGGAGGTTTAGATTGAGTATTAGAAAGAAGTTCTTTACTGAAAGAGTGGTTAGCCATTGGAACAGGCTGCCCAGGGAAGTGGTGGAGTCACCATCCCTGGAGGTGTTAAAAAAAATGAGTAGGTGTGGCACTTCGAGACATGGTCTAGGGGTCAGGGAGATGTTGGGATGAAGGTTGGACTTGATGATCCTAGAGGACTTTTCCAACCTAAGTGATTCTATGATTCTAGGACTTCCTCCTTTTTTCCTTCCTGAGTTTGCTTGAGTTGCTTCATCAAGAAGCATACCAGCATTTTAATTGCATTTAGTTGTACAGAAGCAGAAAAGAAAACATGCTCATAAAATCAGATACCCTGCGATAGGCAAACGGCACATGACACATTACATCAGGTATGACAGTCAGTTGTGCTCCAGAATCTTAAACAGAGACCTGTAATGAGCAAACGCCTGTCTACACCCTCTTCCTACACCAGCTCTTGATGGTGTCTTGCTGCTAATGATGACAGCTCTACAGCCAGCTGGAGCGTCTGTGCTGTAAAGTGACATGTCGTGTCACCGCCTTCCTTCTGATGTAAACTGACAACTCCTTGGATCTTGACAATGTTGTTGTTTGTTTGCGGCGTCGGCTGCAGTAGGGTAGAGTGAAGGGGAGGGAGGACGATGGTAAAGAGAAGGCTGCTTTTCCCACCGGCCCAAATGCCAAATCATGCACTGCCAGGAATGCATTATCTCAGTCCTAGGGCAACCTGCATTTAGTTTATTCTGCTGTCATGAGTGACCAGCACAGAATCAATTACACCAGCCTTGCAAAGAAGATAAACAATTTAGATTGTCCAAAGAGATGTGTCTGCAATGCGTGATGGCAGTCACTTCTCATCAGTGCTGCTGGCTCTCCGTGAAAATAGTCAAACCTGATTTATTGGCAATGATGAGTTAGAAATGTCAGGCTTGATCCTCTGAGTTCCCATGAGGGCCAGCCAAAGCTGTAGGCGTTCAACTCTCATGGTTTTGATGCTTTAAGTTCAGTGCCTACATCTAGATTCGGCTTCCCAGTTTTACATAAAATGCTTGAGGGACTTGATGTTTTTTAAGGGTTTTTATTACTAAGGGCTGCAAGTGAGGCTGTTTGGACTTACTGATTTTTGCAGGACTTTGAGCATAAACAGTATCAATGTGTGCAGAGAGTTATCTCCTGGGTCTTGTATGAAACCCACTTAATCAAACTAAGAAAGATGAGTGTTCCTGGACTCCTTCATTAAATGAAATTTTGAGCGCTGCCCAAATCCAGTAGCTGAACACTAGGAATATTTGCCCCCATCACAGGCACCATTGCTTATTTATGAGGGTGCATTTCAAAGAAAGTCTTTTCACTGTGGATGCTTTAGAAGACTGCCTTTCACTTGTGCTAGATGATGCTGAGGTGTTTAAAGTCTTCTTTGCCTCAGCCTTTGCTTGGAAAAGTTGCTCTTAGGCCTCCCTGGTCCCTAGTACTGTTTGAGGGAGCGAAGTGTTACCCACAGGAAATGAAAAAGAATCTAGAGACCCTGTAAGCAAACTGGATGTGCACAAGTGCGTTGGAACTAGATGGGATGCAGCCAGCTCTGCTGGAGAGAACTGGCCAATGTCATTGTAAGGCCACTTGTGTTTGAAAGGTGATGATGATCAGGGAAGCTTCCTGATGTCTGGAAAAAGTCAAACATCACACCCCTTCTCAAGAAGAGCAAGAAGGAGAATCCAAGTAACCACAGGCTGTCAGCCTAACATTCCTGGGAAGGCTACTAGGCAAATCCTCCTGGAACCCATTTCAAGAACATACAAGACTAATAGGTGACTGGCAAGAATTAGTATGGATTTATGAAGGGTGAGTTGTGCCTGATGGGATGAAATAACTGGTTTGGTGGTTGAAGGGAACACAGTGGAAAGTGATGTTGATTTTAGCAAGGTTTCAACACTGTGTTCCACAGTGTCACTATAGCCAAGCTGTGGAGGTGTGGAATGAACATATGCATGATGAGCAGGAAGTTGGCTGGACAACTGAACCCAAAGGGTTGCAATCAGTGATACGAAGGCCAAGTGGCTGTTATTAACGGTGCTCCTCAAAGGTCAGTACAGAGCTACAGCTCATATGATCTGGTTCTTCCGCATCAGCTCTACTACACTTCTTGAAGCACTGCAAGGGTGATTAGCGTGACCAGATGGCCTTCTGTGCCGAATATTGGAGATAGAAGTCATTAGGACCAGTGGGATGACTTAAACCCTTTCTTTATATATTCAGGAGGACACTTAATGAGACATGTCCTTACAACTAGAACAGTTCAAGGGCCCCCTCTGAATCCTGTCTTCAATAGCACAGAATGTGCCTGGATGATGAAATAGCTTTGGAGGAAGATAGTTTCTCATGATTGGTAGACTTTAAGCTAGTAAGACAAATTGGAAACTTGCAAAAGAATAGATAGCAGTTTTTGGTCCCCCAAAAGGAAATTGAGGCTTTTAGACACTGAGTTGTTCAAACTAATCTCAAGGATTGTCAGAACTGTGGGCCATATCCTCATGATGAGACTTTTGAAAATGAGAGTAGTCTCAATGTTTATGCTGTTTGAAGTGTCTTCACAAAGACTTTTCATGTCATCACACAATGATCCCTCACTGGAGCTCCTAGAAAAAATTTTGTTCTCATGAGCCTCTGATCTATTTTATCACCAAAGGAAGCTTCAAGAGAAGAATGATATTGCCAGCAATATCGATATTGTAAAGTGCTATTAGCTTAGTATTGTGGCTAATGGATCAGCAAAGATCCCGAGTATATTTTTCATGAAAATAGTTTCAGCCGTAAGGATTTCTCCAGTTTTAGGGGTCTGAGGAAGGGGGAAGAGGAAAGGAAGATTTCTTTGGCTTTAGCTGAAAAATCTTTTTTAGAAGAATAGCAATTTCTAAGAAAACTGAAAATGTTATGTTTGACTCAGCTGTTTTCCATGTCTCCAGTGCAGCCATGCTGTGCGTGCAGGTTACTTATGGCTTATAAGTGGTTGGGAAGATAGGAGTCCTTTTATGAAAACATCAATAGATGTATCAGTAGTTGGTAATTTTTTGAGTGATGCTAATGGAAAAGGGTTTTCTAATTATAGCCAAAGGAGCTCTTTCCACATGGCTATCCTAGAATAGCTCAGATTACATTTGGTGGAGTTTGTGTTAAAAATCTTTAGCATGTGGGGAATATGGAAAATATTAGTAGAACCTTGGTTATAGCTGAAAGAGGTGCTGCCAAGCCCAAAATCATGTAAAAAGTATTACTGCGGCCAGTACTAACACCTTGGGCTATTGAGACTGGTTGCTGCAGTCGTGTTGATCTCCGTTTTGCCATCCGTTCTGTTAATTACTATGGGTGTTGCATTCAAATTAGACTGTGAAATCAGTCGGTTGTTCATTTTCCTAGTTTCATCTTTTTCTTTCACCAGGCACTTTAGTACAATGGGTCCTTTCTGGGCAGCCAAACACAATAGGAAGCACACAGTTAGAAAAAGTCAGTCATCCTTGAATAATACCCATCAGGCAGCTTCCTTAGCTTATAAGAAAGAAGATCAAGAGGCAATTTGATTACAGTGCTTTTGCAGGGAAACAAAACCAGATGCAGTCTTTTCATCCTAGCAGTGAAAGTCAGAACAAGGACAAATAAATGTAAGTCAAATCCAGACACATCCAGACGTAAAATGAGGCATAGGCTCAGGAGGTGGGGGTATAAGTGCTCCCTCTACCAGGATTTGTCTGCTGTGAAGACCCTCAAGGGAGGCTGGTGCTTTTCTGGAAGTGGTACTTTAGTCCAACCAAAGTTGTTGGGGTTCAGGTGAAGGTAACCCAATGAAATTCTGCAGTCTGTCATGGGAGTCAGACTTACTGACCTAATGATCTAAACCATCATTAAACTTATTGGCTCCTGGAGAAGCAATAAGGGCAGGAGTCTTTTCAAACACATGGAAAAGAAATATAAAACATTTATAAGTAGATATATTTAAATGCCTGTGGAATTTGTTCTTTTGCTATTAGGTATTTCCAAAGCCTCTTCAGCCAGCCTGCCTGTGCAGCTATTTCATAGGGAAGCTGGGATAACAGTGCTCTGTACCTGAAAAGAGCGCTTTTTCCATTTTACATCATCTGACCAGGTCTGTCATGGTGCATGAGGAGCTGGCTAATTAAGTCATTCATTCATTCATTCATTTGAATGAATCCGGAATTGTCTCCGTGACTTGGGGTCCTGGGTCAGGCACTAAATGAGGTATCAGAGCCTGGTACCTTGCAGAAATGTTCATTTAGGTTATGGAAGAGTTTTGTGTTGAGGTGATAGTTTGGATGCAGTCTTTTGCGACATGAGGATGGTTGGACTTGGCTGTTCTCCAGTTTACTTTGGTCACTCTTCTATAACACTTTATGTACCACAGTTTCAAACTCTTTTCTCATACCCCATGTTTCCAGAAAGAGCTTTTGGGAGGAACAGCAGCAAAAGGCAGTTGCTTTGTTGCAACTCAGTTAAACCTTCAGAGAGGGAATAGAGTCTGAGCACATGATACATATTTTAACTTTCTGGCCGCATCTCCTTTGTTTCATGTTCTTCTCCTCTTCCCCTTCCATATATGACTATCAACAGCTGATTTGCTGCTAGGCAAAAAGCTTTGTCTCATTTCTCCTGATGAATGTATCTCGTCTTTCATTGCCTCCCACCCAGTAATCTTTCTTTCACTGTCTCTCCCTCTTTTTCTTTTGTGAGTGTTACTTTTCTCTCCTCTGATCACATTTGTAATGCCTTAGCACCAGGAGCTTACATGATTGTCTCGTTGTGTTGCATTCCTCAGGATGCATAAGAGATGTTTTTAAAACTTTATCTTAGCTTGGTGCTACTGTTTAATAAATTATGGGGATAATTGGTTTTTCAGAGTTCACATCTACAACATATTACGGCAGGGCTGTTACTGTATCTTTCTTAGCCATTTATTGCCTAGAAACACTTCATATAAAACACTGAAATAAATGTTTTAGTAGCACACGGATAACAAATTTAAGACAAACCTGCCATGGAGCAGATTTCTGCTCCAAGCATTCCTCGTAGGAGTCAGTTTTTAGGGCCTGATGCTGCAGTCCCATTAAACAACTCAAGAGACTCCTAATTAGTTCTTCAGGTTTTGTATTGCCCACATCTTATAGTGGTGGAGTCATCTGGTCCCTGTATGGCAGACAGTACAGTTTCACTCAGATACTTCTACACAGTGTGTGAATTCCAGTAACTACAGTTGGCACAATGGAACTATGGGCTTGTTATAAGCTGGAACGTGATATGAGAGATGCCTTGATAAAGATGGCAATGGAGAAGACCAAAGATGCATTGGAGGCTTATAGAGAGTCTCCAGTGAAGCTCAAACACAAGGTGGTGACCAGAAAGCTCTACAAGGCATATAAGCTCACTCTTCTTTGCTCACTGTTTTAATAAGGCAGAAAAATCATGTGGTCGGTTCACCACAGCTTGTCATCACAGGTCAATATGGGAAGAGAGCTTACATCCCTGTCTCCAAAATTTTTCATTGGTTCGTAGTATGGACTTGCTGTCCTGTGTAGTATCATCACCAAGGCTACTATGATTTTTTTTCGTGTCTTGCTGTATCTACAGATATATCCAGTCAGCACCTGCATTCCTTCCTGAACCATGTCCACACCTCTAATTCATTTCACTTTGAAACAAGCAGACCTTTTCTACCTGCCTTCCCAAGACTGATGCTCTCTCAAAAGTCGTTAGGAAAAGTGTCTCCCTAACAGAGGAGAGCCTGGTCTGTGGCATCGAAGGACATGGCTTGGTTGGTGACCTGGGGTCTTGTTGTGCTCTGTTCTAGATACAGAGGGAAGACATACAGGGCGACTGTTAAGATTGTGCGGACATCGGATCAGGTAGCAGATTTCTGCAGGAGAGTCTGTGCAAAGTTGGAGTGCTGCCCCAATTTGTTCAGTCCTGTCCTGGTGGCCGAAGTCTGCCCAGAGAACTGCTCCATCCATACTAAAACCAAGTACAGTGAGTATTGGCCAAAATGTTTCATGTTGCTAGCTGGGAATCAGAGCAATGGGAGACTGTGCATGAGCTAGTGATGAAGAACAGGAGGTGTGTAATACATTAGTATTTGGTAGAATTCATCTCATCTAAGAGCAGTTACTTAATCCTGACCGGGCCACTAAAAGCTGCCTTAGTATTCTGTACAGAGAAATAAGCAGCTCCAGAAAACTTTCTATCTCACTCCATCCTAATATATCTGTTTGAAAGTCATGACTTCTTGGAAGTCTTTACTTTTCTTCATATGTAAAGTTAATGTAAGGAGCACACAAAAGGAACCTGCAGTGGCCAGCTGAGATTTCAATTGCTACTTCTGAGATACCTTCATTAGGTGAGAGGAATCTTGTCCTACTCAGTTAAGAGTTTCTGGCGTACGCACCAGCATAGGCCAGTATCATGATGCTGAGGTGCTGGAACAAGTTTGGGAGCATTGACTCCCTCTGCTCAGGGTGTTTAATATTTAAACATGTTCCTACCTATTCAGGAAGGCTGAAGTTAGGCATGTGTTCAACACTTTTTGTTGTCAATATCACTGATACTATGGGCTCTTAAACAGGTTAAGAGATTGGAAGTGGGTGCTATTCTTCTTCCACAAAGGTTGCAAGAAACTAATATGATTGATGTAAATAAATTAGCTTCTGTTTGGCACCAGAGTAGAAGGAGAAATGGGCTCAGGGAGATATTCAGATCACTCAATATGGGTTTCTGTAGGAGTTCTACACCTGAGCTAGACTCCTATATCCCACTGGTAGCAAATGGAGAGCTGGAGGAGTACAACAAGGGGAGCTCCAGCTGAGATTGTCTCGTCTCTTAGCTTTGCTTAATTGCATATTGTTGGTTTAAATTCTGAACTTCTCACTCATCACAAATAAATGTCTGCACAAAAGAGCTGTAACACTCTGTCCAAGATGGTCTCTTATATTTACACTGGACATTTTTTCCAAACAATGTGTTTTAAAACTTCTCATAAAAGTACACCTAGAGTGCAGTACTGAATCAGTAGCAAGAAGCAATCCACAGTTCCCTTCTCTTGGTGGCTAAAGTTTTTAATGGGTGTTTTGCCTCATTTCTCCAGCTTATTATTATGGCAAGAGGAAAAAAATCATTAAGCCACCAATTGGGGAAAATAACAACATGAAAAGTGGACATGTCAAGCCAGCCAGACGCAGAAAAAGGCGGAAATCCATCTTTGTGCAGAAGAAAAGGAGGTCGTCAGCTGCCGATTTGAATGCTGCAGGCTCTGCAGAGGTGCGTGTTGCACTGGGATAAATCATCAAAAGCCACTTGGTGCTTTTTTTTGTCCCCTCTATCTGCATCTGCCCTTTGAGGGACTTCTCAGCAAACCTCAACACTTCCATTTTCCATTTTGAATCACTCCTTGCTACTCTATCCTTTTAAGATCAGACTAGTTTTATTGGGACGCTTTGGGGACTTTTACCCTTGTCTATTCTAGAGTTAACAGACAGAGTTTTTGCTTCTGCCTTCATAATGCTCACTAGATAACATGCTATCTAATATTACATCTTTGTTTTCTTTTGCTTCCTTACAAGCCTTTAGGCAGATAAGCCTGTTAGGTGCTTTGCACAGCATCTAGCAGAGTGGAAGGAGGTTTGTGATCCCTGTCTATGATCTCCAAGTGTTACAATACATAATCATAATTCAAGGGCCATTGTGATTTCAAGGGCTTTTATTTTTTTCATTAATCGTTTTTAATATTTTTTGCTCACAATATCAAGCAATAGAAGCTTTAGAATACAAGCAAATGGTTTGTGTCCCAAAGGAAGAACTTCTTCTCTGTGTGGGTGGTGAGATACTGGCACAGGTTGCCCAGGGAGGTTGTGGATGCTCCATCACTCTATGTGCTCAAGGCCATGCTGGACAAAGCTTTGAGCTACTTGGTCTAGTGAGAGGTGTCTTTAAGGTCCCTTCCAACCCAAACCATTCTGTGTTTCTGTGATAAATGGTATTTGAGGCCTCAATCTTCTGAGTATGTTGTGTGATATGACAGGATCCCAGCTTCAGCGATGATTCATGTCCAAATACAACCTGGAGCAGACTTAGTTCTGTGTAGACTGTTCCCAGGTGGTTTTCTGATGATAGCAATGACAAATTTCATGTGTGGTTAGCTTTTCTCAGCTGAGTGCCAGTGATAGCTGCTTTGTGCTAGGTGAAATAAAACTGATTTACTTAAATTCCCTCTACTTCAGCTGGAGGGGGATATTTTAGTCAGCTTTCAGTTGATTGCTTGCATCTTCATGACTTGGCCCTTATTTAGATGTAGTTCTGCTTCATTTCCTTATATTATACCTGCTTCAAAGGAATTTAAACTCCTGTTAAGCCTAAGTCAACCATTAGCCATGTTTTTTAGCCTTTCAGCCAAGAAAACTAACTTTGTCTAAAATTGCCCTTTCACTTAAGGCCTAGCATTTGGATTGGATGCACGCTCAGACTTCTATCAGAGCTAAGCTGTTGAAGCCACTTGTGCCACTTATGTATATATAAAGTTCCAAATACACAGTTTCCACCAGTTGGTGTCCATTTGCAAGCTCTGTGTGACAGAAATAACAAGAATCTGGTATAATATACTTTAAATGGAAATTTGTGCTTCACTTCTGCAGTTAGGTATTGGGCTGAAAACAAGGAAATCTGGGTAAAATCCTCTGTCCTGGGTTTTACAGAAATGCCAGCTAAGAAATCAAGTACAAGTATGCTAAAATGGATGGATGCTCTATCACTGGATGTGTTCAAGACCAGGTTGGATGGGGCTTTGAGCAACCTGGTCTAGTGGAAAATGTCCCTGCCCATGACAGGCGGGTTGGAACTAGATGATATTTAAGGTCTCTTCCCACCAAATCCATTCTATGATTCTATGATTTGATATTCTATGATGATTCTATGATTCTATGCACGTGTACATCTGGGTATTTTTAAAAGATACCAAAATTTCCTTCCTTTCAATACCGGTGACACCCATGACAATTTGAAACAAGGTGAAATTTTAAATTCAAGCCTGTTTCTGGTTTTATTTCATCTCAAGCAACCTGAGTTTTCTTTTAGCTTTCTAGCATTTTCCATTTCCCCTTCTCATGCACATCTGCAATGCCACAAGGTTTGAGATGCAAGCCCAGCAGAGGAGCGTTTTATGCCAGATGAATTATTGCCATTGACCTTTTGTTAGAAACAGAAAAAGGATTTGTCCACCATGTATTTTTTTTTTCTACATTCTGTAACAAATCTAAATTGAGGGCTAATCTGCTTACTACTGTAATGAAAATGAGATAATTCAGTTAAAATAAATGTTACCCTGGACCACTGTGGGCATGGCCCTGCAGTTTGACCCAGTGCCTTTCAATTTGCTGTTGTATTAATCTCCGAGCCCGGATGCTGTTTCTCTGATGGTCCTTGTGCAGGAGAGCGAAGATGATGAGCCAGATGCAATGGAGGACGAGACGGGAAGTGAGGAAACCAGCTCAGAGCTTCGGGATGACCAGACGGATACCTCTTCTGCTGAGGTCCCCTCCACCAGGCCCCGGCGAGCGGTCACCTTGCGGAGCAGCACTGAGTCAGACAGACCTCCTCCCACAGAGAGAGCCCGACGGAGCCGGAGACCGCAGCCCCACTCCTACAGCGAGGCGGAGAAGTGCATGCAAGTCAAGGAAGTGAGTATGTCCCACTATCACTCCCAGTTATTAGCAGTACTCTTCCTAAATTAACCTTCAGTGGCAAGCCTTCCTCATCTGAGGAGGACATCCCTGCCCTGGTTCTCCACACAAGGTAGTTATCTTTATGGGAGCTTCTTGGTTTTTTGTAGGAGATTAAGCAAGAAGAGGAAGAGAAGCTCATCCTGGACAGTAATCCCTTGGAGTGGACTGTGACTGATGTTGTGAGGTTTATTAAACTGACCGACTGTGCACCCCTTGCCAAAATATTTCAGGAGCAGGTAGAGGTCTTCATGTAACTCTTCTCTTGTGTCTGTGCTTATTCACATCACAAAAAAAAGGGCAGCACATACCACCTTGCTAGCTGGGCCTGGGCTTTGACAAAGAGATTATGCTTAGACTTTATATTCCCTCAGGACAAACTATAGCACAAATCTTAGCAAGGCATGGAAACCCTTGGAAGCTTGAATCAGAGCTTTGCTAGATCCTCAGAGAGACCGGAAACACCCCAGCTGGAGTGCTTGTGAAAAGCAGGAGGTTTAGGCTTTTCTTACACATGCCAAGGTCCATAGCACCATCCTGGTATCACAGAGGCACCTCAGTGTACCAACAGATAGTGGTTATTTGGCTCCTAACAAGCTGTCTCTCCTGGCCACATGGGTTCCACCTTGTTTTAAAATGTTGGCCTGGGAAGCAGAAAACTGCTGTTTGAACCCCAAACTGGCTGCCTGTGTTTTGTCACATAATACCTAAATGCTTTGAGTATGTAGACACCTCTTTCCCATCTACATCCCTCTGAAAATCTGAAACTCAGGCCCTTGGATGACCTAGTTTCAGGAGATTCCAAGCATCTCCCCTTCAGGCAGATAGGTTTGCAGGAACAAAAGCCAGTGCTCTTCATCTCAAGTCAGTGTGAAAATGTAAAATTTATATAGAAACAGCCATTCCTTGGCTAATGAGTAAGAACTACTGCTGAAAGTCAAGGGCAGCACTAAGAAATCATAGTTAGAAAGAAGCAAGCGTGGTTAATTAGGCCATAGCCGATGGCAGTCAGTGGTATGGCCAACTGCACATTGAACTATCTCTGATTCTTCACCATGAATAACTCTGTACCTCTGTACAGCTGCTTTGACTGGGACAAGTTGAAGTGTAAGTCTGGAGCAAGGCTGAAATACTCCATGACGAGATGCTGTAGTTGCTGTATCTCAGTGTGCTCCGACTGTTTGTTAGTCAGCCTGGAATAATGCCAGGGCTCAAAAGCCAACCCTGTCTCTCCTTTGCCAAAGAGTTTTATAAGGACTTTAATCAAACACAGATGACTGGGCCTTTTCCTTGTGATTCGCAAGGAAGCTCTGCTGCAATGGGCCATGCCATCAAGCTTCGGTGGAGGAAGAACCTGAGCTGTGGACAGTCCTGATCAAAGCAGTGCTTAAGGTGTCCAAATCCTCCTTGTGTTTAATGATACCTAATAAGGGCTGTCCTGGGGCATTTATGTTGCCTGTGAGTTGTTTTTTCTGAATAGACTGATCGTCCCTACAGGGTAAAAAGCAGTTTTGTAGCCTGCTCATCTGCTCCTCAGTCCATTAAAGAATAAAGAGGACTTGAGCTCTTAATTAAGAAGAGGATCATAAAGCCAACAGAAATCCCTAATAAAACAGCTTTGGTCTGGGGTGCTTGTTCCTGGAGTTTGGTGCATAGATATGCCTGAGGGAAGGACATGACCTTCAGAGGTCCCTTCCAGCCCACACCAATCTGTGATTCTGGGACATTCGAGATTGCAGGGGCTCCAGGTGGTCCAGACTCCTCTGTCTTGGTTGTTCAGCAGCTGAAGTGCAACAAGGCAGGTCCTGGGTGGACCAGGGAACATGGCACAGAGCAGGGGAGACGTATATCTGTGCTGAGCAAATCATGGGCCAAAAGAGGTGGGAAGGGGTCTAACCTGGCACTGGGACCAGCATCAGTTTCTCCATTCAGCTCCTTTCTCTACCACCTGGTGTGCTCTCTGCAGCCTCCCCCTTGTTTGAGTTCCTCAGTTAAAACTGGGACAAATCAGATCTCTGTGGACCTTGCAGAGTTTTTTTAGAAGGTAAAACTGCATTTCAGCAGATGGGATGCTTTTCCCAAATTGTGGGAAAGGTGAGAGCCTCTGAAGACACACTACACAACTTCTGAAAGAGGATGAGTTATCCCAGAGAAAGCAGAAGGGTAGCACCAAAGTGGGAGAAAAGGGCAGAGGACAGTACCTGAAGGGGGCCTACAAGAAAGCTGAGGAGGGACTGTTTACAACGGCATATAGTGATATGATGAGGGGCAATGGTTTTAAACCAGAGAAGGGTAGATTTAGATTAGACATTAGGAAGAAGTTACTTACTATGAGGGTGGTAGAACACTGGAACAGGTTGCCCAGAGAGATGGTGGAGGCCCCATCCCTGGAAACATTCAAGGCCAGGCTTGATGGGGCTCTGAGCAGCCTGATATAGTAAGGGACATCCCTGCTGTGACTGCAGGGGGGTTGGACTAGGTGACATTGGAAGTTCCTTCCAACCCAAAGCATTCTATGATTCTATAAGAACCTTTAAGTTTGGGAGAAAACTTCCCTTCTTGCTTTTCCAGACCTGGTTATGCTTTCTGCCCTGCAAAGTCCACAAACAAAACCATTTTCCCTGTCTTTCTTCCCCAGGACATTGATGGCCAAGCCCTTCTGTTGCTGACACTGCCCACGGTGCAAGAATGCATGGAGCTGAAGCTTGGTCCAGCCATCAAACTGTGTCACCAGATCGAGCGAGTAAAAGTTGCTTTCTATGCACAATACGCCAACTGACTGCACTTCTCCATCTCCTTCTGCTTTCCTTCTTGTTTCCTCTCTTTTTTAACATTTCAACTTGTTCAAGAGGTTTTTTTCCCCTATCCCTTTTCTTTTCCAAAACCCCGTGGAATTGGAAGCAGTGGGAATTAACCTGTAGGGAAGAAGAAAAAAAAAATCACAACAAAAATTTAGCAAGAAATTGAACTCATTTTTCTGTACCCGTAAAGCACACCAAAAGACTGCTGGCATCTCTCCTCATGAGTCTCGCCACCTTGTCACGCAGTGGTGCAAGGCCAGCATGGATCAGATGGTTTGTCGTTCATTAAAACGAAGCTACCAGTGGCAGACGCATTCCCAAGGAGAACGGTTGGACATTTCCAGATGATGATGGTTTGTCTGGGCCAGTTTCTGGACATGAACATTTCTTTTAGTCAGCTCTGACACTTCTTTCATATTGAAATGTAAGTGATCTTTTGTAGCATGACGTGAAGTTTACTGCAAATTTGATCTTAGTGATCAACAGGCTTTTTTTCTCCCACCTCTCCAGTCTTACAAGAGGAAAAAGTGTTACACCAGTCATATACTGTTTGTGATTCCTGAGAGATTTATGAAGGACTCAACCCACAGTCTCTGTATGGTGTCAGGCAAAGCTGCAGTGAACTGAGAGGGGTGCAACAAGACCTAGTGCACAGTAACACATCCTGAGCCATGCTGGCTGTGCACAATAAGCTGAATGTCTCTGTGATGGGATCTGGATGGATTCTGTACAGGAACATGCATGAAAGCTTTCATAGTCAAGCCCATGCTCTCAAATCCAAGTCACTTTAAAGACCTGATTTTGAGCCCCACAGTGTGAAAAAAAAAACAAACAGCTTATTCAGATTTAATGATGGGACTGTTAAGTGAATGCTGGTTTCATTTGCACCTTCATGAATCTGGTTGCTAGGTGGGAATAAAAAACATCAATCTTTTCAAGCTGCGTACAGCATGGTGCTTTAGACCAGCTGAGGGTATGGCCTAGTGCAGAGTTTATAAGGGCCCTAGATTGTCCCTGTGCCACTCGGGCTAGTGAAACTGGGGGCTTGCTTCGTTCCAAGCAGGGTAAGCACCAGAGAGGGTGAAGAAATGGGTTAGATGCCTTGGGTTTGCCTCAGATGTGTTTGTAGGAGAAGTATTTCCCATTTACTTTGCAAGGATATATGGCCCCATTAGTCCCACCTGTTGAGACAGAATTTACTGTAACTCAGCAGAGGTTGGCAGCATCACAGCAATGTCAAATTCCTCCAAAAGCAAGAACGAAACTGAGACCAAGTCTGAATTTTGCTCTAACTTTAAGGTGCAAGTGAATCACTCCCTCAGAAGATTAATCGGATGGTTCGTGCTGAGTTTTAGCCTGATTTCATGGGAAACCACTGGCTTCAGCAGACTTTTGTTCCTAAACCATCAACAGAGCCCTGTTCTTTGGCCTCAGGGAGGTCAGCTTGGAAAAGGTATGTAGCTCTGTTACACTGGTGTGATGCCAAAGCCCGCTCAGTGAAGACCTCTACTATAAGAAATGTCATTTCTAGCTCCTAATGTGAAGCCAGTGCTTATGGCCGGATAACCCCAACTTCAAGCACACACCATATGGTGACAGCAAACTTGGATCAGGTAATCCTACTGACCACTGTGTGCTCAGAAGAACCTCCTGACTAACACCAGGCCATAGCTGCTGCTTTCTCTTTCATCGTTTTCCTCCTTAAATTCTTTGGATTAAAAGGGGAAATAAATATTCTGGACTCCATCTGAATCTGCCCTAGAGCAAGAGGTGTTGACTCCGTTTGCCATGCATCACTGGGGAATTTCTAGGCTGTCTTTCAGTGAGTTTCCTCCAAGGAATGCTGCAGGCTGAGCCAGATCCTGCCAACTCCTGAGACTTCCTCAAAAATTCTCTTACATGGGAGATCAGCAGGACTGGATCTGTTCTCAGCTGTTGCCTTCTACTGAAGATCTTGTTCAGGTTTTAATCAACTGAGGGGAAAAGTAGTCACCTCTGCATCAAATGGTTTTCTTATGTTTCTCAGAAATCCAGAACTAGGGTTCTGTAGTTGTGCAGACATTCAAAACCTGGGTTTTAGACTGGATATCCTACTGACAGTACCAGTGGACTGTGTCAATGCAACTAGTTTGATAAATACTTTGGGTCCCTCTTAGGGTCCCCTGAAAACCTTGCTCCTTGTTTTGTCTCTGGAGACAAAAGGATTGTCGCCAGCAAAATGAAAGCACAGCTGAGAAAAATGGGGAGGGTGCTTCTCCCAGCATTCCTTGCTTCAGCCCAGTCCCTCCAGTGATTGGTACAACATCTGTCAGCAAGAGACAGCTCCCAAAAGACTACTGTCAGGAGAACTGGCGTGTGAGGACATTGCAAGGAAGGAAAGCAGAACTTCTGTTTGGTAAACAGCATCCCAGCACTGATCCTTTACTTACCACATCCGCCGCCTTCTGAGCATCCTTTGCTGTTCTGATGTTCTTGGAGCTTGTGGCCACTGGGATTTATCAGAGACATTTAACATTTCCTGGGACATGGTGCAAAAATGTCTATTGTTTTTTCATCAACCTTGTAACTGTAGATATTCCTATGGCAGCTAACTACTCATGGAGGCATGGTTGGGGAACAGGCAGCCTCAGACTCTGAGAGCAGCCAGCTCTGATGTTGGCCAAGCAGGGGACGGGTGAAGCGTTGAGCCCAGCACATGGGAGTCTTTA
This sequence comes from Eurystomus gularis, assembly GCA_013400335.1. Taxonomy (NCBI): domain Eukaryota; kingdom Metazoa; phylum Chordata; class Aves; order Coraciiformes; family Coraciidae; genus Eurystomus; species Eurystomus gularis. Next base: position 486,606 of record VZZY01023493.1, read on the forward strand.
CTGGTTGTTCAGGGAAGTTCAATCGTATTTAAAACTCACCTATTAAACAACAACAAAAAAAATGAATTTTAATTTTATCTCGCGCTGACTCCTTTATTTCCTCAAGTTTCTCTCTTCTCACCATTTGTCGTTAGATGTGTTGTTCTTCAGTGTTGTCTCATTTATCAATCACTGTCCTTTCAGAGAAGATGATAACCGGAAGTCTTTATTTTAAAATTATCTTGCTTTATTATTTCTTTTAGTCTGTAGGTTGGGAAGAAATAGGAGATTGGGTTACTGTTGTCTGTTGCAGTGATTGCCTTCCAAAAAAGCTGGAGCTGAACTTCTTAGACAATTTCTTAAGCAAGTGGAAAACGGACAGTGTATAGTTTAACTAGACAGCACACTTGGATTGTCACATCTTGAGCAGAGATCAAAAGAAACAACTTAGTCTTGTCTGGACTTTATTTCAATTCTGGAACAAGGCTTTGGAGTAATGTACTTCAAATGAGATGTTGGAAAACCTGTCTTGCTAGGGTAAAATATCGCTTTGCAATGTAGAAGTATAAGCTGCTGGGATTTTTTTTGGTCCAGCCCTGGTTCTGAGTTAAATTTAGAGCTGGTGCAACTTCACAGATACACCAATGACATTGGTGAAGCCACATCTTCTCCCCTCTCTGTTCTGAATTTGGCATCTAGGCCTGAAATTTATTGTGTTATCAGCTACAAAAGGCCACCACTGTGAAGTGCTGAACTCATGGTTATCCCAGACCACTAACAAGGACTGAGGAGCAACTCTGCTGTTGCTTTTGGGCTGTTCGATACTGGACTTCAGCACATTCACACAGACCACTGCTCCCACAAGAAAAGTGTGCAGACAGCTGTTACTGGCCTCACTTCAGGCACAGGACCAAGGATGAGCATTTCTGCAGCAAAAGTAGGAGGTTGAAGAGTGTATGGTACCTGCCCTCCTTCATCTGCACTGGCTTCTTTTGAGCTTGCACTCAGATTGAACAGATGCATGGGCAGATCCCTTCTCCCTTCCCAACCCCTCAGCACTCATCTTGACAAATCAGCCAGTTCCCACTCTGCAGGCCCAAAGCACCAGTCCCTGGAATTAGATTAAAGCATTAATTTATGGGAATGTCCATGATTCCTGGCTGGTTGTCCTGCTTTGCTCCTGCTGTCATGGATGCTCCTCTCTCACCTTGAAGAAAAATGCTCTCTTTGGTTTCAGAGCTCTTCTTCCCTTTTCAGCTCAAAAGTACAGCTCTAGTCTACACATTTTTTTCTCAATGCCAGAATGGCCAAACCCTGGCTTTTTCTACTTCTCAGAGGCGTGATGGCCTCTCAGCTCTGAGAAGGATTTTGGGATCTCCAGCTCCACCTCACTGACCATATGCAATAGCCCTTGAAAGTGTGGTCCTGGAGGGTTCAGAAAACCTCTTAGAAATGCTGCGTACCTTCAGTAACCACTGAAATCAGGGCAAATGGTTACATACCCTTTCCTTAGTGGAGCATGTAGCAGATGCATGTCCTAGCTGAGATGGCCGGACCCACACTGTCAGAGGTATTTGAATGTCTGCTAGGATTTACAAAGTTTGTCAGTAAGTTGTACATCGAAAACCCATTAATATTTCACTTGGGCTAAACAGCTAACTTGCCTTAAACTGGAAAGTCACCATTCCTTGGCTTTAACCTTCAACCTTTTGCAGTCCGCAGTCATGTGGTAGCAAACACCATCTCACCTCTTTGAAGGCACACCAGACATTGTTGGGCTACCATAATCAACATTTGGTCACCTGAAAAGCCTGCCTTGGTCTTTTTAGGGCATAATTTGAATTTGGCAGAGCTGCAGTGCCATCTGAATGTTTTAGAAGCTCAGTACCACCAGGACACTTCACAAACTTTTTGCTTTTCTGGTGCAGTATGTCTGGAAAATGATGAACTCAAACTGTTCCTCCCATTTCCAAATCCAAGTGCCAAAAGAGAAGAACATGCTGCAACTGAACACCATTAAAACCAGCTTTATTACATGTGGATATATATAGTCTCAAGGGCTCCATTTTGGTGCTAAGATTTATCATTCTGTATTTTCTATTGCTTGGGATAACAAAGCTGATTCTCTACTCCAGGAAATATTTTCTGTAATCAGCAACATCTTAAGCATTAGGAGTTTTTAATGGTTTTTTTGTGGCTTTAGATTTTTTAACTACATATACCTTCCCCCGCCCCAATCATGTGAGTTTTGGAGAAGTTTTATACAGCATATTTATGTAAAAACTCTTTCAAAATGGGTGCATGTATATATTCCCCTCAATAATACTCTTCATCAGATCAGCTGACCCAGAACTAAGGGAATTTGTTACTCAGGATTTGATCCAGAAGTAACCGAGGTTAGTGGAAGGGCCCTCTCAGGTGTCTGGGCTGTGGGACAAGGTCTTCACCAAATTTTTCCACTTAGAAGTCAAAAAGTGTGCAGTTAATTACCATAAAATTTAAACCCCTCCCTCTCTTAGCAGTCAGAAATCCAGCTGATATCTGCCAGACTTAACAAGAGAGGGATCCTGTCCTTAGGTGCTCATGAACTCCCAAAAAAGGAGCAGAAGCATTTCATATCCTCGTTTATTCTTTGATGCAATACTCCAGAAAGAAGAGCAAATTATCTTAATGGCTGCATTTAGAATATGAGCCAGTCATTAAAGATGAGAGTTTTACAGCCCAGTAGTCCTTTAAATGTCAGCCATCCTGCAGAGGAGCAGTTTTGCAATGGTTTGGTGCCAGGCACTGGAATTCTCTTGCAGAAGAAGACACATGAACTGCACAAAACCACCATGGGTCCTAATTTTAACTACTCACGGCCGTTCTCTTGTTTTAGTCTTTCATGTTAATTCTTACCTTGAAAATAGGTCTCACATTTCTGATTTAAAACTCCAGCCTTTGTAATGGCCCATGGCACAGCATACCAGCAAAATACATTTTTATCCATCATCACACTAAAGATGAGAATGAGGGCATTTTGTTGACAAACAGTTAGGTCAGGTAAGACAAGGAGATGTTGCTTCAACACTTTGTTGAAGGAGTCATCTGTGCAGCCTGAAGGGCAGATGTCCCCCACAGCTCACTGAGGAGGGACAGGTATTTCCAGTGATGCTGTTGCTGGATAGGTCACATAGGTCAAGTAGCCTAATGCAGCAGGTCAGTTCCTCATCTTAAGGAGTGTTAAGGATGTGAGAGAGAGGCGGGAGGGTTTCAGGGAAGGAGAGAGGATGGAATTCTGGACTTGAGATATCTCTGTGAAGAGGGACCTCTCACAAGAGGGAAGCACAGCTATGGCTCATGAGAATCATTCCTGAAGGTTTCTCTGAGTCGTCTTCACAGAAAGATGCTTTGAGTCTTAATGGGCCAGATGAGAGGAAGGAAAGAAGCTGAAAATAGAGCTACAATGCTGAAAGATTTATATTTTGTTTTACTGGTGGAGATACAGAGATTTGGCTCAGGTGGATCTAGGCTTCTTAGCTGGATAGTAAGGAAAAGCTGTCTTTCTTCCTTGTACCCAACTCCTGTGCATCTTTGTGATTTAGGGGCTGAAGAACTTCCTCTTGTACCTTTCAGACCTCCATATGAAATGTCAGGGGCTAAAAATTGAGCTCTCTAGCATTGGAAAAGTTGACATTGCCCTAAGTTCAGGTTGTGGGTCTACTAAAGACTTTGCTCTGTGTTACCATGTGACAGGACAAAAATGATCATTCCCAAGTCACACCACCTGCTTTTTGCTTCTCCAGTCTCACTAGAGAGATGCTTATAAATGTATGCATTAAATTTCTCAATCCCTCTTCTGCCAAACTTGGCCAGGATGTGCCGACATACACAGTTACTCCAGCAGCCCTCACCTTCAGGACCTGCTTTCTAGAAAATCCTCACTTGGGGAAGGATATCATGACGCTTTTGTGTACACAGGCAGGGATGTCAAGTACAGCCAGGGGTTTGCTGCACTGTGGTCTACTAGAGTTTAAAAACCTCAAGTGCCAGCTTTGAAGGGAGTTGAGTCTTCTCATGTGCAGAGGTAGGACAAGGCAAGCACTTAAACCTTCCTGTCTCTTATGGAACAACAGAAATTAGCTCCACAACCAGCAGTTATGGTCCATTCATGGTGATGCACGTTGGAAAACTTTTGAGTTGTTTTGCATTCCGGTTTGTACTGAAGATCTGACTCAGACTTTGTGTATATTATCCCTTTGGTGTGTTACAAATATATATGTGTATATATATATATATATATGTGTGTGTGTATATGTATGTGTATATATATATATATATATATACATATAAATCAATCAATGCTGGTGTTTTTACTTTTTAAAGTTCACAGGGCAAAGGGCATGTTGTTAGTTTGCTGTAAGATTCTATTCTGTATATATGTTTTCATGTAAATAAGTGAAAATCTATATTCAGAGTTATATTTTAATTTTTATTCAAAATGAAACAAATCCCCTTTTTACTTGAAACAATTGTAAGCCACGTTGTTAATAAAGTAACAATAAATCATCTCTCTTTCCAGGGTAGTTTTTTTGTTTGGCTGGGCAGTGAAGGTTGTGCTTTGATGTATTTGGTTCATCCCTGAGGGGGTAAGGTGAGAAAGCCATCTGCTTGGCTTCACTGATTATACAAACTTATATATGCCATCTTGAGTGACCTCATGCATCTTGTAGGCCAGGCCAGTCTGGATTTGTCCCTTGCAGTGCTAGACACTTACAGAGGCATCTCTGGAGGCTCCCTTTTTGTCCCTAGAGGGGAGCACCTGCAGCACGCTTTATGTTGGCCAAATCAAATTGCCCTAGGGAACTGCCTTTCTTCAGTGCCTTTGGAGGCCATCTGGAAAAGGTGAACTCTTCATCTAGGTTAATACAAAGAGAGTGTGAAGCTGAGCCAATAGCCAGTCTATGTGGGTGGGCATAGACAGACATTAGCTGTGATTGCATCTCTCAAAGCATAATGGACACACAGTGGTATAACTTCCAGGAAGTGCGGATTCCTGTCCAAGCAAAGATGTGTCTCCACATCGATGTGCTCTGCATGCTCCACAGCCAAGCCCTGGTGAATGTGCTCTAGCTGCCTGGACCACAGTCTTGCCCTCACTGAGCTCCCAAACCTCCAGGGAGATACAACACAGCCTCCGTGGCTCAACCCTCCGTAGATGCCAAGCTGCAGGGTTTAGGTGTACGTGCAAGATCTTCCCCAAAGCAGTATGGCAGAACACAAAAAAAGAAAGATGGTGGGTGAGTGAGGATACACAAGAGCACATGGGGACCTTTTAGGAGCAGGGTGAAAGACAGGAATGAAGGTAATGCCATGAGCAACAGGCAAAGAAGGATGTAATGAGAGAGGAGCTCATGGTGGCAGGACAACAATTATGGCAGGGCCACAGCACATGGAGTAGAGACACAGAAAACAAAACTTCCCAAGGTGCACAGCAGCCATTGAGCATGGGGGGACCCATCCTGCAGTGGTGGAAAAGAGCTATTTGTGGAGACCAAAAGGTGGGCTGCAGAGATAGTGACATGCTTTGCAAAAGAAATGGAGGTTGGAAGGGGTGTTTCATATAACATTTTCTCTGCAGTTACTGGCTGTGCTGAGAAGTTCCAGCTTTGCCAGTGAGTCATCTTGCCTTTCAGAATTCTCAATGGCATCCTGAGTCCTGCCTAGAAAGTCTTTATTTGGTGAGCTAGCTTGGCTACCAGGCGTTTGCCATTGGTCCATTCGCCCATCCCCTCTGCCCCCGTGAAAGTGGGGTAGTACACATCCCAAGACAACTGGATTATATCCACTGATGTGTGCATGGGAAAAAGTGAGCATAGAGTCTACAGAATTAGCTAACAAGAACTCTGATGACCCTCATTTTGGTTTTGCTCCATGTCTCTTATGGATACAGAAAAAAAGGAGAAACAAAATTGCTCCTTCCATGGTCCACCGTTTCTCTTAGTTCATCAAGACCGGCTATTCTTTAGCAGGCAAAAATTCGACCATGGCAAGCAAGTGGGTTTAGGGTGATTTACAAAAGGATCAAACCCCTGGAAAGATTTCTTTTGTACAACGCCAACCAAGTCTTGGGGTAGAAGTCCCTCTGTGTTACTCATTACGACATTGTAACCACAGCCCGTGTTTTGGGAAAGACAAAAGTGCAGATAGTCAAAGAAATGACCTGTCCAGATATCCTTGAAATAAAGTATCAGACCAATGGACAATGATGTATGTTGACATATGGCTTGCTAAACCACAGAAGTCCTCACTGAAAGGTGATGTAGAGAATGGGAAGGATTTATATAAGGAAATAATACTGAGCTAAGTCTGATGGAGACATAAAACTGAAAGAGCAAAAGCTTAAATGTTTTATGATATTATTCATAATCCAGAGGTGAAAATAAATCCATGTATCTCCCTGCAGCTTATTACATACTCATTTAAAAGTAATGCAAAGGTCAGGCAGTGGTTTTTAAATTTCTGCCCCAGCTCAGGGAAGACATGCACAGAGCTCTGCAAAGAGCTCACTTTTGAAGAATGTAACGTAAAGTGATTTTAGTAAAACGCTAGTGAGATATTCCAACTGAGGTCCTTGAAATTAATGACCAACATATGAAATATAGTTGCCATATATAATGTCCTCAGGGAAAAAAAAAAACAAACTACCAGCCTTGCTTCTGATGTCACAGGCCGAGATTTTGAAGACACCTCCATATTTAGTGTGGCAGTTTTTCATGCACAATTAATTTGTGAAAGATTTCTAGATACATCACCTGATTTGTGGACATAATCAAGCACTCACGTAAGCAGCAGTATGAACATCAACATGTAGTCAACTACTCCACAAAAAAAACCACCTATGAAAATACAGTTGGATTTTCAGGTCTCTGAGGAAAGACCATCTTTTTTTTTTTCTGCATACAGAATGAGCAAAAAAAGTAGATAGTTATATTTCATTCCTGGGGATTCTAGACAGACTTTCAAGACAAATAATTACTGTTTTTAATAACCATATTGTTGCTGTTATTGCTACTTTTGTTAGCACTGTTATTGCTTTTTTAATTTCAAGATTCATGCCTTTCAATGAAATTTAATGATTCTCCAAGTCCCTCTACTGCTACAATATTTACTTAAGAATGATACACCTCTTGCTGTAGTGTCTGTACTCAATTACTATAAGTTGATTTTATGACTGCATCTCAGCCGAAGTTGTAATTACGCTGTCTTCTTTAGTAAGTCATAAAATCTTAAAATCAGAGAAAAATAGTGCTGCAGGACACCTTGAGGTGTCAGCTTGACTGTTTCCCCTCTACAAGGCTGGACCAATTAGACAAATCTGATTTCTATCTGACATTTGCTTAACCTGACCTTTGGATGGGTGTCAAAATAAGACCTCCAGCAACAAGCGATTCTGCAGCACTTCTACAGCATATAAAAAAAAGTGATGGCATTTGGATGATGAAGCGCAATATTCCCGGGAAAAACCACAGAGCTGAGGTTGCCATTGAATGGCCATTTTATTTTGAAAAGCTCAATATGACTAGTGAGTAATGTAGCAATTAATTAAAGTAAAAGCAGAAAATTCACAGTTAAGATGGATTAGATTCCAAGTAAGCAACTGGGATAATAATTTCCATTATGAGTCCGTATTTGTGGAGGTAGGGCATATGATCTGGAAGTAACAGCAGATGATGGTACTACAGACAACTTCTGTGCTGTCATCATTGTGCTTGTGTGGATAAGTCATCTCTGGAAACAGAGCTTTGGAACACAGAGTTCCCAGCTTGTGCCCAAGCAATTCAGTGGCCCACTGACTCACATCCATGCTGGCTGAAGAAGGTCAGATCCAAAGCTGCCAGGGCTAAACTGTAGGGTTTGCCCAGCCATGCCTAATGATGCGTTGGTGAGTTAGGGAAGGGCTGTTAGCCATAAAGAGGAATAGATGGGCTTGATCAGCTGTCAGTCGCAAGTGCTTCTGAATCAATTGGACCCTCTCCCCATGCCATTTTAGCAAATGCAATACCTATCATGGACATGGGATGGGAATGCTTGAGCATGCCTTCCTTCCAGGTATGTTAATATAGTCTCCTTTAGTGGACAACTCCCACTAGCTAGAGCGAGAGCTAGGAAGAGCCCTTAACTCCCAAAAGAGCTGTTATCTCATGATAATCCTACTCTAGGTGGGATTTCCAAGACAATGGCTCTCTGGAACCTGCCTTTTATTCCCAGGAGAAGATGACATCAACCACTGTCCTGACTCAGCCCAGGATTAACTCAGCCCAGGTCTTTTATTTTCTGACCCAAGCAGAGCCATTAAGACCCCCTTTTTCTTAACACATGTAAACCTGAAAAATCTCTGTAAGAATCAATCTAAGTTTTCTATGTAAATGCAAAGTCTGCACATAGCAAAAGAGAGAGCAGTGAAAGGAAGAAAAGCAAGCAGGTCCAAACTCAACACCAGGGAGCTTAACTTCACTCACTGCAAAACTTAAGAATAGATACAATTCTCTTAACTTCACTCATTTGAGAAAGTGAAGCTTTCTCATATTTGATTTCCCCAGATCTGCTTCATTTTTGCACTCTTGCTGAGTGTGTCTGTGGGTCTCAGTCACATGCAGAAGCTCTATCACAGAATCACAGCATGGTGGAGGTTGGAAGGGGTGTCTGGAAATATCTTGTCCAATGCCCCCTGCCAAAGCAAGTTCACCTGGAGCAGTTTACACAGGATTGTGACTGGAGAGATTTGGAATCTCTCCAGAGAAGGAAGCTCCACAAGCCTCTCTGGGCAGCCTGGGCCAGACTCTGCCACGTTTCTCACAGAAAGAATTTTTCCCTCATTTTGAGGTGGAACTTCCCGTGTTCTAGTTTGTGCCTGTTGCCCCTTGTCCTATCACTGGGCACCACTGAAAAGAGTCTGGCGCCATCTTCTTGACAACCACTTTTTAGATATTGAGAAGCATTGAGAAGAACAGCCCCAGGTATCTTAGCCTTTCCTTGTCAGAGAGCTGTTCCAGGCTTCTCATCATCTCCATAGCCCTCCACTGGACTCTCTCCAGTAGTTCCATACCTAACAGCTTCATGATACTGGGGCTATTGCAGATAACAGGTTAAAGTCCTGTTGTTTTAGGTGCAGATTGCTCTGGTATGTACAACTGTCTTTCCCCTCAAACAAGAGTTAAGGACATCACTCTGGTTCTCTTGCTGACATTACTCACACAGCAGCCATCCATTTCTTTACAATTTTGCAGCAGATTGACATAACTAATTCAAACATGGAGCAACTATTGTTGGTGTGTGCTTAGTCTTGCCCACATGTTGGAAAGTCCATTCTGTCTTTCCACGTGTATCAGCTGGACATATAGAAGGAGCAGCCTGTGTCCATAAATCTCCCTCCCATACTTGCACACACACGCAGAGCACTCAGGAGGTTTTTCCTGCCAAGGCAATTTGCAGTCTCTTGTGATGAGACCTAGCAAAAATGTGAGGATCTTCTCAGGGGAGGAAAGTGTTTTTATCACTTTCATGGACTCGTCATTGAGACCTGGAAAGTCAGGAACCTTGTTCCCACTTGTTTAAGGTGAGATCACACATGTCTCTAGGGAAGAGCATGCTGGAGGAGATCATGACATCAAAATGCAATCATCACTCCAAAGTTCACTTTTGTTCATAGCTGGAATGACCCTCGAATATCCAAAATGTAAATCCTTAAGCTTGAGTTTGAACAGGAAACCTGCAAGCTCTTCTGAGCTCCTGGAGGTATGGTTGACCTTAATTGCATTTTACCAATGCAGCTTTCTACTTTACAGCCTCCACAGTAGGAATTTACCCAGCCAAGGAAGGCTTGAGTACAGTAGGTCCCCAAATGTGATTGCTGAATGCCTGAGTGCCAGGCCTTTGGCCCCTCATTTTCATGCCTGTCATGAAGATAATAGAGGCAAGCACAAAAAGAGAGAAGGTCTGGGAACCTGGATATCATTTGAGGACTGCTTTGCCTCAGAGGACCTATGTTAGGCTGAATTAAAGCCCTAAAGTATCATCTCATCGGGGGAAAATTCCCTCATTTTGTTCTATGCTTATCCAATATCTACAAATACTGGTGCTGTGGAGCTTGACTTCATTTATTAGCCCATGTTATTACAAGTAATAAATAAAGTAATGAGAATATCTTCCACTGAGAACCTGGAATAAGTTGACACACCTCTTTCTAGTGGGGAAGTCCTGTTTTCCTCTTTTAGCACAGAATCACAGAATCACAGAATTGTTTTGGCACATTAACCACTCTGGCAGATCAAGATGTTCCTGTACATCACACAACATGGCAGTGAAAAACGGGGGATCCTTATCCTCAGTCTCCCTGCTCAAGGGTCTCCAACACATCTAAAACCCAATGTGAAACTTTTGCTTTCCTTCAGCTGTCTGGAAACAGTGTGTCCCTAAAAAGGCACCTGAGATGGTACCTTGGTGATGGATTTCTGGGTGAAATCTTAATTTCTGTAAGAGGACGCTGTGGCTGTAGGAAGGCAGGGCAGAAAGGAACTGGTCCAGGCCCAAATATTTGTTGGCAATGAGGTAGGTTGAGGAAAAGATTGTGCCCACAGATCTCTATGAAGGTCCTCACAAGAGTTACAGAGGCAGCGATGACCAAAGCTTGGGATGCATGTCATGGAGGGGTCTGGTCCATATCTAGTGCTTTCCTTTGACTTAAAAGGAGCTGGGAGCTAGGATGCCTTGTGCCTCATGGGATAGGCAATAGGAGAGGAAGGAGAGACAATGGAAAGTGAAGAGACTGGAAATTTAACTGCAGACTGCTGAATGATGCACCCAGTGTTAGGGGATATTGTTTTCTGCCATGATTCCTGTGAAACCCAGTACAACATTTTCGGAAATGGGTGTCAAGGTTTTATTTCTCTTCTGGGAATGGAGCTCCTATGGCACAGGCATTTTGGAGTTGTTTTAGAGGAGAGAGACTTTTTTCTTTCCTTTTTTAAATTTTTTTTTTTTAAATTCCATTAATAAGAAACAGCTTTTCTGCTTGCATTTACAACTGTTAAGCTGCACTGTCTATGTGCATGTGTGTGTCTCTGTGTATGAGACTCTCCAGTCCATTGTGAAACACAAACCAGAATATCAAGTCTTTGCATTTCCTTAGATCGTTTTTTTTATCTGATATTGAATTAAGTAAAGGGCTTAATGTTCAAAGTGGTGTTTGGGGAGTTACTCACACGAATTCTGTTATTGCTGTTAATGGGATTTGTGGAGATTGCTTTGAAGATGAGTCCCTTAATGTAGAATAGGAAAATAAGTTCTAAATTGTAACTTATTTCAGACAAATCTATCTTTAATTTTTACTGCTAGGGCATTAGAGATGTGAAGCAAAGAAGCATTTGCTGCATTTTTTCGTGTATTAGTATTATTGACAGGCATGTGAAGACAAGTTTGGTTCAGATAATCCAGTGGACACTGCTGAATGTTTAGAAATGGAAAGAAAGAATCTTTACATTTGGAAATAATGATCAAATTTAGGGACATTCAAGAGAATACAGAGATGGACAGAAATGGTCATATAACATTTCCTAGACACCATCTTACACTGCAGATTCAATACTGACAGAACTCATAGCTTGCAAAGTGGACATCTCAGCCTGCAGCTCAGTTGTACCTCCTTTAGTTATCACTTATGTGATGACCACCCTAGTTTTAAGATGTGACCAGGAGCAGAAAAAAACAAGGAAAGGGAAGTCTGGCTGATGGGACTGTAGAGAAAAAGGTGTGAGGATCTAGCAGCATGCATTTTCTTAAAAAATCTCATCCTTTCTGACTTCAGAGAAGAGGCAGATCAGGCTTTTCTTGTATGAGCTGAGAACAGGGAAGTCTGGGCCAGTCAGGCAACATGTGGGTTGAGGCTTGCAGCCACTAAGGATGGAGCAGGGCAGCACTAGGATAAGTATTATTTAATTTTCAGGTGCATGGGTAGAGAGCATCTCACCTGACTCCAGCCAAGGCTGGAGCTAGTGATCAACCCAGGGCATCCAAGACATGAACAGGAAGGCAAATCCAAGGAAAAGTCACACCACCTTGGAGCAGAAGCTAGAGGTGGCATTTTAGGGTCCTTCAGATAGTGATAGACACCTATGTTGCACCAACTTGTTCAGGTTCCACCTGGCTATCTGCTTGTGTGGCTGCACTGACTGTACCAGATGCAGTCATAGACACGGACATGCTTGCAGACACCTGTAGGTAGGCTTCCATTAGCCTTAGTGGGACAGCCAAGGTCTACACTTCTTTTGTTGTTTCAGCCTTTGCAAAAATGCGTGGGGTGATAACCACAGTGGTTCAGGCAGCTCCTCTAAGATTCATGAGCAGTTTAATGCTGGCTTTCTCACTGCTGAGCTTGCAGCGAAGATTTGTGGGCTTCTTCCTTCCCAGATCCTTGCAACCCCTATCTTTTATCCTGTGATGTGGATGACAAAGTTGACAGAAGCTATATAAATTATAGTCTTTGGAGTATTAATTGCCTGTTTCTAAAAGATTAATTACAGAATATCTCTTACATTCACAGATCAGTATTAATGAGAAATGCAGTATTATTCAACAATATCTCCTCCTGAGTCACCCAGTCTGTTCTGGATGCAAACAGGTTGGTAGTTTCTGAGCAGAGAGGTGTGCAGAAGTTACAGGAGAGAAAGAGTTAGTATGAACTTCTGTGCTTTATCTACTTGTCGTAACTACCTACACGTAGATTTATGGTCCATAGTAAACACAGAGCAATTTAATGCACTTAACCCACAAGCCAAGGTTACACTGCCACCTTAGTGTTAGCACTCTGTCAGCTTCAGTGAGTGGTCCCATCTCCTCCTGGTGTCATTTTTGCTTTCTCACTTGTGCTGGCATCGGTCTTTTGGCAGCTGGGAAATTCATCTGGCTAAAGAATAACCCACATTAAAAAGCTTTCAGCTGGCTCATTTTATTTATCTATCTACCTATCTATCTATCTATCTATCTATCTATCTATCTACCTACCTACCTACCTATCTATCTATGTATCTACCTGCCTATCTGGATGCACGAGCTCTTCCATCAGTATTTTGGGATGGATAGGAACAGGCACTTGTGAGGGAAAGGAGAAAAGGATCATCTTTTTCAGTTGCACATGGATTTACACTGAAATCAGGTACAGGGGTTGCCATAGTCCTAGAGACAAGGGCAGACACTTCTTCATACCCCATGCAGAGCAGGAGAATCGTTGTGTCTCACACAGCTCACAAGCGTCCATAAGCCAAGCTAAGCACCACCAGACCAAACCCAGAAGATGTCCATCCTAGATAAACCATTTCACTGCATCTTTGAAAGCCATGCCTCAAAGACAGAAGAAATGCAAAAAAAAACCACATGGAGGTGATAAACTAAAATATTGAACTAATTAATTTGTGTGCACAGACAAACAAAGATGTTTCTGAGACCTAAACAAATTGACTATGGTTGACCAGGTTCATGTAGATCTCTCCAGTCTAAGGCACTCTGCTGACATGCCCATATTTTCTCCATAAGAGCTAACCAGTCTTTCTCTACTGACCTCACTTCAGTTTTGTAACCAGTTTTCCACACTTTCCTGTTGGATGAAAGCTTGACTTACTATACTTTTGCACCATTAAAACAATTCTTTATAATTTTTAAATACCATTTCCCTCTCTCCCTCCCCAAAAACCTGAGGAGGTTCACCAGCAAGACTCTGTAATCATCCAGCCACATGAACACATAGGTAAATTTGAGCACTCAAATAGTTCTGAACTCTAAAGTTTTGGAAGGAGTCTTCAGGGTGGTGGAAAATGCCTTCAGATGTATCTGATATTACTAATTTTGTTAAAAAGATTACCATTCTTACTCTGTTCTAAATTTTCATAACCTTGAGATGTTATTTTCTTTTTTCTGTGCTAATTAATGCTTTACTTTCTTCTCCCCTCCCATTGTAGTTTTCTCATTTCCTCCCACTGTGGTCTATCAAGATCACTTAATTTTAGCTTTTCAGTCATATACGGCACATCTAAGTTCTTTCTATAGCCAAGGAAGGAGACAAGCACCTCCAGAGGGCAGTTTATCTCATCTATTTAAGACCATTACCTAGGACAAGATGAATTGTCTTTTGTAGCAAAGGGAGACAGATGTCTCCAGAGGCCAACTAACTTATTCGATGTAACTAAATTTTGGAAACTTGAAATCAGAGAAATCTCACCACAAAGTTGTTTTGCGCTAAAAATGGATTTAGTTGACTTTGAGGTCCTATTTTTTTTTCCCCACTTCCATTCTAAGTAGCTTTTACATAACTGACATAAAGAAACCCTGAGCCCTTTGCACCATTCTTCATTGTGAAATCAAGAATCTTCATTGCACACCAGTTCTAAAGTACCCTTCTGCTTAACAGAAACTGAATCAGCTTAATGCAGACTTGTTTTTACAAGCTCTTCCTAAAAATTTGCTCTTCCTTCACAGACGGTCTTACCACTTTCTGCCCATCACATCAAAGATACTTAGGACCAACCTTAAAAGTAGCACTTTGTCTCCCAGACTGCACCTAGCATGTCGAAGTCTCCCATATCATGCTCAGGGAAATTTTTTCCTTTAACAAGGGCTTCTGACCACATGGAAGCCCAGACATGGCAATTCATCACAGCCTCAGCACCATCTCTGGAGAACTTGTCCCACCATCCAGTCCAGAAGGACTTCAGTTCAAGTTAGTTCTCTGCTAGTCATGCTACCTTATCTTAATTCTTCTTCTAATATCCTAAGCACATAACTCTTTCTTCTTCATTAAATTCATTCTTGGACAGCTGTTAACTTCTCTGTCTGCATCACAGATTTTTGCCTAGCAGAAACAGATGTCCTTGGTTGTCCTATAAGGGACCTGTTGCTCTTTTTTACCCATTTGGTTCCTTAGACTCCTTATCCTAAACTCTATTTGTTTTCTTAGCTCATGTCTATCAAGATTACAGGCAGATGTGTCCTAGATCTCCAGAAGAAGCTGAACAGAGAAGAGCTGTTCCAGGGGAGCACTCAACCAACCTTAGAAGCCTTGCTGCAAGGTGGGGTTTATCTCCTAGAGTAACCCCCTTGTACTAACACTGATAGCTTAAAGAAAAGAGCCACATCCCAGACACATATCCAGGAGCTCCAGCTGTAGAAGCCTTAGGTTTGACAGTAAAATCTGGTTTTTTGGGTGTAATTCACAAATTAAATCCATTCCTTCCCTCCTCTTTTGACACTCTCCATCTTCTTTTCACTATGGCATGGCTTAATTCATTACTGCACCCTGGCTTCTTTGTTCTTTCTTATCTTATACATCAAGACAAACTATTTACACATTTATATACACAGAAAAGCACCTTGTGCTGTATCTTCTGAAATACTCAGCTGTATCTTCAGGTACCTCTAAAAACCTGGCCCTAAGGCAGCAACTACTACAAGCAAAATCAGGTACTTCACTAAATAAAATGATTCCCTGATAACATAATTCCCAAGGTAGAGAGGGAGGAGAGCAGGGACAGGATGAGAGACTTTAATTGTCTCCCTTTTCCAGCAGGAAGCAAGCAGAAGGAATAATTGTTAATTGCTGTTAATTGTTAATTGCTGCCTCCTCCATCTGCAAAGCTTTCATTAGGAACTAATGCAAACTTAAAAGAGCTTGAATGGGTATATTGTTCTCTGGCTCTACAACTTTTTTCCTCTACAGCAGAAAAGGGATAAATTTTCCATTGACATTTTGTTTAGAAGGGTGCCGAGAGACTGTAGCCCTGCCACGTGGTTTCAACCATGCCAGAGGAGCACATCACTGTGAAGAGTTTAATGGCTTCCAAAAGATGATGAATATTCTGCTATTATTTTGTCTCTTATCCACTTTGCTTATCTCATGAGAGGGATACTTGTCTCCTAGGAATGCATACTTTGTGGTTTTGTTTGATGAGAAGTTTTTAGGACACAGCACTAGAATATGACTCAAGAAATGTGTCTCAAGACCCATTTCTTCTGCGGCTGTCCTAGAAAGCCCCTGCTTCCAGGAGAGTGGCATTGTCAGGTTACCTGAGGATCATCTGATCTGCAGAAACCTTGACACCCTGCACAGTAGATAAGGAAAGTGATTGCTTTTGTTATCCTACACTGAGGACACTTGCTCAGATCAGTCTCAGGGTTGTAGAGAACTGGAGGGTTATGGCCAATGGGCAGAACTCACCAGATGCTTCAGGGCATCCATTGCTGTTGTTTGGTCCTGGCAATAGCAGGTCCATGTGTAAATAAATCTAAGGGCACTTCATTTGGATTCACACTGAAGCTTAAAAAAGGAACTTAAAAATCCACTTTCAATTCCTACTATTAATTATTGTGGAAAAATAATGTCTCTCTGTTGACAAACTTTGCATCTCCTCTTATCAAGCCTTTTACCTCATCCTGCCTTATTAATTGATTCTTATTCTAATCAAATCTGGAGACAGTGGGCTGTACATGGGATAGGAAGATGGCAGATCAGCACCAAGAGCTGTACTTGAGGAGCTGCCTCACCTCCTGCCAGCCGCTGCATCTATTTTGTGTATCTTTCCATCTCCCTGTCTGTAAAATGTGCAAAGTACTGCTTATTGCACTTCAAAAATCTTGTGAGATACTTAGTTGTGGATAACTAAATATTATGACATATAAAAGCACAGAGTATAGCTATATCATAGACTTCACACTTGTATTTCACACTCTCTATTAACGTGGCACTCCATGGTGACATGATATTTACCAAAGACTTCCTGGGAGCAGATTTGAAATTTTATTTATTTTTTTTTTTCAAGGCGAAAAACTGTTAAGTTTAGTGTTTATCTGCAATGGCAAGGGAAGGTGCTCAATGAATGGTAATGATAGGTTTCTAGTGATAAAAACAGCCATTCCAGTGCTGAGAGGGAAAAAAAAAGGACCCTATGAGATTTTTCTGGCATTAAGGCAGTCAAATTGTCTTTTAAAAGAGTGTGGAAATTGACAGATCATTTAAAAAAAAGAGAGAACAACCATTGGAGAGTGTGCAATAATCTGGCAATATGGAAATTACAAATTTTAATATTTCCCCCTGAGTCGATGAAATATGCAAAGGAACAACAGCATAATAAAACAAGCTCTGTGTAATCCCTAGGTAGCTAGAGTTAGCAAGATACTTTATCCCAGTTGTTTTTTTTCTTGGTTAATAACAAGTCCACCAAATTACTTCAATGTTGAAGGACAGAAAAATCCTCTCAGAAGTTTGGTCGTTGCACAGAGCTGCTTCTTCAACTATCCAAATTTAATGATGGTCTGGTAGTTTCCAACCTTGCTTAACTCTTATTGCATAAAGAAAAGTCAGTTGGTCTAAATTTGTGCAGCTGCCATCAGCATTCATGTGCCATAATGGATTTTCTTGGTGATCCATCAAACCCAGTTTTTTCTCCAGAAGAAACCAGCAAGCCATCTGAAACAGTGAGGAGGTCTGTTCCCTAACCATACTCACGAGCTTGTGACTAGTTTCTTTTTCAAATAAAAACATTTTTTCTTGCAAATTTGAAAGAAATCTGAACAGATATCAGATGCAGGATTCCTCCATCTTGGGTAAAAAACCTGCAGAGTAAAAGATCAATTCCTTCTTTAAAGAGTGCAAAATATTTTGTTAACTAACATCAGTCACAAAAACAACAGTGTTATGTTCCTGCAAACCTTTGCTAGACGAACAGCAGCAGCCAACTCCCCAGGCAGATAGCTGGCTGTAAAATGAGACCAAATGAGGTGTGCCTTTTGCTTAAGAGCTTCTTTTTCCAAGAGGTTTTGTTTAGTTTCAGTGCACGAGCTGCACTTGGAATAGTGGATTGCAGCAGTTTCAATATATAGCAGAAAACTCAGCCCAAGCTTGCTTCAGCTCCGAAGTCAGAAGAGCACTTCAGCATGTGCACAATTTAAGCGTACGCTTAAGGGTCTGAAGGGCTGAACAACACTCTTGTGCCCCTCTAATTAAAGATTACTCTAATCATGCTGCAATACAGACCAGCAATGGAGGGTACCTCAAATACTGTGTTTGGTTTTAGGCCCCTCACTACAAGAAGGACATTGACGGGCTGGAGTGTGTCCAGAGAAGGACAACGAAGCTGGGGAAGGCTCGAGAGAACAAATCTTGTGAGGAGTGGCTGGGGAACCTGGGGTTGTTTAGCCTGAAGCAAAGGTAGCTCGGGGGAGAGCTTCTCACTCTCGACAACTACCTGAAAGGAGGTTGGAGCAAGATGGGCGTCACTCTGTTCTCCCAAAGAACAAGCGATAGGACAAGAGGAAACAGCCTCAAGTTGCACCAGGTGAGGTTTAGATTGGACATTAGGAAAAATTTCATCACCAAGAGGGTTGTCAAGCATTGGAACGGGCTTCTCAGGGAAGTGATGGATTCACCATCCCTCGAGGGATTTAAAAGACATGTAGATTTGATGGTTAGACACATGGTTTGGTAGTGGACTTGCCTGTGCTAGGTTAACTGTTAGACTTCATCTTAAAGGTCTTTTCCATCCTAAATGATTCTATGGTTCAACCCATCTTGCCCTGAAGAAGGTCCAGAAGCAACACCAATGGGTGGAAAACCTACTTCTAACAAAAAAGGACAAGAATTTGTCTACAATTAGAGTTACGCAGGCATATTCTGGGTTAAACCAGACAGGGAGGCACTGGCAGGACTGTCCAGAGAGTCCTAAATGGAGAAGTAATGCTGCACAAAGACAATGTTGACATTTTATTCAGTCCCTCTCTGGTTAGCATGGAAGGAAGTTGCACTGTGCTTGCATTGCCTGGAGAGATGATGTTGACAGCTCAAGGCTGACCCATCTGAAACTAAAGTGGATCCAAACATGAGTGAAGGATTTTATAGTGTGTTGGGACCTGAGGGAGGGACAACGTATCAGTTATTTCAAAGGGGAAAGCAAGCTCCAAACAACAGCATGAACAGATGGGGTCTGACTGCAGCCAGCTGAATTCTGATGAGGTTTTCCATCAGAAGATCTGATCCTCTTAGCTCTGCTCCAGGTTTGCTAAGCTCGAGAGAGCTTGCAATGAGCCTTAGCATTGTGCTAGTCCTGGACAGGCAGTTTTCACTGGAAATGGGGTTCAAGCGTGCCTGTCAGATTTTGTCATTCAAAGTTTCCATTGAAAAATTTCCTGTTTCCAATAGTTCTGGTTGTAACTCTCCCAAATACAGGTGCTTCAGATGAAAAACCCGTCACTACACATCTTCCCTTTTAACAGCAAAACCAGCTTGCCAAGCACTGCTTGAGCTTAGACGATTTCAATAATGGTTTTGAAGCAAGTTTGTCATCTTCCTTCCCTATCTCTGCAAGCTATAGTTTCTTGTTAAATGTGACAGAGTTACCCCTGGATCAACAAGCTAGAAAAAATATAATCCCCCAGTAACAAGAGGAGCAGCCCTTTTTCGGGGGGAGCAATCAATTCCTTCCAGCGGCACGTGCCTAATGGATCTGTCTCTTTCATTAGCTCTGGCTCCTAATAACCACTGCCTTTGCCAGATGAGGGATGTGTTATATTGGCCTCCTCTCCCGTCTTTTCCTCCCTTCCCTGCCTTGTCAGCGGCATGCTAATTTATGTAATCAATTCATAGTACTGCTTAATGAATAGCTTTGAAGTCGTTAGATTCATCTGCTGGTAAAGGGGCTGATTGGTCAGCCTCTGAATCGTTTCCATTTTCTGAAGCTCGACAGTGTCAGCCAACATAATTGCTTTAGAAACACCCGTGGGAGACACTTGGGAAGTAGCTGTACAATCCTCCTTTATATTTAAGTGGAAGACAAAGTGGGACAATAATAATAGTTAGCATTTTTACCACACTTTATATCATTAAAATGCTCCACGAACATTAACTAATTTTTGCAGTATGCCCTAAAGGTGAGTCATTACTTCACTTACACAGAAGAGAGTCAGTAGTAAAGACAGTAGGTCCTAAGCTCCTTGGATGTTGCAGCTGATGGGTAACTTTGTGCTCTGGAATGCCAGTGGCAAACCCAGATTCACAATGTCCCTTCAGTACCCAACTCCTGTGGAAACCCCGGGGGGATATGAGACTGAGGATTTAAAACCACACAAAAAAGCAGGAATTGCCATTGGTATGTAAATACTGGGAACACATTCAGAGATGGTATGAGCCTTTTCTTCTCAGGAACATGGTCCTGATGGAGGCACACAAGCAGCCACTGACAAGTTATAAGTACTATGCTTTGGGGCAACAAGATTATTCATGTTGATTAACAGCTCTGTTGGTGCCTTTCTTCTCACCATCCAACCACTGCTCTGTCTTCACATGTGAGTCCTGACCTCCTAATGATGGACATGGTGGTGTACAGCTGTGCTCAGCTCTCCTGCATGATGTGCAGCTGGCATAAGGAAAGGAATTGTGGAAAAGGGGCAAATGCTCCTCAAATTCCCACCCTAGTGGATCCTAGCAATGTGCTCCAAGGGTACCCTGGGTGGATGCAAAATTGCTTGGGTCAGATACTGAAATGTGTGCTCAGGCAACCCTGCATAGATGCAGGCTTGGACAACAACCATAACACACTGATTTAGCTAGGAGATGGTAAGCAGAAGGTGAGATTTCCTTTCAGCCTGACTGTCTGCTACCAACAGAGCTGACTACTGCTTTAATTACTTGAAAACTTTCAAATACAAACAGTTTTGCTCTGCTTTATAATGTTTATTCAAGGGTTTCAGCCTCTGCAGTGAGCTGTGATGCAGGATGCCCTCTGGCCACACCATCTCAGTAATGACTCTGGCATTTCTGACAGAGACTAATAGCAGAAATTGTTATCAACGTTTTTAGCAAAATACTGCAAGCTAGAAATTGGATTTCCACCCCCCTTCTGCATCCTCCTTCACTCGTTAATGAGCTACTTCTTCAAGGTGCCAATGGTAAAGCTGTAAAGTGAGATGGGCAATTTATTTCCTGGGCTTGAGACCCTTGGACACAGAAACACAGTTATTTATTTTAATGCATCATTCACATAAAATTACATGATGCTTTACAGGTGTAGCAGGAAGACAAGTTTCCTTATCCCAGGGACCTGTAAATTGATATATTGATGAGATGCTAGAGCAAGATGAATGTGAGGTGAAGGAATCTCACATTCCAGGTGTAGGTGAGGGTGGTGAGAACTGTTTCTGCCATGCATTGCCACTTAGACTTCAAGAATTTGGGAGGGACAGGGCATTTCTTTCTTTATAGAGGTATTTGGACCCTTTTAAAATCTCTAGAGAGCTGTAGCATTTCCAATATCAGAAATCCAAGTATCAGAAATAGTGTAGCCGGCAGGACTAGGGAAGTGATCATCCCCCTGTACTCAGCACTGGTGAGGTCACACCTCAAGTAGTGGGTTCAGTTTTGGGCACCTCACTACAAGAAAGACATCAAGGTGCTGGGTGTTCTCCAGAGAAGGGCAACAAAACTGGTGAAGGGCCTGGAGAACACGTCTCATGAGGAGCAGCTGAGGGACCTGGGGTTGTTTAGTCTGGAGAAGAGAAGGCTGAGTGGAGACCTTAAAGGAAGTTGTAGAGAGGTGGTGCTAGTCTTTTCTCACAAGTAACAAGTGATAGGACAAGAGGAAATGGCCTCAAGTTGCACCAGGGGAGGGTTAGGTTGGACATTAGGAAAAATTTTTTCATTGAAAGGCTTGTCAGGCCCTGGAACAGGCTGCCCAGGGAAGTGGTCGAATCACCATCCCTGGATGTGTTTAAAAGTTGTGTAGGTGTGGTGCCTGGGGACATGGTTTAGCAGAAGGCTTGGTAGGATACGGTTATGGTTGGACTAGGTGATCGTAAAGGTTGCTTTCAACCTAAATGATTCTATGATTCTAATAGAATTATTTATCCTGCCCTAGTTCAAATGTTTAAAATCAATGAGATGAACAATGCTCTATTTCCAATTCCCTATCTCCTCTGGTAGCCAATGGAGTATCTACTAACTGTATGTGTCTTGCTCAAGTATTTCAAGGACTGTCCACTGGTACACAGGACACTAAGGTGGTGGAGTTGCACCCTGGATGACTAGCTCCAGTGTAGAATAGAACAGACTTGCTTTCCCTCCATGCTTTCCTCTCCTTCCGTGGCACCCCGACTCTGCCATTGTTTTTCAGGCTGTGGAGATATAAGTTATCTGGAATTGGATGGACATTGTGCTGCTCTACCCATTTTTACTTCCAGGGGAACAGAGGCAAAAAAAGGGAGACATGACTTTCTGATGGTGCTTGCATACAAGGATCACAGAGGGGCAATATCTGATTTTCCAGAGAAAAGTTGCAATACCAGCCTACAGGCAGGGGATGCATCTTCTCACAGGGACCTTCAGTCTATGTATAACCCAACAGAAACTTGTGCTGGTCAGACCTCCATGGTAATCATGAATGGTTGTCCATGGAAGAGGCACAGTGTAAGTTTCCCTCTGTGAGGGAGCACGAGGTGAAACCAGAGTGGATGAGTGTCACATTCACCGCAGCAGGGACAGCCTATGTGGGTCTTGGCCACCACTTTGTTCCTTCTACCTCCAGGGAAGTCAAACCTTGCTTGTCTTATCATGGTCTCCAACCCATGCTACCACAGGGACTCAAATTGTTTACATTTTGCCATCCCTCCTATTTTGTTCATCCAGTCTTGGTTTTTATCTTCAGAGAAGTTTAAACAAGGGAACCACCACCGGCAACTAAGACTCTACCTTCACCATGAAAACATTTTAATTTCTTGATGGAATACCAAAGTACTCTTCTCACCTGGAGTATCTCATGTAATTACTCACAGCGCTGAGAGGAAAAACCTTGTGTTAACTTCTTGTCCTTGCTGCTCAAGAATGTCCAAGGGACCCTTACACACTGTTATTATTTTGCAAGAAACTCCTTTTGTCTATGGTTTATTTGATTTGATTTATAAAGGGACACAGCAAGGCAGTTGTCACCTCTTCTTCCCATGCAGGTATCAGGTCTGAACAGAGACAAGAGGTGAGTGGTGCTTGGAGCCAGATTACTGCCAGATTACTGTTGAGATATAGGGGCTTTTTCTTTTATTCTCCATCTAAATTAGTTACTGCAAAGAGATTTCCCTGGTGGAAAATTCGTTTCAATATTTATTTCCTACCTGACACTTTATTATTCTTTTATTGAGTAGAATGTGTGCTTTCTCTTTCAGAGCAGGTTTTCATTCAGAGCTCGCTACAACCTTCCTCCACTGTTTTGGTTTATGAACTGGTGCCACGTGCCTGCTCCAGTTGGCTGTGCAGAATGAATAACTGTTTGGGGGCTGGCCCTTTCTCCACCCTCAAAATTAGAGATAATACAAACATCCGGTTCAATGTGACTCAAGACGTAAATAATTTCTTATTTCTTTCATAGCTAAAAAAGAAAATTAAAGAGTTGGGAGGCACCTAACACAACATGCCGATGAATTGTCAGAAATGTGTCATTCAAAGTGGTTTATTTATAATCTGGTAATTTGTAACAACAGGAAGACAAGACTGAGATGTCCTTCATACACTGGGGAAGGAAGCAGCTCAGGGTAAGCATACTCAGGTTTAGGAGACTACCATGTCCCAGGTGCTGTCGACTGCCTCAGAGGATGTAAATGCTTGGTAATGATCTGCATCTGTTTTTTTCAGTCTCTCCTGCTTGCAATTCTCTGGTTTGTATAAAATGTTCCATCGTGCACTGGAGAGGTGCTGGAGACATGGCCTTGAGTGTAGTGACTCCGGAGCACCAAGGGATAGTATGTTCTCTAGTAGCTCCCTCTCACAGGTTTTTCCACCACTTGGCTTTGCAGGGTATGGAGGTATATAATACCTGTACACAGGTATCGCTGAAGAACAAGGCTTGTTTTGCATGCTGGCCCAGGGTCCATCACTTCAGAAAAATACTTGACAACCTCTGTAATTTTTATATTTGCTTCCCTTGAGCAAATTTAAAGTGAAGCAGTTCCCATGCATGGTATGGCTTCAAGAGGAGAGAGCAACACCTTTCCTTGTATTACTTGTCAGCCTTTCCATTAACAGAGGATGAATGTGATTTCACATCCCTGCAGGTCAAGGAAATTGAATCCCGGTCTACCCCCTCACTGCTGGATTACAAGAAAATAGATGCCACTGTGTTGGCTTTGCAAAGGACTCTAGGGTGAAACGAGATTTCAGCTGCAGTGGTTCAGCAATTTCTGTTGTCACAAGCAGTATTTAGTTTACAGCTCATAACTTGCTTTGTTCCTCCTGTAGCTCTTGGAGGCTCCTCTGGGCAGTGCTTCTCTCCTGGTGAAATGAACACTGGACTACAGGAGACATGTTGTCTACTTCTACCACTGTCCAGTTTAGGGCAAATCATTTCATATCTTCATATTCACTTTTCCCACTTTTCAATAGTCATAGTGTTAATGTCTTCATAGAATACTTGGAAATCCGAGTAAAAAAGGTAAGACTAATAATTTGATAGTGCTACAGTCTCACTGATAGGACTTAAGTGCTTTAAATATCATGTGGTAAACCAAAAGCTTTCCACTTTCCTAATATCGTGGCTTCAGCAGTTCCCTTGAATTTTGGTAACTCGTTTGCCTCTGGCATCCCCTTTTTCAAAATATGTGGAGAACACTTAAAAGTCACCCCTCAAATACGACAGAGAATGGACAGCTGTTACAGTACTTCTCCTCAAAACGCTTCAGTACTAACCAAAGATATACCAAGTTGCAAATAGATTTCAGGTATTTATAGGGTTATAGTGGGAAAGATTTAGCAAGAGAATGTTTATAGTAGAGATTCCTCACGAGATAACTATGTGCACGACAATATAATATTACAAGAGCATATCGGAGAGGCCTTTACATTAAGAATGTCATCTATTTTCATAATGGAAATATAAGAGTTTCTGCTGATGTTTTGGAGACTGAAATGTGTTTTCCTCCTCCCTGAGCTGATTATTTTTTCTCACTTTGGCATCTTATTTATATCATTTCTTCTTATACAATTTTACCGTGACATCTGGCTGCAAAATAAAAATGCAGCCTACAGGAAAACTTAGAATTGTGTTCCCTACAGTGCATCACTCAGACAATAAAATAGCCATCACTAAAAAAGTGTGTTTACAAAAGCTATTATTTGTAAATAGAAAGTTTTCTTCTGGCATTACATCTAAATAAATGCATAGGGACAGCTTTTTGATGGTGCAAGCTGCCTTTAGGACGGCTTTTCCACTTTTTGCAGCTGGAGATCTGTTCAGGAGGCCTCCTTTCCTTTCTACCACTTATTCTGAGAGCATCTGAAAATGCACCTCTATTGAGTATGTACAAGGCTGTGTTACTCTGGTTGGTCATTTTTGTGCATGTGTGTGAGGGTCATCTTTCATTGTATTCACTCCACTGTTCCTTCTCATGCCTTGACCAATTCCATTGACCATCTCATGGTCTTCTCAAGTTTATGCCTGTCTGGATTTAGGCAACTGTTTCTGATAGTGATTTGGGCTTCAACATCCTCCTTTGAAAACTATGAATAATACTACCAAGAGATCAGTGGGAGAGCTAATACTGGATTAGAAGCAGTTCCAAGATTGCTATCACAAAGTGTTAATACATAGATCTACTGTAGGCTTAGGAAAAGAACAAAAGCAGCATGATTACTTTCTTACAAATTTATTACATCTATACGAACATTGCAAAGGAAAATCCAGGCATATCCAAGCACAATTTTGACAACAGACTCACCAAACAACTCTTTTTAGAAACTTGTTATGATGCAAAATAAGGAAAGGCTTGGCTGGAGGCCCCATTGCATGAAAAAGACCTTCCAGAATAGAGGAGTTGGTTTGAGAAGATGTTTGAAGCTGGTAACCCTCCTCTATTCACCTGCCGATGCTAGAATTGGACTGGATTACAATACTGTCATGCACTGAAATAGAATGTGAACATGCAGATGAAATGGCACCTACCTCTGAGCTTGCCATGATAGTCAGTGGAAGGAAACAAATACTTCTCAGGTATGATCTATTTTGAATGGCCAGTTTCAGATGAAATGAGGTATGCACAGCATCTATTTGCCTCCACTGACTCAGAAAAGAGGATAGGTGACTAGTCCAGATGGAAATATCTCCATTAGTGTTCTCTCGGTAGAAACGAATCTAGTCAGGAATTCAGGAATGGCTGACACCATTTTTAAGGAGAAGTCATTGGACAAGACAAACCTACATCTGTGGAACCTAACTAACTCCCATGTTCTTCTGGTAAAAATAAAGAAAGAGAGGGTTGGTTCAGCTCAGTTACTTTAGCAACAAGTCGTAGAAATTGGGTGACTCGAAGGAAACGGGATGGTGTCAGCTGTGAATTCCTTGATTCATCTGCTTAAGCACTGCAGTTGGATACTGGCTGAGATGCCCTAAGATGTAAGCATGGGTGTGCCACACATGACCAGAGATTAGAGGGAATCTGTTGCCTTTCAGAGAAGCAACCAGAGACTTGGCAGGACATTCTGATTAGGCTCACATAGCACTTGCTACCTCTGGTTAGGCAACTCAGTTGAGTCTCTAACTTTAAATAGCAATGATGATGATCTCTATATGTGGGTTGAGTATCTGTGGTCCTGCCATAGCCAGAGGAGATCCCACCATTACAGTCCATGTAGTACTAAGAATTACTTATTTATCTATTTCACTAAAGTGTTAGTCTTGCTGCTGCTGTTCATCTACTGACTACTGAGTGTAATGAGGATTTATATCCTCAGCTCATTACAGGGTCTGCATCTTGCCCCTGCAACTCAAAGGGCAAATGTAGTTGCTGGGACAGTAACTCACGTGCTCTTTACAGCTTGGGGAAAGTGCTGGGAGCTGGGTGGGACTTTGGCAAATATAGTATAACCCAACATGTATTTTTATGTCACTAGAAGATGTTCTTTTGCTCACCAAAGGTCTTCGTGGGCTCCTGACATTTATGGTGACTTCGAGGGTTCCACAAAGAATCACAGAATTACAGAATGGTAGGGGTTGGAAGGGACCTTTAGAGATCATCTAGCCCAATTCCCCTGCCAAAGCAGGTTCACCTAGGGTAGGTCACACAGGAATGTATCTAGATGGCTCTTGAAAGCCTCCAGAGAGAGAACTCCGCAACCTCCCTGGGCAGCCTGTTCCTGTGCTCTGTTACCCTCACAGAAAAGAAGCTTTTCCTCCTGCAGGTACTCTGCAGTGTGAGACCTGGGCAGAAGATCTTTCCAACTTATTTTGTCTGTAGGCATCTGTAGCCCATCCCAATTAATCTTTTCAAGATTACAGTTTTTAACCTAAATCACACCACACAGTAAAGTTCATTATGACCACAACTCAAATAAATCCATGTAATTCAATTTTCTGCCAGTAATTATCTGCTCATCTGATTCTGATTGTGTATATCAAGGTAATTGCACTAATGTCATCAAAGTTATGCAAGTGCGATCAGATTGTCTCTTGATCTGAGATAATCCACAGAACATATATTTCTTGACCTCTTTTACTCAGTTCACCCTTACACAAAATGGAGATGATGGATCAGCTCTACTGGGTTGAATACAAACAAACTGACCTGAAAAGCCCTTTCCTTCCTTGGTTTTAGTCAGGGACAATTTGTGTCTTCAGAGCAAAACATGACTGCAGGGCCCAGCAATGTGTTGCCCAGAAAGAGGAGCTTGAGACAAGAGCTGGGGATGGCAGAAGCAAAGAGGATAAATTAGTCTGGAAGTATGTGACTTTGGGGAGTAATGCAGATGTTTCTAGGAAGACATGCATGATTTCCTCTAAGGTTTCAAGTCGGTTGCCTACATGTAGGTATGTTGTGTCTGTTGAGAGGCCTAAGGATATCTTGTCCAGGACTCCACCTAATGCTATAGAAGGGCAGAGATAGAGGGCTGCCAACCCCACTTGGCTGTCTCCAATAGCCAGAGGCTTGGACAGCTATGTCTGAGCAATTGAACCAAACCTTTAGCATCTGGGATGAGGGGATTGAGTGCTCCCTCAGTAAATTTGCAGATGACATGAAATTATGCAGGAGCGTCAATCTGCTTGAGGGTAGGAAGGCTCTGCAAAGGGATCTGGACAGGCTTGATCGATGGGCTGAGACCAATTGTATGAGGTTTAATAAAGCCAAGTGCCAGGTCCTGCACTTTGGTCACAACAACCCCCAGCAACGCTCCAGGCTTGGAGAAGTGTGGCTGGAAAGCTGGCTGGTGGAAAAGGAGAATCCATCTAACCACACCCAAGTTCCAGTAACTGACTTGGGTTCAGGCTAATGACTCCTCTTTAATCAAGGGACCTACAGGTAGGGAAATAGATATTTTATCAAGGTATCAACCAGTAGACTATGCTTTAAAACTGTGAACAAACAGAAGAAGACCTCACAATGTGGGCTACTACAGACACTGTTGTGCTGCTTTCATTGGTTTCAATGGGTTTTATCTTCATGGCTTGTACAGGGAACAAACTTGGAAACCCGTGTTACTCAGAAAACAGCTAATAACCTGCAAAGCCAGGTATTTTGTTAGCTATTTATATCTCAGCAGCTAGGGAATCCATCTAACCACAGAAAATCTTAACTTATGACAAATAAATAGACTCATGGTTACCTGCTTTCAACTGTCCAGCTTAAGCTTATCTGAGTCACACTTCAAAAGCCTCAGGTGATTCTGTCAGTACAGATGCAGGCATCAGTTGCATAAGGGCCAGAGCACGTGAAATAGATAAAAGTAAGGTAACTCACCACTTACTTATGCTACTTTTCCAGACCTAAGCTTCCAAGGCTTCAACCTGCATTTTCATCAGCAGATGGTGACTTGATTGTGAAGAAGTCCACTGTTTTTCAATGGCTACAGATGGTATAGATTTGAATTTATCTGATCAGATATAGAAGCCATGTGTTAGGTGAATTCCACCTACACATGGTACTGCTGACCATTTGGGCTGTTAAACTGCAGCTCCCATTTAGGTCAATGGAGACAAATAGACATCTTTAGAGTTGAATTCATGTGACTCACTTTAGACAATTATTTTACAATGAGATGAATCATATTCTAATAGTATTTATTTCCTCTGCTGACTATAAAAGTAGTCTAGACAACTGGTTTGGTTGTAGATGCTGGAAGCTCGACTGAGACAGATGTGTCCATTCCAGGCTGATTGTGTATTCAGCCTAACCTGCAAACCTTTCCAGATCAACAAACAGTCATTTAACTCATTTAAAAAGTGTCACAAAGCTGTAAATAAATACTAGAAGGTTTAAAAAGATAGGGTTTTGAGAGTACATGCTCTGATCAAATAATTGGGTTTTTTTCTTTATAAAGTGCTTGCATTTACGTTGCTATTGTTTCAGCATCAAGCGTTGGTATCTATTTGCAAGATGAGATGTAGTTTAGGACAGCTTGTTGAGCTAGCACAGTGATAACAGTGTAAAAAATTATATAAACCTTAAAGTAAATATATATCTCTCTATATATAAACGATTCAATCTTGTTTTTTCTATGATACAGCCATAGCATTTAATTCAAAGATTAGTACCAAAGAAAAATCTTTTCCCACTGAGTTAAACTAACACTGTGAAATTTAATTAACCAGTTGATATAAATATAGAGCAGTGTAGTCTTGGACTGTAGAATTTTTGATACCAGCAGAAATACACTATGGATTTTCAGTGTCGTATTTGCCGACATTTTTCTTAATAAGCTTATTGAGTGAAGCTCATTGAAACACATGATCTCCAGAGACTTTCCCATTTAGTTTTACTGTGGATTTGAATCTTTCCATTTAAGGCCATTTGAAATCCCAAATGGTCTCCATCAAAGTGACTTTCACTTAGAAGTTGCTGCAGCTTCCTGAGCTCCCTTAGAAACCAACTTATCCAAATCATGACGTTAAGTGGGGCATGGGTATTTAATTTCAGACAGTCGTGAAATTGACTGTTACACATCTTTGGTGGTACAAAGTTTGCTAGTAATTTCTAATTTTAAAGCTCTTTTGGAGGATTCACAAAGCCCTTGAGACTACTGTGAAGGAATACGATACACTTTGCTGCTGCTAACTAAATAAAGCGCCTGAGAGATTAAGCATAGAGGGAAACCTTGCATTACAATAGGTCGACAAGATAGATGGTACAATAAGAATTCATCCAGCTCATCAACAAACATCTGACTAGATATCAGCCAGCAGGAATTGCAAGCCACACCTTCATGCCTCTAAATCCAAATCTGATATACATGTCTCACAATATTATCTTTTTCCCAACAAAGTAGTAAAGTAGCTTCATTGGACAGAAGTACTGAGAGACTGTATTTCCAAGAAGCATGTAGTTAGATGTTAAGATGCGAAAGTCACATGCCAGACTCCTGAGTTCAAGTCACTGGTAGGTTATAAGCATTTCTGTTTGATTTTAGAGCAAGCCAGGTTTCAAAATGAAGAAATTCCTTCACTATTGCTTTTATTATTTCCTGTAGCATGATTGTGCACTGGCAAATCTGTTCCATTTTACTCTAGAGAAGTTTTCCATTCCACCAAGACTGTCATAGGAAAGGATCTGGCTTGACTGTATATCCTTTCATCAAGTGCTCCAAGGCACTCTTTATCTGATATAACTAGATATCTGATCATGTCTCTTTTTGAAGAGTTGTGGGACATGGCCATTGGTAAGGAACACCACAAGCACAATGCCAACTGATGCTGGAGTTCAAGAAGACCAACCGAGTAGTGTAGCAAGATATGATTGCAAGAGTTGTTCACTCAGCAAATCCCACACCATTGCCTACCAATTTCAGTCAAACCCAGAAAACACTTCTTCAGCTATTTGTACAGTTCAGGCAGTTCTTTTGACAAGAGACGAGGTTTTTTATATTTATGGGAAAGAAGAAGCTGAATGTCATACTTGGTCATCATCCCACCTGCCTGCTTCAGTTGTACGGGGGAGTCTAAGGGATGGTAAATCGACCTACTCACTCCTCACAAGAGCAGCAAATTAGAGAATTCATTCCTACTCTTAAAAAAGGAGCCATAACGGAACAGGTATATCTGTGCCCTTCTCTTTCCCAACATTTCCCTCCATCCTCCCGAAAGTACTGCTCATCTCACTAAGAGGAATGACAAATGCCAGTGAAAGAGGAAGGCAAATGCATCCCCGCTGGAAACTAACCACCCTGTAGATCACATTAACTGAAGGCTTCATGTCGTACGAAGATAACACAGCGCATCACTCAGGACCAGGAGACTGCTTTGCTGCAGGACGCAGTGGGCTCGGCTGAGTGTATTAATGATTCATGCTTACTTTGCCAGCACATAATATATCGTAATCATATGGAACCGGCATACAGCGGTACTTGAGACACATTTGTCCAGCTAATAGTTTGACTTCATCTGAAGTGTTTCATTGGGTCACTGACCTATTAATTGTAGGCAGAGCACAGGAGATAATATATAGTCGATACACTCCCGAGTCAGACTCCTTTCTTCGCAGTTACCAGGCAACCTCCTCCAGCTCTGCACAGCTCTGCTAATACTTTTCATCTCTTCCCGCTGCAAACTTAGAGATGGAGAGCATGTGTTTGTGAGAGCGTCAGAGGGTAAGAGACAAGGCAGAGCGTATTTAAGTTAGATGGCTTTTTACAAGCATTAAGCAGTGCACTCCTGTAATAAACAACTGTGCCAGAGCTAATACTCAATAAACAGTGTGCTTTATAAGCAATTAGGGACTCACATTGTGGAACAGCCGTTTCAATGGAATGTACGCTGCTACCCTAACAATGCTTAGCAAGATAAGTGGCTTGTTAAAAGCATCATAATTCTCCTTTAAAAATCAATTAACGGTTTGGTGCATTTTTTTGGTCTATGGACTGCTGGGTGTCTTATTCAAATGAGGATGAAGCCACAGAACTGCTTCTCATGTTCCATTCATCGGCTGCTATTTAACCCCCAAAAGTGCAACTGGAAGTAAATCTGCAAAATAAATAAATAAAATTATGTAACCATAGTCAAGTTTGGTTGTTTTTCAGCCCAAGAAGCAGTGGAAGATGCTCAGATGAGTCAGATAAACACATTTTCTCTGGGCAAAGGAGAAGACAGAGCACATTATAAAACCATTTCCTTCATGTTTCTTGGTAATTCTTTTTAATTACATTCGTTAATAATGTCTTCCCTAAATCATGCTGGGTTAGGTAGCAGAAGTTTAGTTTGGAGAACTTTGATTGTGTTTTCTACGCAAACAGGCAATATATAGTCCTTTTCCTGTAGATACAGAATATGTCTCCCTTCTCTCCTAAAGAAACTTGCTTTATGGGATCCCTGTAAAAGAACAGTCTATCAGGGCACCAAGCACACAAAAGAGGGTAAGAAAGTCCTGGGAGAGGAACATTTTGGCCATGGCTCCCCTCCATCTCTAGCAGGCAGGGGATAGAAGAACCAAACGCCCTCTTCTTTTCCCCTCACAAGACCAGAGATGTTTTGAGCCACTCCTACTTGCACAGGTAAAAAGCTAGAACCCTTTTCTAAGTGAGACTGGATACTTTTGTCCTCTCTAAATATTCACAGGACTGTTTTTCTCAGCCCAACCTGATGCAGTCCTTATTTCTCCCTGAGCAGCAATGTCCTCTCCCTGCCATTGATTTCCTATCAGCTCTTTATAAATGCCTTCTTTCTTCCCTCCCTGATTAATTATTAAACTATTAAATCAAATGCTGCGTCCAAGAGTTTGTAAATCAAAACACGACCTCCACCTGCCTCTCCTCGAGGGCTGAGCTGTGTGAGCTACAGGCTTTGTTGGAGGAAAGTCAACCACTGTTGTCTGGGAGCTTCCCCTTCACACCAGCAAGCCCATTCAGCAAACAAGTACAAGAAAGGGAAGCAGGTTTTGCAAGGTGGTAAAGAAACAATACTGGACTTCAGTGCAGGATTTCTGTTCATACTGTCAACACATACTAAGCATGCACTGGGATCACCTTGGGCAATCAATACGGTTCATGTGTACTTTTCAAATGCATGCAATTGCAAAAGAGTTTGGACAGATTTTATAATCCTGCTGGACTGTGCTGAGCTCAGGGATGAATGTACACTTAGACTGCAGAACCTCGGAGGTGATATATTGTGGTTTTGTGGATGGGACCAGAAATGGATAGTGAAAGATATCAGAATTACCCTCGGTAGGAATTGTGGTGTTTTACAAACTGTTCAGAGAAGTTTCCAGGTGTCATGCTTGGATTAAACTAGCTAGAAAAGTGCTTTTCTCTCATCTACCATGAAAAGCTTCATGCTTCTGGGAAATAGAGGGAAAAAAAGACAATACTTTGGCCGTCTAAAAGCCAAACAGTTTAATTCCCGCCATTGCCAGGGCTGCAGAGCCAGCTGGCTTTCTCCTGCTTTCCTCTTCATCCCCCAGCCTGCCCCAGAGCAAGAGAAATGCGGCTGGTTGCAGTGCTTTTGGTTTGCAAAGCCACTTCTTCCTAGCTCCTATTTTAACCTCTGCACTGTAAACTCCCAAAGCAATTGAACAGACTGAAAACTGGGAGATGGAGCAATGCAGACAGGATGCCAGAGCTGCTCCAGCTAGAGGCATGTGTGTCTTCAGAGTGTGAGTGCATGTCAGTATATACCTTTCCAACCTAGAAAATTTGTCTTGTCCATCTAAAGAATTTTTTTATTCTGAGTAAAGAGAACCTGCCACTTAAAAACAGAATGAGTGGCCCTGCTGAAGATAAATCTGTTAATACACACCCAAGCCTTTATATAAAAATCAACCCAATAGCCAATATAAAAGTCAATAGAGAGCTCTGACCCTTATGCTAAGTTATATATCTCAGAATCACAGAATGGCAGGGGTTGGAAGAGACCTCCGAAGACTGTCTAGTCCAACGCCCCTGCCAAAGCAGGTTCACCTAGGGCAGGTTACACAGGAACATGTTTTGAATCTCTCCAGAGAAGGAGACTTCATAACCTCTCTGGTCAGTCTGGTCCAGGCTCTCGCACCCACACAAGAAGGAAGTTTTTCTGTGTGCTCAGATGGAACCTCCTGGGTTCCAGTTTGTGCCCATTGTCCCTTGTCCTATCACTGGGCACCACTGAAAATTGCCTGGCCCCATCCTCCTGATACCTGCCCTTTAGATGTTGAGAAGCATTGATCAGATCCCCTCTCAGCCTTCCCTTCTCCAAGCTAAATAACCCCAGGGCTCTCAGACTTTCCTCATAAGAGGGATGTTCCAGCCCCTTTGTCATCCTTATAGCCCTCTGTTGGACTCTCTCCAGGATTTCCCTTTGTCTCTTTAACTGGGGAGCCCAGAGCCAGACACAATACTCCAGATGTGGCCTCACTAGGGCAGAGTAAAGAGGGAGGAGAACCTCCCTTGACCTGCTGGTCACACTCTTTTTAAAGCACCCCAGGATACCATTGGCCTTCTTGGCCACAAGGGCACCTGGTTAACTTACTGCCCACCAGGATATATAACAAAGCGTTGCAGATACCACCCTCTCTATCTCCTGATTGCTTTTTTTCTCCTTTGCTTTTTTAAAAATTAATTTTTTTCTTTAACTCGGCTCTTATTGGCAGGTCCCAGAGGAACACATGACATTTCTTAGGTGAAGTGATCCCTAACAGTCCAGCAACCGAAACTGGACCAAATGTATCCAGACCATTAAAATACTGAGCTGAAGAGAGCTGGCTTCTTGCTATCTGCTGCCTGGCTTCTCTTTGCTATGAATCTTTCATTGGTGCTTTTGTTTCAGACAAAGGGGAGAGAAAAATGTCACAAAAGCAATATAAAATGGACAGATGTAAAACTTCTTAGAGCATTCACATTAAAAAATCAACACGCATATTTTATCTGTTCTAGAGAGCCTAAGCCAAGTTTTATGATCCCTCTGCTTTTATTTCAGACAGGCCAGATCATATTCAAGGGGAATTAAAAGGCTGTTTGGGATGTTGCAAGTGGAAAAGGAAGATTTTCATCAGCTTCAGAGAACTTTGGAGCATGCTTCCACCGTGTTGCTGAGGTAGCAAATCAAGATTAAGGCACATTAATGTCTATAAGGATTTTTATAATGACTGCTTATGAAAAGCTGTGTTTAAGTAACAGAAGTAGAGGGTTTTTACAAATTTTCTGGCTTTCTATCTATGGCAAGAAGTAAGCTGTCAGGTCTCACAACTCCTTACCAGGTCAGAGTACTTTTATAGCCCTGGTTTGTAAAAGAAAAATACATGACTCAAATCCTTGCCTTTTTCCCCTCCATGGATCTGCTGTATTTAGAAGAGTGGAATTCATCAAGGTTTGAAGATGCCACTGCTGTTCCTGGCCTCCAGACTGCTGCTATCCTCAGTCCACTGTGACTGGAGAACCTTGCAGGGAGCACTTCAGCTGTCACTCAGGTGTTGCTCAGGGAAATGTCTCACCAACATTGAAGAGGTTTCATGTCTTCTAAGGCCAACCTCTTCGGGGGCAATACTATGAAGATTTTTTTTTTCTATGGTTACGAACAGGACTGAATTATTTCTCTTTTCATTTTTCTTCTTTTCTTTTCTTTTTCCCTTTCCTTTCCTTTCCTTTCCTTTCCTTTCCTTTCCTTTCCTTTCCTTTCCTTTCCTTTCCTTTCCTTTCCTTTCCTTTCCTTTCCTTTCCTTTCCTTCCCTTCCCTTCCCTTCCCTTCCCTTCCCTTCCCTTCCCTTCCCTTCCCTTCCCTTCC
>VZZY01023494.1:0-23830 GCA_013400335.1 Eurystomus gularis
TCTGGAGACTTTCAAAACCCAGCCTGACGCACTCCTGTGTAACCTGATTTAGGCAAACTTACTTTAGCAGGAGGGTTGGACTAAATGATCCCCAGAAGTCCCCTCCAGCCTCTACCTTTCTGAGATTCTGTAAAAGGTTTCTTTAAATTAATAAGGTTTAAAAACAAGTAGCAGAAAGTGAGGCCTTGTACAAGCAAAACAACAGCAAAACCTTGAATGACCTGCTGTTGAAGTTAATGACTTCCAAGAGCCTGAAGTCACTTTGCTAATCTCATGTATATGACATGAGGCTGCCTTAAAATAAGCCATGTTTCGAACATGTGCATTACAAGTCATGGCCTTGGATTGGGGTTTTAATTCCCTGTGCCATTACTTTTACATTCCCAGATGAAACTCCGGTGGTTGGTCTGTTATAGGTTCTCTACCCCTTGTATGTACTGAAAAGTAAGGAGTGGAAGTACAACTTCACAGACAAGCACTAACTTGCCATATTCCTAACTTCTGGAGGCTTTACTTAGCAACCTGAACACTAAAAAACCTAAACCCACTGTTTTAAAAAATGCTATTACTTTTGTATCTTACATAAAAGGTTATGATTCCACCTGTAACTGTTGGCAGAAGACTTGTTATCTCACATATTTCAATGGGACTAGTTTCTTTCACGCTTTCAGAGTATCTGACACTGACCAGTGCCACCAAAAGCCTGGTCTGGTTTAAATGAACTGCAGCAATAAGCCTGAGAGCAATTTCTGTTTTCTTACCTTGAGCAAAACTGACTGTTTAAAGTTGGGAGTCTGCAGAGTTCTCATAGATAACCCTATTATACTGTCACATTCCAAAACCCCAAGTACCATACACAAAGTGTTAGAACGCAGAAATTTTCAGGTTTGAGAGAAGCTATAAATGGGACAAGACATCTCATCAGTGTCACACAAATGCACTCTTTCAGATATAAGCTAGTATGGTGGTGGGTCACTGGAACAGGTTGCCCAGAGAGGTGGTGGAGGCCCCATCCCTGGAGACATTCAAGGTCAGGCTTGAGGGGCTCTGAGCAGCCTGACCTAGTTAGAGATGTCCCTGATTATTGTAGGTGGATTGGACTAGATGACCTTTAGAGGTCCCTCCCAACCCAATACATTCTATAATTATATTATTCTAAAAACAATTTAAAAACCCAACAAAACAAAACCACAAAACCCTTTCACTTGTCATCTTGCCATCATCTTACTACACTTTCTTCTTATTACAAAAGTAAGTAAGGCTCCCTCTGGAGCTGGCAGAGCCCCTAGTACTATTGCTAGAAATTACCATTTCTTCACACATATATTTCCTTCACGTGTCATCTTTTTCTTCAGCAGACCCATAGCTAGCAAAAAAGAAGAGCTCAAACAACAGCAGTACTAAGTGGGCTATCTCTAGGTCATTCCCATTAATGTATTTCTAGCCAGAGATTTTCCACATTACAGCTGTGCTGGAAGCGTAATTCCAAAACTGTGTCTGTTGCGTTATCCTGTAAATAGGATTCTTGGGAGATTATTTGAAAAACATTTCAGCATACTACCACCCACACACTGCAACCACGGAGAAGTTTTGATTCACATAAAGTACCTGAATTTTATAGAAACAAGGAGAATTTCCATGGATTTAGCAAAAGGCCCCAAACTCATAGAGAAATAAGGAAATTGACATCAGGAATATTTTGCAAACAATTAACACATTAAGTCCTTTGGCTCTATTTTATTTTGTTATTCTTAGCAACTGGTATTTCCAGGAGAGTGGATACACATCACAGAAGGAGTAAACAACAGGTTTCTCTAGCGGGTAGTAACTGGAAGCAAATTATGCACATACTGGACAGGCCATCTAGAAAACTTGCCTAACTGAAAGTCATGCGATGTTCTCCAATATAGCCAATCTACTTTAACCATAATAATGCTGTTATGCTCTCACTAAATAATTTTAATAATTCTCTGAAAAAGAGAGCTATGCCCTGAATTTTAAAGTACATTGCTTCTCTGATTTTTTTTTTAGTCTTGTAGACATTTATATTCTCAGTATGTAACATATGCATACGAACAGAAACATTTCTGAAGGATTTTGTATCTCCATTTTTTATAGATAAGGGAACTCATTTATCATCTGTCATGGTAAAAAAAGATAAAGCTTCTCTTTTTAATCTGAAAACAGTGTTGGTACAAGAATTAAATTACTGGTTGTTACTTTAAATATAATGATCTCTAAAAATCTGCTAAATGTAAACAAAGTAAACGTTCACTGAAAGGGGAAAAGATCTCGAAATGCGTCTTTAGTCAGGCTGCTGTGCTTTTAATGCTAAAACATAATAACATGTCTCAGCATGACTGATCGTTCAGAATCATTTCTCTTATGCTTGTCTCAAAAAGAGAGAAGCCAGTGCTTTTCTCTTACTGGATTAAACAAAGTATTAGGCACACAAGCCTCTGGAGAGGAAAGGTAGGTGCATTGATATTGACGGAACTGCTTCTTCTTCCAATTCCAGGGTATGGTAATGTTTCATAGAAAAGGACATGCCTACCCTCTCATCCATATGTATAAAAGGAAGTAAGTTAAAACCCATACTGCCAAAAGTCAACCACAAACATCATGATGGGTTGTAAAAGCTACCTGCAAACAAGCAAATAAAAAAGCCATAGTCATCATGCTATAGTGCAGCTCCTCCTATTTGGCTGGCCAGATGTGTGTACACACTTCTCATGAAGCACAGTCTAAACCAGCTATGGAAAACAACCCTTTTCACATGAAGGGTGGCTACAAAACCAGTTTTAGGAACAGCTGAAGCGTGTGACATCTTTGCCGGGGGAGCTAATACACAGATCACAAGACAATTTCCTTTTTAGGAGAGCATATGGTCTTGTACAGTATTTGCACATATTTGTACAGCAACATAAATGGAAGGTGTTTGAGGGTCCAGGTGAACACTAAAAGACTTCATTCCTACTTTTGCATGTTTCACTTAAGATCTTCCGGTTTGGTGTTCTGGAGAGACAGTGGCAAGGGAAAGGCACTTGTTTGGATGCACTGCCTGAAGAAACAAACAGGTTGTGTTATGAAAAATAATAAAAAAGAGCAGCAAGGAATGATGGGCTAAACTCAAGTACAGTGACCTTTAATACACTTACTTGGAAACAAAATGGCATGGTAGGGTATGAAAAGCACTAAGAAGGTTTACAGAATTCAGGAGAAGGACAAGTAAGAACATCTTTCTTACCAGCTTCTCATAGCCAGAGCTGGGCAGAGCTAGATGCTTGTCCTCTCCACTGAAAAGGTTCAAGATTGCAAGATTTTTGCCATTTCAATAGAGAAATTCCCTGTTTGAACTCAGATTGCCCGATAAAGGGAAAGCTGCATTCAGATCACTTCTCTGCCTCACTCAAACAGTAGCTGTATTAAGACCTGGTTGAACAGTGCAGACAAGTTTCCAATGACTGCTCTGTTCAAGCATAGATTTTACAGTCTTCATGTAAATCTAGATCTGAAGAAATCTTCTGTATCAAAAAGGTAAAGAGTGACAGTTTAAATCATACTTGTTACCACTGTCCACATAGCAGGCCAGTAGAGGCAGGTTTACAGCCTTTCTGACCTGAATTGTTCACAATAATTAAACTGCTTTGAAATAGGTCTACCTAGTCAAAAACTGCCTGTGGAGGTGAGTTGAAGAACATTAAAGCAGAGGACAGTAGAGTGACCTGAAGAAAGTAGCAGGTTAAATTCTACTGAGCACAAAACAGTATATGTAGGTGAAAAAATAACCTTAAGTAGATACACATAATGATAGACTATGTTAGCTAAAAGCATGTAGGAAAGCTAGTAGACTAAAAACATCAGAGCCCAAAGCTAATCAAACAAAACAAATAAAAAACATTTTATAAAACCAATATAGGTCAAAGAGGATAATGTAATTACACTTTTGCACAGACACAGATGTATTTTTTGGACTGCAGGTAGTTCATACCAACCCACCAAATGGTATAGGTAGAACTTGAAAAGGTACAGATGGAGGAGCCCAGGATTATGAAAAGCTTCT
The DNA here is from genome assembly GCA_013400335.1 of Eurystomus gularis. NCBI lineage: Eukaryota > Metazoa > Chordata > Aves > Coraciiformes > Coraciidae > Eurystomus > Eurystomus gularis. The sequence continues at coordinate 4,064 of VZZY01023494.1, forward strand.
ATAAAAAGAAAGACTAAATGAATTCATTTTTTCATTTGACCTTTCTAGTTTTTCATAAATCAAGTTAGTCTTAGGTTTATTCAAGAGGACTACTTGGCAAAGCTCAAAAAGAGAGGTAAATGAAAATCAAATACTATAAAAACAAACTAGGAAGAGAATATGGTAGAAGACTACAAAATTATAAATGTAATGAAAATGTTTGTAGAAAATGATTTTTCGTGTCTTCTTAAAATACAAAAATAAGGAGGCACCCAAAGAGATGATCATTCCTTTAATGAAAGGAAATGCTTTTTCCACATAGCTTCTTAATAGAATTGTGTAATTCATCACTACAGGAAGTTGTGGAGGCCACAGCATAAAAGGAATTGGAAAAAAAGGCAAAGGGGAGAGGGGGATTTGTGGAGGATAAACCCACTGGTGACTATTAGACACAATGGTCTGGATGCAAACTTTAGCACAGGAAATTCTTAAACCATCAATTACTGGAGGTGAGGATTAATCACTTGCTACATCCCCTGTTCCTCACCCTCCTCTTTATGCACTTATTGCAGGCCACTGCTTGCAACAGGACACTAGGCTGGCTGGACCTCAAATTTATTAATACATAAGTCCTTCTGGTCTTAAGTTACATTGCATTTACCACGGTGTAACAAAACACTTGTGAGTTGCCACCATCAAGTATGCTATCAAATCATATTTTGCAATTTGCATAGCTACCCAAAGCAAGAGAGGCAATTTTCTGAGGACAGAATGAGAAATATTAGTAGCTACAAATGACACACTTGTGAGGAAGATGCTAGGCAAAGAAACCCTTGAGTTTTGCACAATAGAAACCTCCTTTTGCAGTGAACAACATCTGAGTGGAACCCTATATCTGGGTTGAACCTCAGCAATTACAGAACAGTGATAGTTACACCGGCACAGCTTCACCCAAAAGCTGTACAAGGAGGAGCATTGGAGGTACTGTATATTAGTAAACCTTAGTTTTTAATTATGTGAGTTGGAACTATGTCTACTTTTCACTAAATAACAAAAATGGTAATCTACATATCAAAAATATTGCCAAGCAAATGTACCCAAGAGTTCCAACTGAGGTAGGTACCAGCAGATGCAGTGCTGTCCTTGCATTAGCACTGACAGCATGAAAAACTGAGAATTATGGTCATGTCTTCATCAAAAAGTTTACAGCAACACTTCTTTCACATGCTGTGTTAAAAATGCAGCCTACACATATACTGTAAGAAGGTTGTGATATCATTCCCTAAAAGGAGAGGGATTTTTTTTGAATATTCATGGTTGCAGTAAAAAAAATTCATGTCTTGTGACTCACGAGGGCTAATGCCAGAAATGTAATGTTGCTCAACAAAACAGACCACAGACATTTCCGACTACTTTAAGCAATGGGACATGTTCTAGTCTGCTGAGAGCTTGTAAAACGCAAATTGTTAATAACAAGTGCTAAACTTCACACTAAAATAAAAGCTCAAATTTTGCTTACAGTTCCAATGTCTTTATATTTTCTTGAGGATGTGTTTAATACCATATGGGCCAGAATGCTCCTTAGTACAGCCACATTCTGTGACATGCAGTTGTGTAAAGAGCAACAAAGAAAAGTCCAAGACACAAAAGCTCAGTGAGTGAGTGCCATCGTGCATCTGTCTGCTAATGAGTGAAAAAATCTTCTGTGTTCTTTAGGACAGAATAGCAGAGACTAGTGGTGGTGTGGGGCTGTCAGGAGCACTAGTTCTTACAAAGGAGGTGTAGAACTGGCCCATACCTAACTAGCTACAGATTCAGGGGTACCAGCACCCAGGCACCATACCTATATGGACAAAAACCTTAATCGTTTGTACAGGCATGTATGTGAAACAGCGTAGTAAACTACATCAGAGTTTAACATATTGTACTCAAAACCTGTATGCCAATTTTCACATGTTCTCACACAGAAATTGACTGTTTTAAAGTAATTTTTCCCTTTACTATTCTCCTCTATAAAATTGTGATCTAAAACTATCCCCTTGTATGGAGAAACACGATAATGTCTGGTCAGTTTACAAACCAATTAACTATCATTTCTTCTAAATTAAAAATCTTCTGTGTATTTGGTCACTACATTCATCTGCTACTACAAGTACAATTGAAAAAAAAACAAAAAAAGTGCACACTCGAGTATCAAAAGAAAGTTAATTGCTGAAACTAACATGATAAGAACCAGCATAGTCAGCACTTTGAATGCACAGCCCAGAAGAATCGGCACCAACAGAGAGGTTTTCTATAGTCCTCTGATATTTACATTAGAAGATGTTTGTGCAAAGCCCAGCAGATTTTCTGACTGAAGGCAGCCAGCTTCATGCATTGGGTGGGTGAGGAAGAAGGGGCGGGTGGTAAGGCCATGGGCAGAAGGAGCCTCCGGGTGGGAGTTCCTCTCTCCCCAGCTCAAAGTGCAGGAAGAACAATGCTGAGAAAAGCAGGCAGCTACGCCCAGGTCAGCAGAGAGACACCACTGACATTATCCCCCACCATGTCCTGGCTTTTCAATAACATTTACACGTTCTGAGTTGTGAACTACAGAGCTTTATTTTCTTGTCCAACTTGGTGACTTCAAGGGGAAACACATTAGAAGATAAATTTTGTTTAAAGCTTACAGTGACAAACTACAAAGGGAACAGTCCTTATGCACTATTACTAGGCATGCCTTGGCTGGCATTCCTGTGACTCCAACAGCTTTTATTTTCCAAGGAGACCTGCAGTTATTGCAGCATGTTCCAGGTGCCTAAGCTAGGCATGTGGTCATTCCAGGCAGGCATTAGGGACCTCAGATCCTACCCAGCCCAAACACCCCTTTGCCACAGCTCCCTTCTCCATCCCTGGGCAAAGCTCACTGCCTGACTATACTCTTCCTCACTTTTGTCTGTTAATACCAGTATGGAGTGGTTTCACACATATAGGGCAAACTTTGACTAGCATGAGCAGGTTATTGGCTTCTCCAGGCCCTTTTGGGGCTTCTTGTAGGGTGGCACAAGAAGGTGGCCTACAAACCAATTAGTTATTCCCTCTTCTGATGTGTTTGTGATTTTAGGAAGCCAGACGTTGCTTATGTGTAGCAACAGCATTCCGCATCATGGTGAGGTTGGGAAAATGGCTACAAGGCAAACCCGGTAGCCTTTGCAAAGGTTCCACAGGTCACTGTGGAGGCTCTCCCTACCTCTGTCTGATCCTTAGGACATCATCCCCATGCCCAGATGCTATGGCTGCAGCACTTTCCATGACAGTTTTTTTCTGCCAAGTGACTTAAACCTCCATTCCATAGCACTGTGCTTATCTGCAGCCTAAGCTATCAGCTATCAGCCTCAGGTGTCTCCTGTGAACAAGCCATTGCTTTTCATTTCACTCATGTCTTTGCAGCTCATCTCAAGCGCAAAATCTGTTCTTCTCTTTGTTGTATTTACAAAGAACTTGCTGTATACACCCCGTCCAGAGCAGACCTGGCCCTCTTGTCACCAGCCCTGGTGTGTCAGTGACCTCTAGAGGCACAGATCTCACCTCACGTTGTGTCTTAGTCCACAGCCCATGGCCAGGACATGCTGCCACCACTGCTGCAGCAGGTCTTGTCTATCCTTCCTGGGAAAGAGCTATTTGTGCAGAGAGAAACCAAGCCACAAAAACATCACTTGTGTATTGCACTTGTAAAGTCTGCACTTGCTTTTTCAATGAGGCATGAGGTTGCCCATAGTCAGACTCAACAGACTGACCCATACATGCAGCACCACTGGCTGGGCTATGTTCAGCATAAGCCTGATACATGTGCCTGAGTCTAACTGTTACTGATTTCCCATCGTAGAGACCCCTCAAGTGCTTTGGTGATGCAGGACCTTCAAAACCCTGAGTATGTAGAAGAGAGGGTCTGGATGTGTATATGGAATATACACACAGTTCTTAACAGTTCATGAAATGGTCGCTTTCTGCACTATACAGCTGCCTCAAATAACATTGACGAGTGAAGAGGGAAGGATTGATTAGGATTACAGAAAGGCATTTGCATACAGAAAGAGGCATCACAGAAACCCTCAAATTCTTGAGTGTCCTGGCTGAAATGGGAGCACCCAGCTACCAATATGTATTGCATGATAACTCACTAGCAACAGCTCTTAAATACTGCTTTCTTTCCTGCGTCTGCAAGTTCTTGACAACCTGGACAAAAAATGAGTGGAGAGCACTTTAATTCCTTCACAATGATGCCTCACGATGGACATAAACCAGATAAAAAACATCGTGAATTTTAACGAAAAATGCTGAGCACCGCTGGCTGGCCCAAATCAAAACACCCGGTGTTGTGGCCTACGCTGCCTCATGAGCACCTGCTGACTCTGCCTCACATTGACTTCAGCAGGCAGATAAACTCACATGGTCATCTTCAGGCCTGCCTCTAACATCTTTCTCCTCACTTCACTGCTGACCTATGCAAACCTATCCATCAGACAGCAGCTGGGCCATCCCTTTCTATAAACCTTGCCTCAAAACTAAGACAGAGGGGTGGAATTCCATACTTTATTTTTTAAAAATTCTCATAGTCATGATGGACAAAGCCAGTCTGACAAATTCTGCACCAAAACAGTAACAATTAAAGTCAATGGGTTATTCATAAACATGTTGTTCAGCAAGTGCCAGAGTGGTAATGGCTCATCAGCTTTCTGAATCTTACCCTGTGCAAAAGCTTGCTGTGGATTGCCTTTGTCCATGCTGCTTGTGAATGGCCATATTTACTTCCATCTTGCAAATCTATTTCTAATGGAGTCAGATAGTAAATGTATTTCTTATCAAGCCATAAAGGACAAAGCAACAATAACATAAACTAATAAAATAGTCCATCAGGAACATAATGACAGATTAAAAAGTCTGTTCTACAAACTTATTTAAAGAAAATAAAAAATCACAGAGAATCACAGAATAATTCTGGTTGGAAAGGACCTTTAAGGTCAACCACTAACCACTAACATAAGTCGCCGCGTCCAGCACTGAACCCTGGTCCCTGGCCCCACATCTTCATGTTCTCTAAATGTCACCAGGGATAGTGATTCAACCACTACCCTGGACAGCCTGGTCCAGTGCCTGACAACCCTTACACCATGTGATTCAGGGCGTTGTCCAAAGGTTTCTTGAATATTGTCAGGTTTGGTGCCATTACTTCTTCCCTTGGGAGCCTATTCCAGTGCTCCACCACCCTCTGGATGAAGAATCTCCTTCTAATGTCCACCCTAAACCTTCCCTGATACATCTTCCTAACATTCCCTCTGGTCCTGCCATTGATCACCAGAGAAGAGATCAGCTCCTGCTCGTCCCCCCTCCCTAGTGAGGTAGCTGCTCTCCAGCCTCTCACTCCCCAGAGCATACGTATATCCAGGGTTACCATACATAATAAAATAAAGACATATCTGACAGACTAAGAAATTGCCATACATGTTACTGATGTATCTATGGGCATCTTAAACAAAACTTCCTATCTGTTATAGGTTTATCCATTAAAAACCATGAGAACAAGCTATTGCAAAAGGAAGCATTTTCTCTACTTTCTACAGCTAGCTTTTTATTGGGTTTGATATTTTAGCCCAGCTCTCAGTGGGGAAGGAAAATTGTATCTTCATTTCACCCACATAATGATATCTTAAACCTGTGAGTAAAATTTGTGGAATCCAATTTCTGATGTCATGTTTGTAAAAATGTAAGTTTTAGTCAAGGCAGTGAGGTGGAATTTTGTTCAGGTTACCTGGTGCTTCCTGCTTGAGAGCCAGAAAATAACCTTCTTTCAGGTGCAGGAAGGTGTCTTCAGACAGAGGATTTCCCTGGAGTTTAGAAAGGAAAGACCTGAATAAAACAGATGTTAAAATATTTATATATACCCCATTCTCTCCACGCATCAGTTTAGTACTCTTCTCTATAGGCAGGCAAGGCATATACTAGAGCAAGGTAAAAAAACAAAGGGAAAAAAAAAAAAAAAGGAAAGAAAAGCAGAAACAGATCATCACAGTGTATTTACAACACTGTGCACAGTAACAGGTCTGGCTGTAGTAAGTGTAGGAAAACCTGCTGGAGCAATCATGTGATACATAGGGATAGATGTCAAGTTTTCTTAGCCAGTGATTAGAAAAATTAGCTTTCTGGAAGCTTATCCTGCATGCTTCCAGGAAATAATTTAACAAAAGCTGCCACTCAGCTTTGTTTCTTTTGCCATGAAGCAAAGAAAAGAGCAGTGCTGCTGGAAACACTGACAATGGTCACTGATTTTTGTGTTATCTGCTGGAACTTGCTCCTGGGACTTACCCAGCTCTACCTGACTGACTGCAAGCATTAGTAAGAGCTAGCACTAAGGACAGTCCCAATCACTGCTCAAACATTTCCCTTTTCAAGCAAACCAGCAGTGACCTGTTACAGTTGGTATGATCCTATTTTAACTTTCCAGAAATGCTCTCTTTTCGTTGGAGGTGCTTAAAATATTCTTATTCATTTACATGATGAAACAGAAAATCGTTGTGAGCATGTGTGAAAATGGCATGCTGAACATGCTACGAAAAATAGCTTTGCCATATTTGTACAGCTCAGAAAAACTCACTGAATCATCCTCTGATTTACCAAAAGATGGGAAGAGGTATTTTGATTAATGAGACAATTTATATGGCTTTGTATCAACATCACAGTCCAAAGTAGAGAGAGAGGAGGGATGAAAAGATGTATCTGTACACAGACTGTACACAGACCAACACAAAATGCAAACTAAAAACAATGCAAAAGCAAGAGTGCCTAAAAGAAGAAAAAGGAATCAAAGCCAAAATGTAACTGCTCAGTGGAAGAGATTGAAGCAGTGTCTCTAGTTGCTTGGAGAGGACCTTCGTTACCTGTCTGAAAGCACAAACAAAGCAGATCAAACACCACACAGTATGGACTGCTGACTGTGGCTGAGGCTTAAAAATATGTTGGTGGGATAAACAACAAGTAGTCATTCATGTTTTGATAGCACAACAGTGTTACCCTGAAGCCATGAGATGGCTGGTTGCACCAGGATGGAGGGCGAGGAGCAAGGGAGGGCTCCCTGTGGTTCCTCACACCCCACGCAGGAGAAGGTTTCCTTTGCTCACAGTTTCCTCTCACCACAATACAGAGATGTGGGATTTTCCCCTTGCATGGCCAAGACTCACACTGCTGATAACAGGACTAAGGCAAGCCCGGAGCTGAGGCACTTCCCATCTAGTGCACCTGTGCCTCACAGGTCAGAAATGTAGACTTCAAGCCAGGCGTGTGCTTTGCTGAGCTGAAGCCTGAGCTGCTGTCCTGGGGATGGTGGTACGAGGAATATTTCTTTCCTCCAAAGGCTCCAGCTGGGGATAGAAATGACCCAATAAAAGCTGATGTAACAGAAGTTGGCATAGAAGTACAAAGAGCCTGAAGTTCTTCAATGTCACCATGTCCAGGCTCCCTACCTCAAACCCTCCTGAAAAATTTGCCCTATCATTTGCGGTTATCTAAAGTTGAATGCAATATTTTTACAACATGTGGTATTTTTTTAAGCACAAGCTTGCTCATAATACTCTATAAACAATACAGACCTTTTGGGTTCTATTGTCTTGATTATATTGTTGGTTTTATTATATCTACTTCGGGTTTTTTCAAAATACCATTTTGCATATTGTCTTTCATCATGCAGCTGAATGTCAACAGCAGCAACAAACAGCAAGTCTCAGTAATTCTACATTTTCTTCTAGGGCCCCACATCCCCTGGTTGTGTCTATGCTGTACTGTGATAGCAATAATAATAATAATTTTATCTCTTGTATAGTAATGCTAGGTACTGCAGATATAAAAGTAGTCACCATGCAGAGATGTTACCATCGCAAACCTTTAATGGAAGTGCCTGAGAATTACAGGTGACAGTTCTTAAAAATACCTTGCATAAAAGCTATGAAAGTTTGATACAGCATTTAAAAATTTGTTAGTTGACTTGGTTTTTTAAAATAAGTTTTCCTTGCCTTTTTAAATATTTAAGTCTTTTAAAAAGTAAAAAGTGTATTGAAGAACGAGTGTAAAGACTACCAACAGGTGAAGTATAACTTGATTTTCGCAAGGCTTTTGACATGCAGTATTGTTACATCCAAATTAAAAATAAGGGCAGGCTTATTAAAAATACGGGTTGGCCGGCAAACTGGAGGGATGTTCAAGATTGAAGATCAGGTGTCAGCAATTCGCAATCCTCCTGGCAACCAGTTAGAGGCTGCTGGAGCCGATGCTATTGAGCATGCTCCCCCGTGACAAGGATAGCAGGACGCAGTGCACTCTCAGCAAGTTTGGGTAGTGCAGCAGCAGGCGCTGGTAGTGCCCTGCAGTAGGCAGGCTGAGGCAAGAGGTGATTCTCCTGCTCAGTGCTAGTGCAGCCCCATTCAGAGTACAGTTCTTCCTGTAATCACACAGGCATTGATAGATCAAATTATGTGCTGTTTTAGAGAGGTAAAATACTGAGGGTTCAAGCTGGTTTGGCCAAATCAAGCTCAAGAATAAATTTTGGTACTGAGGAGCCAAATGAGGAAAAATTAAAGCCAGACAGGATTATTCTTTACACCAACCCTACCCCCTCTATTTTGCAGTTATTCAATCTGTGTGTAAATCCCCTTGCAATCACAAAAATTGTGAGATAATGAGTTTGTTTTAACCTCATGACAACCTGGAGGGAGCAGGTCAAGCCAGAACACACCTTTGAAGCATCTGGCAGAGGAGAGCAGTGCTGCGGATGGAGAAGGGGGTGCTGCCAGCAAACACTTCCTGTTTTGACCTATGAGGGAATGTACTGCACAGACTTCTGCTCTTATCATGAGAAAGCTCTTCCTTCCTATGTCTGTCTTTCAGCTCGAGAGGTCAAAGCAAGCTGGGCTGCCTGAAAAAAAGCAGAAAAGGAGCACAGCCCAAGTTTTCCACTGGCAACAAACCCACTGCTCCCCATCAAGGCTAGCAATGTCCTGTAGTGCCCACCTTGCCATTTCCTGCCCCATGCCTAGCAGCCCCTCCCGAGGTTCCTGTGGTACCTCTCTCCTGCACTGCAGGCCAGTGCTTCTCCTGCATTTTCCCACCAGCAGCAAAGCCAGCTCACACATTCCTGTTCAGCTGCCCATTCCTGTCCCTCACAGGTATAGGGCTGCCTGACAGATCAGATGGGTGAAATGATTTGGGTTAAAGATAATCCCATTAAAACAGGTCTGTAAAGGAGCCCCATTACCTCCATCCCAGCAAAACCACCCCTGCTACTCCCAACCCTGATGCCATAACACCAGGTCCAGGATTTCTGCCATGGTACCACTCACCAAATTAGAGCCTTTGAACAGATATTTCAGAATAGAGCAAGATTTCAACACAGTGTATTTATGCAAGTTTGCCAGTTCAGAAAGTCCCACCATTTTGAAACTATCTGAATCATACTGAAAATTTCAAGAATGTATCCTTCTCTGCTTTTCTAATTCTGTTTAGACCTATCATTTCCAAAAATAAACACTTTTTGTTAAGAACTTCCCATCAATCAACAATCACAATTTTGTGGAACCTGCACAGGGATAATGCTCTTTTCTGTCACTAAAGCCACAAGCAGCCAGCTTTTCCACCATTCTCCTAATGGGATGACCAAAGGTCAGGCTTTGCCTCTCACCTTTCCAGTTTCCAGAGGCACCTTCATTTCTACCTGCAATCCTAGGAGGCTCCCTGGTACATACAACAAGTCAAGTCTCAATAACACCATTTTTTTCTTCTCAGTGTAAAAGGTTGCTGTTCTCTGATGGAAGCTGGCTTTTCTACCCTGCTCCTCCTGTGGTTCATGTGTGTCCCACACAGCTCTGTCAGGCAACTTTCCTGGGCATTTGTGTTCTTCCAAACCATGTTTGGAAATCCTAGTTCCATTAATAGGCTTTATGCACCCACCAATTTCTATTTAATTATACATTGAACAAATAAAAGTCAAAGGTATGTAATTTTAGTTTTATCAAACCCTATAGCTCTGAACAAAATGATTTTTGACAAACAGGGAAATGGTTTCTTCTACAGAAGTACACAGAATAACATCCTATAGCCGTTTTGCATTTACAATGCAGTGCTGTCTTCTTTCAAAGAGTTAAAGAAGCAGAATTACCTCATACAGCATAAGATAAGATTTTACAGCTGAATAATTTTTTTTGGCAAAAATGCAGATTTGGGTGCAACTTAACTATTTGCACACAGAGACATGGTTTATTAATTAGTTTCAGCTGAAAAGGTTGGAGAGAAGGAAAGAGAAACGTTAAGAAACATTTAGATTTTTCATTTTAAAAAAAACTTCATTTAGAAATATTTCTGAATGTAACACTGGACAATTTAAAACGTGAAAAAAAAAGTCCTTAGGTGACAGTATTTTTTCTTAATTTCCAATTCAACAAAATAAATATAAATGTTTAATTTTAATCACAGATCAGATTTAAAATCAGAGCCAATCTATGAACAAAGATGCCTCCTAGAAAAGTAGTTGTAAGACAATGCACTAGAGGGATCTACTACAGTTTCAAGAATAACAGTTTCTTGAGATTCAGGCATGCTTGTATATTGAATTATAAACTCTTATCATCAGTCTAAAGCCAACATCTAAATGATACTTGAGACATAGTTACACTGCTAATCAACCAGTCATCAGGCAGTTTGTCCCCGTTCAACATATTCAGCTCCATCCGCTGCTACTTCTTAAAGGTAAAAGGCAACACCTTGAAACCTGGTTTTCTAGAATAGGACCGAATTTTAAATAGCAGCTCCTAGAAGTACCCAGAGATACTATCATCTTCTATTAGGTTATGTGAATGTTTGTTAAGAAAGGGAAATATTATGGTTGTTTTCTTCTCGTTCAGACTAAGTATTTCAGCTGGGAAGCACCAATTACTAGTGGTGAACATTTAAACATTTAACACTAAGTTATTTGCTTGGTCCTGAAGGAGTGCTGACTCATCTGGGGTTTTGGCCCTTATTAAAAGCAATTTTTTTAGTTAAGTAACAATGGATAAATAACTCAGAACTTCTGGGGAACATTTTCCCAATGGAAAGCACCTATTTAGGAAAGTCCAGATGTTTTGAATAGGGCTAGGTATTGCAAAAAAATCTTGGCAGGGAGCTGCCAGCAAACCTGTTGGGCTCCCCAGCCACCTACCTGGCTGAGGGGCTGTTGAGAGACCTCCCCTCTGAGACTAATATATCTGCATTATATAATCTGAATCTAGGCAATTGATTTTCCTAAGAAACAAGCTTGTTCTTTGACAGCTTTGCTTAATAAAGCGATTCTCAGGCCACAACCTACTGTGATCCTGTGAATCAGTCTGACACTCCTCTCTGTGCCAAAAAGGTGTTTTCTGTTGGCTGTGCAGCATGGTTTGTACAGCTCACCCCACCAGGGCACAGCTTGCAACCAAAGCCACTTCACAGAGCAGCTGCCAGATTTATCCTCAAATGCTGTCTGCCTTTAGCAGCTTAATTATCTTATCAGCTTTAGCATCATATCATTATCTACAGGCACCTGTGGGAAAAAGACAGTCCTGGGAAAAGGGCATTATTCCTCCTTTCAGATCTGGCCTCAAGAACTTTTCTCAAGCCTGAACATTTGTTATGACATCAATTTCAAACCTTCACAATAACTCACTGTGATAGAGAAGACAGCAGGCAGAGCTCACACCCTTCCCAGGGCCAGGAGGCTTGCAAGCCCTGGAAACTACCCAGCCATTTCCTCCGTGCCTCCAGTGGCTGTTGAAATATCTCTGCTATCTGTTCTGCTTTGTGTGTGTAGCGTGTGAGCACCAGCACCAAGGGCCACTCTGAAAGGGCATGTGCCATTTGAGGTTGGGACAGGCAGCTGTGGTGACGGGCATATCCTACATCAAAGTCAGGCACATAAGAAGGGGAAAGGCTGGAGCTGGAAGTGGCTGCTGTATCCCTGCCCCTCACATGATGGTCTTGCACTCTTCTGGGACACTAGCACATGCTGGGAAATGTTATTTCTAAGGGATGAAGTAGGCAGCCTGCACCTTTACAAAGTAAAAACAGCTTGCAGTGAGCACCTTTGGGGAAGGCAGAAGTAAGAAGGGGAGAAGGAATGGCACTCTGCAGTCTTTGGGCTTTATTTAAAGAGTTAAAGGGATGCTACTGTATGCCCCAAGTACTGCCCTGCTCCAGGTTGTTCATCTCATAAGTGAACTGGTTCATCTCCTTAAGGAACCTTACAAAAACTTAGAGCTGATATAAATTGCATCTGTCATCTCCCATACATTCCAATAGCAAAGCAAGAATTTATAAATAAAATTTTCATTAAGACTTCATTGGTATATTTCTAATTCACTCACAGGGGAATGTGCTGTAGACAATTAAAACAAAGCAGATCCAAGTAATATACCTATATTAAAGACAGCAGTACACAAGAACCAGGATGATATTGCTATGGCATTAACATAGAGTTGCTATCATATTGATACGACGTCACAGTGATGTCACCACCTCTCATCACTAAATAGAGTACGAAAGTGGTTGTTTTAGCATTTAACCTAATAATTTGGTCTTTGAAAAACAAGTATGTTGTGAATTTTCCAGCAAATACACTTTGCAGGAAATCTGCAAGCCAATACTGTTTCTCAGAAAACAAAGTAGTAAAAATGGGTCACACCAAAGATACAGCCCATCTTCATTCCCTTGGCTGCTCCTCAAAGGGGAACTAACATGACAAGCTCCTGCACTTTATTCCTTTGTTATTTCTGCTGAAGCACAAAATAAACACTAAGGATGAATGAATGTTATAACCCAGGTCCTAATTTTGTTAATATTCCTGTTTATGTTGTGTTTTATGTGCAAAGTGCTCAGCAATAGTCTGTATGGCATGTTTCCTTTGGCTGCACCATAGATCAGAAAAGCCTGCCACAATCCTCTATCCTGGGTTTGTGGTACTCAGGATGCTCATGACTTCTCAGAAGCCTTTTCTGTTCACATTCAAGTAGACTTCTAGAAAAAGCCATTCATTTTGCCCAGCTGTTGCTTGATCAGAAATAGAGGCAAGCTTTTGTGCACCTCAATCTCCAATTCCTATTTAAATGCCCCATCAAATTCCAAGGAGAAGGAAACCTCATTTAAAACTCTGCCTGTCAGATCCTCAGATAAAATAAATCACATTCTTTTCACTTTCTACATTCCCTGTACTGTTTTCCAAAAACTCTACTGACTGTTAGCAGTAACAAGTCTCCCAATGCTATGCCACAAATTTCTCTTAAGAGCCTTTTAACCCTCCCATCCCTTCAATTAAATAAAATTTCTATTTCAGGCTTATGTCTTTGCTTTGATAGATACCACCCCTGGTTATTTGCCTTCCTTGTAGTCAATGTAAGCAAGTAGTTCATGCTGGCACACTGACTGCACACAGCCTTAACAGATAAATTGCTCTTTTATCAAGGATTTTTAACTGCTTAGAACTTTGTCCAGCAAAAGCCATAGTAAACTGCAGAGAAATCTCATTCCTCGTATCTGATGCCAACATTATGCAACTATTAGGGAAGAAGGACATTGATACTTTACTTGATCTTGTGGACTCTTGGCAACTTCTGACTCAAGCATGAAGAAAGGCTTCAAAGTATTCTCAGATGTTGGTACAGAACAGTATAATTTGGTGTACCACTGATTCTTCACAGGGGTTACGAGGGAGCATGTGGTGTAATGCCCATCAAAAGGTATTTACAAACCTACCTGTAGTCTGTGATGCAGAAACTAAGATTACTCTAACACTACACTACTGTCTTATGTCCAGAGTGTCTTCTAAAATTATTTCTTTACCAAAAAGCATAGAAGAAAGGGGAACTTTAATGAATTATTTATATGGGCTCTGTTTTATATACATAGCCATTAAACTTGGATATTTTTCATTCTTCCTTCCCCACCATTTTTTAAGATACCTAACAGGTTTTTTCCGACAAGTTTGAAAAACTATGAATTTTAAGTACAACTAAGCAGATTCTGAGGACACATATTGCCAGATGATATTATCAGAGAGCAACCCTTTTGCCATATACAAGCACAGAACACCTCGTAGCCTCAGCCAAAGGTAGCTGCTAGTAGCCAAAAGACCTTATTTGTCCTTTGTCGCCTCTATTTCCACAGTTCATTTCTAGCAGTTACTGAATTTCGAGTCTGTTACTCAACACCTGTGAAAGAATAAATAATGAATATGTTTGTATGTCATAAATAAAATATCCTTGTAATCTGAAATCATCAACATGTCATAAACTGAGTTATGCTTGAGATGCAGCAGGAATAGCATGAGAAAATAAAATCTCTATTTATCCAAAAAAATCTTAAACTCAGTTTACCCAGACCAAAACATTATTTTTCAAGAAAGCACTTACATGAAATTCTTTAGAACCGGAAGAGAGAAACCTAGCACTGGAGAACATTTTCCAGATGCAGGATAGAATCAAAACTAGGAGAGAGGTTACAAGAGTCATGGTCCTCTAGGAGAATGGGCCAACCTGTTACAGCTGTGCAGTTGACAAGCTTACAGATAGGTGTCTGAGAAATAACATCTCTCCCCACAAATGAGGAGAAAAATATTGTCATTTTCCTTGAGACATTTGATGAAGAAAGTTTTCATGCCACAAAACTAGTGCAAATTGCCTTTGCATGGAAATGAATGGTGGCAACCTGCACTGTTTGGCAACGTGTGTTGAGCTGTGTATTTCTATGTGCCAGCTATGGAGACTAGCTCAGATATGAGAGATCTGGTTATCTTCGTTATGGTCTACCTGAAAGAAATGAAGCTATGAATTCCTAGTTTAAAGCTTTTAATAGGGAAAAGAAAATCAGGTGAGGGGGTTTTTGTTGGTTTTGTTCTATTTTTTTTTTTACAAAACTGACTTTTTCCCATGGAACTTCCCTATTTTTCAGGCCTGTGTTTTGCTTTGTTTTGTTTTGGGGGGGAAGCTGGGGGGAGGGATTACTTTCAGAGAAAAATTCTCTGCTTTGCTAATAAATTATATCCAAGTAATGTGTGATCCCACCACAGATGTATCAGCTTTAGAAGCGAATGTGTGAGGATATCATGTTGCTCAGCTATTTTAAGACTTCCAGTATTACAAAGACAGCCTACTTATAAAAAAGCACGTGCAAACAGACACAGTCTCTTTTTTGCAATGGAGCCCAAATCTAAAGACATCAGAGGTCAAATGAGGAGATGCAGAACTGCACCATAGAAATCCTTGTCCCTCACAATATATTATGCTCTGGTACTTAAACACTATACTCTTCTGGTAGGCAATACAGTAACACGGCTAATTTTACATGGGAGTGGCTGCTATTATATTAGCTGATATATAACAATCAGAGACTAACATAACAGCTCAGCTGACAGGCAGAACAGGTTTCAGTATGCTATTCAAGGCCTTTCTGCCACAAAATTAGCTGTCTGTGAAATGAGAGAAAAACATGAAGAAACCAAGTTCTTCTGTTGTTTGGTTTCAGCTGTCAATCCTGACATAAAACATGATCTCTGGATTCACTTTTGGAACTTTTCCCAAAAGCCTGCAGATCTTATAGTCTTTCTGAGAGCGTGCAAGAATCCACTTACCAAATGTTTTCTGCAGGATAAGGCTTCAGATTTTACCCAGGAGATAATCTTTAGTGTGGGTGCCCATCCTTGCTGAATACTGGTCACACCGAGCAACACAGAGATGAGCAACACATCAATTTAGACTACAGTCTTGAACAATCCCT
The DNA here is from genome assembly GCA_013400335.1 of Eurystomus gularis. Lineage (NCBI taxonomy): Eukaryota > Metazoa > Chordata > Aves > Coraciiformes > Coraciidae > Eurystomus > Eurystomus gularis. The sequence goes on from VZZY01023494.1 coordinate 19,844, forward strand.
GATTACAGAATACTTCTGAGATTCAGCACAGTTTGTTTTGTTATACAGTGTTACCCAAAGCTCCCAGTTATTAGGGCATAAAACCCTTTATCCATAAAATGTGAGTGCAGAGCATGTTCCAATGGACATGCTGGCCCAGGAAAAGGAAACAATGCATTCTGAGCAACTGCAGATTTCTCATCATGAAGATGACAAACCCCATGCACCTATGCTTGGGTTTGGATTGGGGATGTTTACAACACAAACTGTGGCAGATGCAAGTCAGCTCTGCCCATGCTCCAAGCCTGAAAAAGGTAATGTAATCATGCTATCATCACACCAAGCCTGAGGTAGTATACCCTGTCACTGCATTTCATCTCTCTGCAGGTTTAATTAGCTTGGCCTCAAGTGCTTCACTGACAGGGTCTGTACTGGCTTCTAGTAACCGGTTGACATAAACATCCTATACTTCCCAGACCCTGCTTCTGCTGGTCCTCTTATTGCCTCATTTCACACCTATCCTCTGCCTTTCCTGGCCAGGCAGGTAACATCAGCTGGACATTTACCCTGCAACACCCTACAGTCTCTTCGCAGTTTATTCTAGCTCTCCTAGGCAGCTCAGCAGGCTGCCTGGCAAAGCAGCTAGGGAAAGGCTGTTCCTGGGATAATGTGGATACACAGCAAAGGGAAGGAGTTGCTGGTGACTGACCTCCTCCCACCAAGTCTGAGGCATCAGATGAGGGCTTTTTCTCCCCACTGACCCCAGGGCCAATGGCCTGCCCCCGAGCAGCCAGTGCAATGGAGAGAGAAACCAGGACGCAGCCTCAGAACACAGAGCAACTTTCGAAGCACGACAGCAATGAATGAGTGCACAAGGAAGATGCTGTCCACTGGCAAGGAAGGGAAAATTCCTCAAAGCAGTGTCACCTCTGCTTACTCTTCAACATAAAACAGCAAGCAACAGGCTCAATCCTCTTTCATTTCAGGACTTATTTTGGTTGCCTTCATTGCAATAACGATCAATTGCAGATTAACTTTTTATATGGATTGGAGGAATAGGAATTTCAGGTTGGTACCTACATGAACTTTATAAAGTAAAATATTTATTCATAGTATTTGAAAGAAATGTGAGGTAACACATGTGTTCAGAGTCTTCTGCTCACAATGCATTTTAGCCTTACTCAAGGGGAAGCTAAGATGCCATTATGCTATCCATGTTTTTCCTTCTAGTTTCTAGATTTATAAAACAGAGGAGCAGTAAGCCACACTGAAGGATCTGGGCTGTTCATTTGTAAAACATTAACCATAAAACTTCATTCAGTTACACTGTATTGAAATCAACAACATGCACCCGATTAAAGAATAATTTTTCTAGCTGAAGCCTACTTCCTGTAGAAATGAACAGTATTGTTCTAAAGGAATGAAATTTTCATTCTCTTCTTCTTCATTTTTTCTATTGTTATTCACTTTTCATTTAAAAAAGTATGTAATATACGGGCAAATAAAAATTAGTTCAAGATACTTACAAAATTTAAATAAATCACTTCTTATCCCTCTTTTGCTAAGTTATGTAGACTTAGTTAATTAAGTCTTTCACTGACATGCTGTCCCTTCAGCCTTCCAATGTTCTTTTGGAGCTGTTGTCATCACTATCTTTAATTGTTTTTTCCAGTTTAGATGGACTCTGGATGTGCATACTGTATTGCAGCATTGGTGCCCTTTCTTCCTTCCCACCTTGTCTTCACTGCTATTCTGATTACAGCATCAGCCTCCTTTACCCCAAGGTGGGAGGGCATGGCAAGGGATGGACCAGCACCTACAGCCTTTCCAGACTCACTGCTTTGAATTTCCTTTTCAAGGGACCGCCTTCATTGCCTTGTTCTGAACGGACAAATTTGTATTTTCATTACCAAGCCATGAGTAAACAGGCCTCCTACACTGAGGCAACCTGACCCATCCCTCCAGCTCCTATGTCCTATCATTGATTAAAACTCTGCCAATATTCATAACATAAAATCACTGCCAATTACAGTATGAGAAAATATGCATCGAGATCATTGATGAAAACACAGAATAGTGTAAGACTTGGAAATAATCCAGCAAATGGAACAGAGAAGAAATACTTCCATTGGCTGAGGTTTACTTTTTGGTCCAACTTTTAATCCACATAGTATTTTCTTTATTGATATCATAGCATGCTGGTTTTAAATTAGAATATTATGCAGTACTGTCATTTTATTTTTATGCATTTTAATGAAATGGAGTCAAATTAGACTGATAACATTAATTTCTTCCAAAATTATGGTGAATTCCATTAAATACATTCTCCATCCTTTAACATTTATCATTGAACCCTCATATTTCCTATTTCTTTCCTTGCAGGGATGACAAGACAGTACACTTATAAATTACACTGGACGTTACACTTGACTTTTCCAAATTGGAGTACTCTTTCAGAATTCCAGTATATACCAGTTCAACAACTACTAAGAGATGCATGACTTCTTTGTAACTATAAAGAACATTTTATACCAGTCAAGTAAAGATTAGCCAAGTCAGGATTTTCAAGACTCTTGGACTAAATTATCCAGAATATCCCATTTAGAACAGAGGAAAAAGAAATAATTCTTTAGCACACGTTCTTCAGACATCCTCACTTGCTGCCAATAAATTGTAAGGCAGCTTTTTACCTCTATGTGACCTGAATACATCATCCTGATTCTTTCCAAACAGAACAAAAATACCAAAACCACAAAACACCGGAGAAAAGGAAAAATCATCCATGATTTTCATATTTTCTTCCCAGATGCTGCCTTTTCAGCCACTTATAAATCAAGTGAACTAATAAAGAAAAAAGCCACTACCTTGTTGACAAGTTATGGTTCTCTTTTTATTAAAATACAAAGCAATTCCACTGAGGTTAATTGAGCTGTGAAAATAAAAAGTGAAGGCAAAAATGTTCACAAAAATTCAGCATTAAGTTTATGTTTGTTACACACACTCCTTTTACTGTTCTTTCTTTGCACAAAACTCCAGTCAAGAACTTGTGGAAATCAAATTTTGGACTCAGCACATAGTTCATTGGAAAAATATCTTTCCTACACAGAAGTAGGAATAGTTTCTTTACTAAAGCTACAAACTGAAATCTGCTAGCAAGTTGGGATACAACTAGGACTTCTGATTGGCATCAGCATTGGCCTCTTCAAGGAAAGAGACTCTCTTTAAGGGTACTATTTAGATGCAATGTGTATTCATTATGTTACCAGCCACAAAAGCAGTTAAAATTATAATAAAATTTAATTTCAGTGGATCTCATTAAGCAAGGATTTTTCTACAGCCATGCAGGTACATTATCTGCTACTAGAACTACAGATGTATTACATCCAAAATGTATTAAAAGGTGCATGGAACAAACAGGAAAGAATTATAGAAAATGGCATCAATCCATGCTGTTTATATGTCTATTAGATGGAGTAAGAGTTACTACCTTTGAGACCATAATTACTTGCACTATTTCTGCAAAATCTTCGGTAAGAGCCCTGGAACTGGTTCATTTCTGTGAGATACAAACAAGCTATTTAGTACTGTGCACAACACCAGACAAATTTTTTGGTGATCCAAGAAGCCAGATAGGGATCTGACACACCTTACACAGATACAAATAATTAATGAGACAAGAGCAGATTAATTTTAAAACTTACCCTACCTGTACTATCTCAGGAGACCAAACTTTGTACAGGCTACTCCTCTGCCAATCCCCAAACAAAAGATTTATGTGCTTTAATGCTACACTCCTCTGCAGAGAGGGTGCATGCAGTCTCTGCAAGCCATTCCTAGGAGGGCAAGGGCTGGTCGCTGCCCTCACAGGTCTGCAGCAAAGTCACACCTGAGAAGCCCTTTTTTTCCTCAAGAAAACCACAGCACCGCAAGCTGTGCAAGCCTCTGGCACCCAAAGCACAAACATAATTTCCAGGTAGCTTCCTTGCCACCAGCATCTCCACAGAGGCC
>VZZY01023496.1:0-278320 GCA_013400335.1 Eurystomus gularis
GAGAGAAATAAGACCCAAGAAAAAAAAGCAACGCAATTGCTCACCACCCTCTGACTGATGCCCAGCCAGTCCCCCAGCAGCAATCCAACCCTCTCAGCCAACTCCCTCCAGTTTATATACTGAGCATGATGTCCTATGCTGTGGAATATCCCTTCAGCTAGTTCAGGTCAGCTGTCCTGGCTATAGTCTCTCCCAGCTTCTTGTGCACCTCCTTTCTGGCAGAGCATGGGAAACTAAAAAATTAACTTAGGATAAGCGCTACTTAGCAGCAACTAAAACATCAGTGTGTTATCAACATTATTTTCACATTAAATCCAAAACAAGGCATCATATCAAGTAGTAATATATATGCTATCAGGAGCTCTATCTCAGCTGAAACCAGGACAGGCTTCCAGCTCAACCAGCTGCAAGTGGTGTACTGAGGATCTGCAACAGCTATCAGTCATGAGTCAAAGTTTGGAAAGGAAACTGAGAAGACGGTGGCAGTCATAATATGGGCATGTAAAGCCAGAGGAGGGGAAAATATAAAGAAAGTGAACTTCAAGACTTTTTTTGAGAATTAGGAAGACAGGAGCTTCCCAGAAGAAAAAGAATGCTTCTGTGCACAAGCTACTCCTTGTTATGAGGAGCTGGCTTACCGTGTGGACAGATCCTCCTCTTTCCTCTTCTAACACCTTGAACAGAACTTCTGTGCCCTCTTTTCTAATTCACACCCTTGCTTTCCTGCTATGTCCTGTAGCATGCCTCCTATTCTTCTACTCGCTGCTCTTCTTTGCTGTTGGAAATGCTATGAACTATTTGTTGGTTCTATTCCCAACATGGTTGAAGGTAATAAAGTGACTTAATGTGGCTGAATGATCCATCAATGGGTCTAATCGTATACAATTGTCTCAAAGGAGTGCTTTGAGGCTCACAGGAGGCTTGTTAAGTGATTTTGGACCCTTTAATGAAAGATTTTTTTTCTAAGTGTCATTATTATTTTTCTGTGAAAGTATAATGCATTTCATATATAATTAATACTAGAAAACCTCACTCTTTATAGTTCCTCATTATATAATTTTTTATTATAAAATACATAAATATTATATCAAGTGTATATGTGTCCACATATATTAGTTTTAAAGCTATTGATTTTCTTTGAGCCAAAAAGGAATTCAAACAAAACTTCAGAACAAGTTAAAATGTTGCTATTTCCAATTAGCGTTCATATACTCTTGGAAAAGACTGATGGAATCTTTACTCTGAAACTTAAAATGTGCATCTTAAGGGAATGCTTTAATGTCACTAGAGAGGGAGTTGGTTCAGAATAAAACCTCAGTTAAACTTTGCCCAGAGTAATTTTAAAGATACATTCTCATGGTCAAGATTTTGAAAAGCATTGCATTTTCATTTGGTGTGCACATGTGCTGGGGATAAATCTGGCCCGTGCTTCAGGGTATCCGGTCATTAAGTTCTTTTGCACACTCATCCTATGAAGCATTAACAATGTGAGTTTCAACTCTGACGTTAAAGAACTATTTGAGGTCAGTATTCTGATGTGAAAGTTTGTTTCTGCAGATTGATTAAAAATCAAATAGCTTCACAGCATAGTGTATTTGGGCTTGAGTTGCATTGCAAGTTTTCTAACATGTAGTAAACCACAAAACACGCATTTAATTTGTGAACATTGATGGGCTGGTGTAAACTGGCATTGCTTCTTTGATGTTTGTGGAGTTGTGCCAATTTACACCAGCTCAGGAATCTGGTCTATTGTTCCTGCAAACATCCTATGACATTTTAAATTATCAAGATGATCATCTTGCAAAGACAGCCAAAGTATTAGAATAACAGTTCCCTGCCAAATTTTCTCGGGAGACTTGACTTATTTAAAAAATAAATTACACGTGTTCTTTTTATATAAATAAAAATTTCTTTCATAAGAATGCATGATTTACTAGGAGGCTGAAGCCATGATTTACTAGTTATGGATGTAACTTAATGAATCAGAAAAGCAGACAATGCTCTCCCACATCTCAGTGAAGCAAGGGAGGTTTGGTGGAACATAAACAGTTTTAGTGTCCTCAGATAAAGGCATCTGGGAGCTAGTCTTGTCTTACTTGGCCCCTTTTTAGGCTTGTTTCCCTGTCTTTTCCAGCTTTTCCTAATCATCAAGAGTGCATGTAAAAACATGTCTCAGAAGGAAAGAAAGATAGCAAGTATTTTGTCTTAGATTTTCTATCCCTATCTTTACACAATTAACAGGTTTTTACCATGATGTCATGTTTGATCTTGAAGCTGATATTAAGCAATCTAACTGAAAATGGATATTTAGGGGAGTGGCAAAGATATCAAAAGGCATAGAAATGTGAAAGAAATGCTCAAAGCCAGAGCTATATGCCCTCTCTAAGAAAAAATAGGTTAGCTTGATAACAGAAGTTAGTGGCAGTAAGGATTTCACCTGAGAATATTTAACGTGCCCACGGGAGGACAAACAGATATGGAGACCTGGGAGTAATGGGGCTTCAAGAAAATCTATAAGCAATCTGAAGATGTTAGAAAATTTGCCACAAGGCTTACAGGTCTGGTTTGATGAAAATCTTTTGGCACCACTTCTTCTCATAACAAGGAAAAAATCTAGCTTTTCTAATAGTGGAACTTTGTAAAAGGAAAGAAAAAATGGTAGAAAATAGAGCTAAGATTAATAGAATCTTATAAAAATTACAGTATCTGAAGATAAATTTATGCGTTTTAGGTATTGTTATATCAAAACAATAAAGATCATGACATCCTTATTTATCAAGTATTCAACCTTGGAGAACCTTTTGTGCGTGAGAATATTAATCTCTTCCTGCTTACATTCATATTCATTTTGAATGTATGCAGATACAGACAAACCTAGAGGCCAAAATTATTACCCTGAAAATGAATTTGTACTACTTCAGTGTTCGGATGGCTTTCATTTCCAACTGTCAGTGAAATGTAATTTAGGTAAATTCACTCATGTTTTCACTTCCACGTTTCAGTAGAAACAAAGACTGTATTGCAGAACACCAGAGATGAACATTTTTAAGGATTCAAATTGGATAAACGTCATACTGGGCAAAGGAACAGTCTGCCAGCATAGTTTTGGGAATTTGGTATTCTGATAGAAATTACTGCAAATGGGAGAATTTTTGCTAGTTTGAGATTAGATTTGATCTCAATATGGGGTGAAAAGCAACAATTTAGATGTTTTCAGGTTTGGGGAATAGGAAACTGTATGTCAGTCCATTTTCCTGGGGTCATTATATACTGGAAACCCCAGACATGTCCATAGAATGCATTGTCTTGCAGCCCAGAATTTGGATGCGAGCAACCAAAAATCTGGCAAGAGAAGTATAGAGAAGGTAATGAAATTTTGATGTGACTTCCTTTTCCACTCCTAAGTGAGATTGTCTAAGTGTCACAGAATAGCAGGCAGAGCTATCTTTAGGAAATGTTTTGGTTTGCCAAATTAGTAGTTTTGTTTCGAGGACAGTTCTCTACATTACTGAGCATTTAAAAGGAGAATTTATTTACCCCAGCTCTTCATTTGGTCCTCCTTTTCTTGCTCTGTTGTCTTCTTTATTTTAGAAGAAGTTGATATTAAGGTTTATAACGCAGTTGTGAAGATTTATCAGTAAACTGCTGAGACTGTTGTGTTATCAATTGCTAGAGATAGGTATATGATTTCATGGATTGTATCTAAAGGAACACAGTGGTATTATTCTAGACTTCTGCACAACCATTATGTACTTCCTTAAGATGACAAATAAGCATATATTTAGACACAATATATACCTGGGAGACTGTAGAGACCAACTTGAATAGGGCAAAGAGAAATTCTTCCTGGTATCTTGCAATGACTATCTAATTTGGGGAAGAGGCTTGAAAAAGCCAATTGAGGTAGGACCACTGGAGTCATAGGAAACCACTGAAGGTTTCTCTTGCAGCCTGAGATGTCTGCCAGTGCAGCCTGTTAAAAGCAGAAGGCTGCAATACTTGGTTTAGATTTAAGAGAACCGGATGTTGCTTATTGAGCATGAGGCCATTCAGCACATACTTAGTTTTGTGGAACGATGCTCACCCTGCTGAAATATAAAGTGAATAATGCTTTACTTCTTACCCTGTGTCTGCATTTCCTCTGTTCTTAAGCGCCACTGCTGCCTGTGGAGCCCGGAAGAGATCGCTAAGATTTCAGATATGTTTGTTCAGATTTATGAAGCACTAACTTTCTTTGCCAAGTGAGAGAGTTTTATCTTCTGACAAGAAGTGTTTTGCCATGTCTATCAGCTAAAATAGTGGATTCCAACCTTGTTCACAGTTCATTAATGTAGTTTAAATATAAGTATTGTAACTTTGGTGGCAAACTCAGATTCTCTCTATATCATAGCTTCATTTATAACTGGTTTTTAGACCTCCTTTGGTTGTGATACATTCATACATTCTCATATAAACATGAAACAAAAAATACAGTAAAACAGTTTCTGTAATAAGGCTGATTATGGTTACTTATCTGTACAGAGATGAAATTTCTTAATTTCAGTTTTAAATTGAAATTAGGGGAGAGAAATATTAAATATTTCTGATTTTAAAAAAAAGTAAAAAATAGTAAGCAAAATTCTGCAGTAATGCTTTAAATTATTTATTTACTTATTCTAGAAAAAGGAAGTATGACTCTGTTATAAACATCTTTAAGTAGGAGTTTCTAGATTTCCTACAGAAATGAACTTGTAATGTTCGATCACCCATGTTCTTGGAATGATGAAACATATTATGGTGATAAATATGCTTTCTCTGTCCCTCTCCCCTTTCTCCCCTGCTGTGTCAATATTGTGACTTGTAGGATTATAGACTCACAGAAACATTTAGATTGGAAAGGACTGCTTTAGTTCATTTGATGTAAGCCCCTACACTGAAGTCAGGGCTTACTTCAAAATGAGTTTTTAACAGGCTTCTCTGGGGAAAAGTGGCACTCCCTGGTCTGCATGAGGGAAATCTTCTGCACCAGTGGTGACTGCACATAGTAGCCGTAAAGGTCTTTGAAAACAGCTTTGATTCAGTGAGCTCTCCTTTAACAGGGCTTTGTGATCAAGAAGCGATTTGTATCGTCATGAGAAAAAAAAAAAAAAATTGTAAACCATACAGCATTTTTGGCTTAGGAGTTAGCTATGTCAAGCCTGGTGTTGAAGAAAACTGTACTGGGAGATATGAAGGATGTCAGGAAATGCAATGGTCACTGTTTTAAGTCCTTCTGGAAATTCTTGGAGAGAGTGTGCTCTAAATGCCTCTGTCTGTAGGTCAGCAAAGGCAGTTATATAGACTTCAGGGAACTGGTGATGTATGTGACCACTTTCTGTTGAAAACTGTGCTGCCCCAAGGGGCCACTTCAGCAAGCAGTCTCGCTCTAAGAAAGAAGCTTGGAGCATAAATTGCTAACCTTGAGTGAATAGCACAACATTCGAGCAATAAAATCCAACCATAAACACGGGGAAAGGCCACATCTTTGATAGCTTCCTGAAATGATTGCAAGTTTCAGTTTTATGCCTTCCTCTCACTTAAGCATCTCAGAAGGTTAAGGTGTAGGTGACTGTGACTTTTACTTTGAAAGTGTTTACTCATGTGACTTTTATTTTGCTAGGGCTAATTAATATTTTTTTCCCCTCTCCTCTTAATATGCTTTCTCTGTTCTTCACATGCTTAGTTACATGAACCTTACTATCCCCTCACAAAGGGAAGACACTATGAAGCCCATGTAATTTTTAATTAAATTTAAATCCTTCTTCATGGACTCAGGGGACTGTTATGCAAGATACTAGTTTTATTCACTGAAGGGGTATTATTTTGCTATATTTATTTTACATTCCTTGCCTTCTCTCATTCATTCACACATTTCACTCCTAATTCTTTTTTTTTATCTAAAAAGATATGGCTGACGTAGGTCTTTTATGCCTTTTCTGTATCTGTGTCTATATCAAATCAGTTGTAAAAGGAAAAATGTTTGGCTAAACAAGAATAATGTTGTAATAAGGGTGGAGTACTTTTCTTGTTTTTAAAAGTTCCTTCCAAGATTTTCATCTTCATTTTTACTCCAAATGTTTAGCCAAAGAAACAAAATAAACAGAAAATCCCAAAGGGTAAAATTGGTATAAAACACCAGCAATATTTTTTGTCTTTGCTAGAGGTCTCTTCAGCGTTCACCATTTATAATCCTTTCTTGCTTTTTTTCATTAAGTTTTAAGACCACAGTGATTGTGAGGAAAAAAAATATTCCAAAGCAGGTCAGATCCTTCAGCACGTTGTGTTGTCTTTATAGCACATTCTCTGTGTCTACACCAGTAATTACACATGACCATAAGGTTACCCTAAAGGCTAGTCTTACTAAAAATCAGTAAGGTAAGCCACTTATAACCCTTCCTCAGCAGTCCATGCTGTACCTGCAGGCTCTGTGGCAACCAGATGACAGTAGGATTGGATTCAGTCCCTTTGGAAAGCATGCACATATATGGGCATGGAGAACTGCAAGCCCATCAATAGCAACCCCACCTCAAATTTGCTGGTTTTTGTGTTCCTGTAGCACAGATAAGCCTATTCAGACAGACTAGAAGCCCACAAATGGTTTCCCAGGAGGCCTGAGGGAGGAAACCTTGGTACTCTTATTGCCATGCTCTAAGAGTGAGAATCAGAACATAGTTGGCCTTGGTGAAACTTGGAGATTTCACAGGGAAAAGAAGCCATATCATTGGGCTAATTAGCCTGAATTCAATGTTGTTACTGGTTCTCAGTGGCAAAAGAACCTAGACCTTAGCATCTTTAATGTTAAGAGAAGATTTACTCTGCTGCAGAGGTGAAATTCGCAGTGGTCCACAGTCTGCGTGCCATTCTTTTTCCATCTGCAGTTTATCAATGAAAAAAAGAAGGAATTAGTTGAACAGGAACCCTAGTGGACTCATCTCTGAAATATGCTAGTCTCTGACTTTAAATGTTGGCCTTGTGGCCATTGCTAGTTGGGGAGCTTTTCTCAGGAATGTTTACTGAAAGAGCACATTTTAAACTAATAGGGAGGAACACTTGCCAAGTAAAAGCATTCTTACCCATATCTTGTGACTAACTCACCCAATCACAGAAATTCAGTTTTCCAGTCTTGGATAATGAAACCAGATGCTCTTGAATAAACTACAGAATATTGCAAAACAATTTTCCTGTTTAATTGAAATGATAAACATTTTCTATTAATACAAATTTCACCAACAAGAAAAGAAGTGGGATTTGGCTGCCGAATCAGTTGTTATGGAACATTTGCTGTGTTTTAGACTCCAAGGTGGTCATTTGTGACACTGTCATATTATTTTAGAACCAACATCCCAGAAGATCAAATTTACCTAAATCTTTTTTGAAGTCATAATCTGGTCCTAGCAGCATATATATAATGAACAGGCATTCAAGCTAAGTTTCTTCTATGTCCATTAATAAGGTTAAACAAAAATATTTCTGATTTCAAGTCAGAAAGACTTGAAAAATTTACACAATTTTAGAGTCTTTTGCACAGAAAGACTTGCACAAATTTGGAGATATGGTTGAATATTTGTAGTATATGGTATGTTAATAAACAGAAATCATGTGGTTGGTTCTTTTTTTGAATGTCAAATGTAGAGGGTTTAATTTCCTTTAAATATTATGCAACAGAAGAAGGGAAATGTGAAACATCCCATACTCTTCCAGCTGGTCAGGGTAGATTTTCTGTTGATGACTATTTTGATTAGTGAGATAGTTAACTGAGTTAATTAGTTTTTTATTGCTGCCTATTGTCAAACTGCAGATATTTTCAAACAACATATAGACGTATTTCCTGATGCTTTTATATGTTTAGCTTTCATTCAATAGGTTGATCACTTCACCAAATAATAGTGTAAGGTTGTGGGGTTGTTAGATGTGATTTAATACCTAAGTTATATGCTAGTGTTTCTGTTTCCTGGCTGAATAGCTGTACCTCCTAGCTAGAAAGTCTTGAGAAAAGACCAGACTTAAAAAAATACTTAGATATGGCAGTACCTCACTCGTAGGTGGCTACAACAGGATATGAAGCTGTCTGCTTGACACATATCTTGTAGTATCAATTCTTAATTCTTCTAGAGTACTTACTTCTAATTCTTATTGCCCCTTGACATATATGCCCTGTTCTCTGGCTGGCAACACAGTTAATCCATGTGTCTAGGCCAGTTCTTTAGTCCCATTCTTCCAAATCCTTGTAAACAAGCTTGAGCAAAATTGTCCCTCACCCTGTGTGTTTTATGCCACAGCTCTCCTAAATCCATACAAGTATGTTTTCCCCACCTCGTACCTGTCTAAAGATCTTTATAGCACTTTTCTAACTGCTTTGCTGCCAATCTGGTTGGAACCCTCCTTCCTAAAAAGAAGCACTGCCTCTTCCCGTGGTATTTGTGCAGTTACCATGCCACGTCCTTGTGATTCAGCTTGGCATTGCACAAGAGAAGGAGGATGAATGGGTATCATACCTGGCCTTACAAGATGGAGATGTTTCTAGCTGGACAAAAAGGAGAGATTTAAGTCCTAAAGAGGACCTACAAGGTAAGATTAAATTTTTGAGTCAAAGATTTTGGCTTATATATGGAAATTCTGCCCGAGGATGGGAATTTGTTGATTAGTGAAGATACTTAATTAACAAGAATTGCCTATTTTTTTAAAGTTATTATGTTGTCAATGCATTGCTGTTAATATACATCAGATCTGTAAGTGCCATAGATATTCATGTAAAATCACTGTCCTAGTTGCATGCAAATCTGAATGAAAGATCTGACGGTAGAGAAATTCTTAAATAACTTAAGAGGTAATTTCCTGTGTTCCTGGGATCTTTGACCTTCAAGCTAAGTTAGAGTAGTGAAGAAGGAATAAATTACTGTTAGCTGGTCACTGGTCCAATTTCCACACAACAGCAGACGGCAATCTTCAAACGCACAGAAAGATGGACATAAATTGCTATTCTGTTTTTTTGCAGTTGCCTGCAGCTACCTGTTTTGGATTTGGAACAGCTGAAAAATATCTCTGGTACAAATGAGAATGTGAAAGAGAACTACCACATAAGACCTTCTTATTAATTTAAGTTTTGAAATCATGTTCTTTATAGCATTCATAATCTATGGGCGGATGGTTTAATCCAAATTAAGATGGAAGTCTACTGTGCAAGTTCGTTTATTTTTCTTATAAACCAGTCATCTGCTCATGAGAACCTCACTTTAGAATTCAGCAGTCAGAAGATATGAAATCTGGAGTATGATGTTCTTTTACGACATCTGCCATATTTCTGCAGATTGGGCTTCTAGATGGCACTTCGAGCAACCTGGTCTAATGGAAAATGTCCCTGTCCATGTCAAGTGGGTTGGAACTAGATGATCTTTAAGGTCCCTTCCAACCTAAACCATTCTATGATTTGATGATTCTATGGTTGCATGTACAAAGAGAAGTAATTCAAATGTATCTGAACTTCATCTGAAAAATAAAAAGCTATGCTTAAAAGTCCTAAGTTCAGAGTATGGTGGCAAAATTAAAAGACAGGCAAACTCAAAGAGATGCTCTTCATTTAAGAAAAAAAACCAACATGCTTACAGTCTGCATGTGGTTACCCCAGAATATAACACTCCATCCATCTCTTACTCCCTGTCATTAAGTGGTAGTGCTTTCCCCCCCCTCCCATTCCAGTCATGCCATAGTTAAGTTAGGCAGTCATTTCCAGCTTGCAATATTCTGGCAGAGACTTAACAACATTGCTGACTAGGAACACTTGAAAATCATTAAAATTTATGCCAAATTTGCCAAATTAAAGAAGTGGCTGAAACCAGTGACAATTATAATTTTATTTTAAGATGCAGCCACTGATCTCTTGTGGGAAGGGAATCTATAGGTGTGTAGGCAACAAAGCTTATATATTACTTTTCTGGAAATATCTAAAAGGATACACTATGGAAGAGATTACTTTGCATGAATAACAACAGCCTTCAAATTTAAGGCAGAAGTGAGTGTAACTGCTTAAAGTAATGGAATTAATATTAGCAATGGAAGCAGTGAGGAATTTTGCAAGACGTGTTTAGGATAGAGGGGAAAACAAACTGGCTTAATAAACAAAATGCAAAGCATTCTGTAAGAGTCTCGAGCTCATAAAGCATTTTTCTGCTCTGGAAGAGCTAGTTCACTTTTGGTGAGTATGTATATTTTAAGTGGCCTCATGTCAGAAATGCCTGAAGATTAGGCATTCAGCCAGAAAATGCTAAGTAGTCTACCAATCATCTTCTCAAACCAATGAGGCAGAGTCCAAAAAGACAGTAGGAAAAGGAAAGAGTAAAGAACTTTCTTATCCGGGGGAAAGACATAGATGCCTGAAAGGAAAGAAAGTAGAATACTGCCAACTACTGACATAGATAAATTATCAGATACGCAAGATATGAAGACAAAGACTTCAGTTACGCACTTATGTATCAGTATACATGGATGTATATGCATCAGCTGTGCATAGCACAGGTGGACTAATTTGCACAGCATAGCTTATCCTGGCCACAATTCTAGTACTGACAAAAAAGCTAAATAAAATAAATGCTAAAATATAAACTCAAAAATATATAATAAAATAAACCCCTAAGGAATAAAAAGGCCAGAGTCTTACCTACCCAAATGTCCTGGGTAGAGGGTTACTTGTAAGAAATGAAATTGAAACTGGGGCAAACCTTCAAATGAGATACTACCATGCATTGCAGATGCACATAATGCTGTTGTTGAAAGGGGTTAATGAGTTGTAAAGGGCAAGATGTATATCTAGGCCAAAACATATGAATACAAAATTATGTCTTAACATCCTCAGAGAAAAACTTGAGGTTAAATTGGAGTCTAGATGATAGGCCAACATCTTTTCACCATTGTAATGTTCTGAATGACCCTCTTCTATCATTAAACCAGACAAAACTATCCACATCAGAAGAGGCTATATAAAAGCTATTGACTAATGTCTCCATGTTAGATAATTATTTTATTTGTACCGTGGGCCTACTGGTGGAGTTAGTTGGAAGATGATTGTAAGAAAGATATGTTTTAGACATTCATAAAGGCTTGTTTATATTGGTGTAGTAAGTTCTGAAGTAAACTGTAATAATTTTTCAGAATTTTCTAGAAAGGTGATTTAGTAAATGCTGTTTATATCCTCACCTCATGCAGAGGTAACACTGATAAGCCAAGAAGTGTACTTCAAATATGTAAACATTGAGACCCCCTGTAAAACCAAATACATACTTAAACTACACATATAGATCTGGATGGCAGCAGAACTTTCAAAGAGGGAGCCCATCTTTCAGAAGACAGGATGAACAGTAAAAGGATTCAGATTTCGTGAACTTAACATCTAAAAGCATGTGTGCATTCATTTAACTTTTATCACCATTTTTTTCTCCTTGTGTTCTAGCAGTTTCAAATTATTTGCATTGCTTGGTAAGAACAAGAGACATGCTTGGTACTAAGAAAGAGAATCAAATATTTTGGAGCTTCCCAGGCCCTTCACACTACTTATTTATTTTGAGCAACAATTTATCTGCAATGTAAGAAAAGGGATAGTTCTGACCCATAATGTGACAGTCACTGAAGAATAATCAACTGGCAAGATAGAGTTACTGCCAGTTGGAGACAGAAGGTCTACTTGTTATCTTTGGACTTAAAAGTTCCTCAGTAATTGCATGGGAAGTCTCTTTACTGTTTGGACAGATTGCAAACCGCTTGTTGGTTTTGCTAGTGAAAGTCAATGCCAGCCATCACAGCTGTCTGGCTGTAGCACTGGGCTTTGAACAAAGCCTTCCAAACATTTGTTACAGTGCCATCAACAACTGTTTTTACCACAACAATATGCCAATTTGGACTGCCTACGTTATTTGTGAAATACCTGAGGTAGATGCTGGTGAAGGCTTTCCAAATAAGGAAAGCTTCCTGGAGAAACTTTGAAGATGGCCCTTCTTTCTGAGGGAAGATCATGTTATCTCCTGTATTAGATTAAATAATTTAAAAACATTCCAAGTGGAATGAATTTTGGAGATTCAGGGGCAAAGGACCAGAAGAAATGCTAGGAGTGGATATACAGTGTAATACAACTATCACTACATCCAGCAAGGAAGAAATAAAATCCTGGTAGTGTTACCAGAGGCATGGTTTGTTAATCCCTGCTTAAGTCCTTGGCTTGGGTCTATATTTAGTGGCTGAACAGAGATGGTACTGTATGGCCAGAAATGGACACTGAGACATCACCATGACTATTTGTAAAAAACAGAGACAGATATTGACTGTATACAAGTTTGCTTAAGTATACCAGATCTTGAGTTTAAATTTATTTGCTTTCACCCATATTGCCTAACTGCAGCTGACCATCTATTAGAGCCTGTGAAGAAGACATAAAGGATGCAATTAATGGGAGGTTAGGAGATTGGCTGAAATTTTTCTGAAATGCAGAAGATGGGGAAAAAAAAACCACTTGTACTTCAGCCAGCCAGCAAGGAGAAACATTAGGGCGCTGTAATTTCAGTAAGCACTGCAAACCCCAAAGCCACAAGCATCATGCCAAAGAGAACTGGACTCACATTTCTAGTGAAAACTTAGTTATTTAGAAGTATACATCAGTGATGTAAATAAAAAGGGCCTGGATGAATATAAGTGCTCAAAATTATAGAGGGACGTCCTCCTCCCCCTCTGCTCTGCCCTAGTGAGACCTCACCTGGAGTATTGCATTCAGTTCTGTGGTCCCCAGTTCAAAAGGGACAGAGATCTACTTGAGAGAGTCCAACAGAGAGCTACGAGGATGACTAAGGGATGAGAACACCTGCCTTATGAGGAAGGGTTGAGAGACCTGGGGCTTCTTAGTCTGGAGAAGAGAAGACTGAGGGGATCTAATTAATCTGTATAAATACATGAGGGCTGGGTGTCAAGAAGAAAGGGGCAACCTCTTTTCACTTGTGCCCTGTGATAGGACAAGGGGCAATGGATGCAAGCTAGAGCACAGAAAGTTCCATCTCAACACGAGGAGGAACATCTTTACTGTGAGGGTCACAGAGCACTGGAATGGGCTCCCCAGAGAGGTTGTGGAGTCTCCTTCTCTGGAGACTTTCAGAACCCGTCTGGATGCATTCCTGTGTAACCTGCCCTAGATTCTATGGTCCTGCTCTGGCAGGGGGGGTGGGCTTTATGATCTTCAGAGGTCCCTTCCAACCCCTAACATTCTATGATTCTATGATGGTTCTATGAAAATGGTGTTATCTGGGCTACCCAGTATTTTGAGCATAGACATTTTCCATCTCTTCCTTTTGTCTTGTTTATTCTGTAGAAATTCCTCTCCCCATCTATGTCTGAAATAAAGTGGCCAGGTCCAACCTGAAGTATTGTGAATAGACAGTCACCTTTAATTTTTCAGCTCTGTTTTTCTGAAGTCAAGAGATCTGGTTTGCCTAGATAAGGTCTGGACAAACAGCAAGTCTCTGGTGGTCCTAAATAAACCTTTAAGGAACTTAAAATTTTGCACATCATTAAGTACACATCATTTTCTGTTTATAAAGTAATTGCTTGATCTGCTCATCCATATTGTGCAGGGGATAAAGAAGCACATGTTTCTATGTGTGTCCATGCACATTACTTCCCTGCCTTTTCCTGCATGTGTAAGAGCTAGAACAGGAATTCTTGAGGATCCTGATGGTCACTGCATGACTCACATTAACCCTCAAAAAACTGCTTAAATTCCCTTTTCTCAGCTGTTGGATGGAAACACACAGGCAGCCACTGCAGTCAGACCACTGTTGGGTTGGGGCTTTTTTTTTGTTCTCCCATTCATCTCAGGCCTGTAAGCAGAGTAGAAAGGAATTAAGAAGCTAGTAATGGATAAGAAGCTTCCAAGAAGAGAGGTGTGTACTTAACTTTTGAGAAGAGAGAAGTGTAGAATAGGTTTCAGGTTTGAAAATGAATAATGGTCTAGGCCTTTGAAGACTTTTAAAGATATTACACACTTTTTTTTAGTGTTTTTATTTTTTTCATTAAAAAGGCAACAGAATACTATGACTTGTTTATTTTATGGTTCTGGTCAACTTTCTTTTTTTTTTTGTGTATCCCTAGGCCTTGAGCTTTAAATAGACTTCCCATGGGCAAGAAACGTGTAAGGTAACATTACTGCAAAAACAGTGGAGTTCTGCACATAGGGAGGGATGTTTTCCTGAGCCATGGTTTTCATATCTGCTACATAGTAAAGCTGTTAGAAAGCAATTTGTCTTGTAAGTATGTACGTGTGTGCGTGTTGTGCATGTGTGAGAATGAGCCACTACTTTGCAACCACCTCCTCCTGTTGCTGGCGGCCTGACCGTAATGTCACTACTTGCCCTCCTCCTACACTCATTTGGCTGCGATACATGACCCACAGCCACCCCTAGACACACGCAAGATGTGCGTGGCAGCTGGAGGATACTAAACCGTCAACTTCCAGGCTGATCTCTGGCAGCAGCAGCACATGGACTTGCTGCTAGGTCTCTTGCTGGCCTCTCATATGGCATGTTGCCGGTTTCCCAAGTGTTGTCTGCAGCTGCCTAGCACAGGCTCAGGCTGCAGAGGCGTCTCTTGTTTCTGGATGATGAGCTCCTTAGATTCCTTTTGGACTGGAAGAAATCTTCATCCTCAATTTCTGTTGTTGTTGGAATAAAAGAACCTACAGCCAGCAAGAATCACTTTGAGAGAAGGGGCTATTTTCCCAGGCGCTCGTCTGTTTGGGTACTGATTAACACTGGTATAGACACCTAGCATTGTGCCATTGATTCTGACTGTCACTAAATTGCTAAGGCTTCTTTCCTACAGACTACAATGTCTTTTCTTAGTATTATTTATTTATTTGTTTATTGCTATTAAACTTACGGTGCCAAGTCTTTGCTGGATCTAAATGGCTTCAAATTTATTTTTTTTTTAACACTGATGGTCCAGCTAAGTAAAGCCCCCATCACTCTCAGGCTGCGTTTACATTATTCTTAAAGGCATGACTGTGTGAAATTGAAAGTACTAAGGCAGATCAGATTGACTCGGTGTTCCCTCAAGTAAACAGAAAACGTTAAACTAAGTCCATTTTGGATCAAGCCTCCTATGCAAGGTATTATGACTCCTACACTTTGAGTTCCCCAGTTTAGAGGCTTTTAACATCTGGCTGACCTGATGTTAATGTAATAATCCACAAAGATGATTACCTTTCTCATGTAACAGTCTCTGTGGTTTATGTTTAAAGAGCTCTAGAAACAACAGCATTGATTTTTTAACTGCCCACTGTTTAGTGATGGCTCAGAAACTCTCATTTGAAAACCAGGAGGCATAAGGAACTTTTATTTCCCTGTTTGAGTACATTCAGAAATTTTCTCCTTAAAAAGTGGTTAGACAAGCCAAAGTAAACTGAAGTGCCAAAGCAAAGGACAAGTTTCTTATTACTGCTTTCTCCTATGAAGTTATTTATTCATGATATCTTCAGCAGGAATAATTAAGAAATGTATTCTCTCCTAGCTTTGTTGCAAACATCTCGGGTAACACTGTAGGCTTTCATTAAAAGAAAGCTATCCTTTCAGCTTTTTGTTCTGTTCATTTTTTGGTATATACTAAAACCTGTCTGTAAAACGCCTACTGGAACTGGGAAAAAAAGTATCCTTTGTAGGCAGGTGGTCTTTCCTTGAGTATTTGCTGATTAGAAACACATGTTCATGAGTGTGAGGAGGCTTCTGTAACGGGAGAGTAAAGCAGAGGCCAAGGAACTGGTTGTGCTGCACAGGCAATGTAGTTGAAGGTTTATAGTGGGGTTATTCTGTACCTCATAACACATTTATTTTAAATTTGATCTGTTGTGGTTCTCTGCTAAGTACTGGAAGTTATATTGGTAGCTGACAGTTTTTGAACTGGCTAGAGCATGTTCCCTCACCCTGAGAACCCTGTGGCAGGGGCTGCATGGGGACTCCCGTGACATGCGTCAGGAAGGTGGAACGATGCTCTGGGACCAATGTTTTCTCTTTGCTTTCTTAAACCATGGTGGCCGTATCAGCATGGTTAATCCATATCTATGTACTTTCTTAAGTGGGAAAAACATTTTCCTGAGAATAAGAAATTTTCCTCATAGTACCAAACGAACAAGAACAGAAATAAGAAAGTTTCCCCCCAGCCAGTAGGCCAACGTCTCCAATGCTGAGATTGTCTCAAAGCACCAGGATTTAGGAGAACTCTCAGGAGCCCTGTGAGCAGGGTCATGCACCAGGAGAACATGAGGAGAGACAGAGGAACCTGTGCTTGTTCCAGCACAGCTACTTCTGTACCTGCTGCTCTTCCCTACCTTCCCACTCTGAAGAGCCTCCTCCTGATGCTCAGAGCCATTGTCAGCATCACAGAATTTACTCGTACTAAGAGTGATCGGAAGGAGCTGTAAGTCATGGGGAGAGAGGGCACTGCTGCTGTAAGTGGCCAGAGGCAGATGTGATGAGCCAAGGGAAAGCACTCAGGGACTAAAATGTGTTGAGTGGAAGTAGGCACTAATGAGGAACATGTCATACAGGGACAACAGCTTATAGCTCTTTGTCTAAGGTCTTCAATGAAACAACATGAGTTCTTGGCAGTCCTTCCCCTTCAGCATTTCTTACTTCAACACTCAGTTTAAAACATTTGAGTAGTTCCAGTCCTCAAGTGACTTCCCTCTGTGCGCCAGAGACAGACAAGCTTTCTTGTGCCCTCACTCTCTGTTGCATAGAAAACCAGGGGATGTTCCCTGAGAAGTCAGAAAGACCCATGGCTGTATAAAGCACTGAAGGTATTAATTCAAAAGGCATTTGCTGCTAATACAGCAAAGAACTGATATATTGATATATTGGCAGTCAAATTCAGCAGCCAATAGCTCAGCCAGAGATTATAACTTTATAGCTTTCTGCTTTTTGTTGCTGCAGTGCTGAGTCCTAGATGTACAGACCCTGAAGCACTGCTCTCTACTGCCTAGCAATACTTCTCAGAGCAATTTAAAATCTAAAAATCAGTGGAACCTCCCAGATTTTGGTTGTGTACCATCTTGTCCTGCGTGTTATGTTGGTGAGACATGTGACTCAACTATTTTTATCTTGCGTTAGCTGAGGAATCCTCCTTGGCAGACGAATTATTAGTTCCCTCTAATGTGCCAATACCTATCCTGTTTCCATTATGCACAAAGTACAGAGTTCAGGGGAGAATATGTATAGCAATGTCAAACACAAAAGTTTTCAGTGACCAATAATCAAATATTAGTAAACCAAATAAACATAATAAAACACAGTGCATTCATGGAAACTATGCATTCATTAAGTTCATGCAAGGATAAGATACTTTGTTGTAGTCAGTAGCAAAACTCCCATTGACTTCAGTGGGAACAGAACCAAACTCCTTGCATGCACCACCAGACAGTTACAGCCATTTATTAATAAAGTCCTGGTGCAGCTGGGATGATGACACATTTTTGTTGCATTGCCTGGAATAAAGTAATAATAAGCTAAGAAAATTTTACTTTGGATTCTCAAATCAAATGTGCTTTTTCATTTTGTTTTTTTATGTGTTTGCAGGATGTACTCACTGATAAAGAGAGCTTAGTTTCCATTCCATCACACAGCAAAATATCCTGAAAGATTGACAGACTCGTGGTGAGTCATGAATTTTCAGTGGAGCTGACCAAAATGTTCCTCATAAAACAGCACAAGCTTCAACAACACCTGTTAAAACTAGACTGACAGTTACACAAAGAATCCAACGGAACAAATTTAGGAACGTGCCAGAATTTTCATGGCTGGTTTCACTCTGAAGAAATGACTTTAAACCCCTTTGCAACACAATCCATTTGTTGATTTAAGGCCAGTCTGCACAATGTATTTAGGCATGTAATGATGCAAATTGATGCTCCATGAGATTTTGTAAAATGTCCAACTATCCTAACCAAGGATACTCAAAGACTACTTTAACCACTTTCCTTCAAAGTTTGGAGAAACAGTCTTCTTGGCTTTCTGAGTATCTCTGGTAATTGTGAGGCCAAACAACCTTTCCAAGCCGAGAAGTGTCTTATATGGAAACCTAGTAGCCACCATAGTGCTGGAAAGGATTTGGTAATATAAACAGTGCCTTGGAGATATTTCCTTTAAATGAAAAAGCAGGTATGTCAGCTTGCCATTTGCATGATATATCCACTGTACATTATGCATTTACTTATTTGTAAAACCGATTTTCTTTTATGTAAGGTTATTTCAATTATTTCTCAATGAAGATACATACATCACGCAAATTGATACAAGACATGAAAAAATTGAGGCAATTGCAAAGTGTTTATTTCAAAGGTGCAGTTAATTACCTGAACATAGGAATTCAATGCAGTCTACATTTGCAGGCATTTTCTTTAATTATGTGATTATTTTGCATTTCTTGAAAAGAATCAAACAACAGCCTGTGCAGCTTCATTGGGCCTCACAGACTTTTTTGGACCTAGATATCAAACTGTACTGTAAAAAAAGCAGGTGTTTTATTTGCAAACACTGAACAGATGGTTTATACATTTATAAATACAGATCTTCTGCAAGAGGTGCGCTGAAATTGAGGTTTGGTTCATATGCATCCCATTATTTATGCCCTTGCAGCAAGGAAAATATAAACAGGAACTCCTTCTCACACCATGATCAATATTACTGCCAGATACAGACAGATTTGGATAGTGTTTCTGGATTATCTTTGAATTCCATCTGTCTGCAAGAGGACTTCCTGACCTGCAGGGTGAATTTTAGTAACACCGAGTTCTTACGAAAGCAACAACCAGAACAACCCACCCCAAAGCAAAGCACAAATGACTCTCTGCCTGCAAGACAGGTAGAATTATAAGTCTCTAAGACTTCAGCATAATGAAGGTGTTCAAATGCAGGTTAAGAAATAAGAAACAATCTTGCACCTACAGGAGGGAGCGGAGCATCAATTTCCCGTTTCCTTGAATTAGAAAGTCTTGCTGCAAGCATTATTACAATATGTAGTAATTTACAGCAGTTAATAGAACAATGATGAAGGCAGTAAACAATTAATGTTCATGAGAGCCCTCTGAGGTAAACTGGTGAGTATTTAATGAAAAAACTCACCTGGGGAGAAAAGTCTTTCCCTCCCTCACCATCCAGTTGGGACCATACTCTGCATCACTTAATACATGGTTCATGAGTTGGGGTGGCTGGTCTTCTATGCAACCCCATCCTCACTGAGGTCATATCTAGCCCCTAGTATCATCTGAAAGATGAAAACTGTGCATTTTTGCTTGCACAAGGCTAGAAAGAGTCAGAATCAGAACTGAGATGAGATCTCATCAGTCATTCCTGACCTCAAGTCAAAGTCACAGGCTTCACATTGTGGGCACTGGGACAACCTCCACTGAATCCAATACAAAGCTTCCTCCTGGTTGTAATAAACCTTGAATTAGGCCCCTGCTTGGTTTAACGATGAGCTTACTCAGTGGCAGAGATATGACTAAACCAAAGCCTTTGACTCCTATGTCCTGTTCATTGGACTGCCCAGGAACTTTCAGTCTCAGACTATATTCTGGATAAAAAAAAATTGGGCGTAGAAATTACCTTTGGCAATTTCCAGTGTAAAACTGTTATGAGAACTGGTACCTATGCTCTCAAATCAGAGGAAGGGTATAAAGAACTCCATCCAGTACATTATTATTTTAATTCATATTTTATTTGTATTTTAAAACACTCAAAACAAATTAGCAGATAAATAGTATACAAAGTTAATTAGGGATGATATTGCTTGCTTCTTAACAAATGACCCTCTCTATTTCCTGTACCTACTTAAAATACTAAAAAGCATTTGAATCTCATTACACCAGGATTTGGTAATACTGTAATGAGAAAAATATTAAATACATGGCAGAAAAAGGAAGCACCTGCACTAAGTTTGCTACCATGACAGTGAATAACAGAATCATTGAATAATCTCTTCTGTCTGCAGGCACTGTCTGGAGGGCATCTGGTCCCAGACCTTGCTCAGATCAGGGTCAGCTTCAGAGCTGCACTGGGTTACTCAGGGCCTTGGCCAGCTGAATGGTGAGCATCACTGAATATGAAGACTCCACAGTGTATCTGGACACCTGTTTCAATGATACATACATGTTTCCCTGTAAATACTGTAAGCCCACAAGTGAATGTAATTTCAGTGAAAACATTTCAAAAATAATTGGAAGCTCAGAAATAAATTTAACAGCTCTAATGCAACAGTGATTTCTTACAGCACTGGAAAAGTCTTTAAGCTACCACCAAGCGATGACTCAATAACACAGAAAAGTGTCCCATAGCCAGGATTTCACTGCTGATGTGAGTAGAGGTTGGTGCAGCTGGAAAATCAACATTTTGCTTCCCCCCAGCTCCTTCTCCCCTAGAAAATGCAGTGGTTAGAATTTAGAAATGGTTAGTGGTTTGTTGAGTCTTTCAAAGGAAGGACCTGTGCCAATTTTTAAACTTTTTCTATGACTTCTACTGTAAGAGCCTGAACTTGTAAAAAAAATCTGAGTACTCACAAATCTTGATGTAGGCATGGCAGATACTTGGCCCATTTGAAATTCGGGCATTGTTTCTAGTTGGGTGACTGCCTGAATTCATGGAGTTAGCCTCAAAACACTACAGATAGAAATCAGGGGTCAAAAGCATGAGATTTTTTTCAATCAGTAGGGAAAAAAAAGATAAAATTTCAAAAAGTATTTCTGAGTGTAATGACCCAAGGAATCCAAATTAGGGTAAAAATACATCAAAACTTGTAGTGGTTTTTCAGAGCAGGAGGATGAAAAAGTAAGTCTTCAGATGCTAAGGTACGACCACACAGGTGTTTACATGAGGATTTTACCTTTACTCAACCAATTCACAGTTAACATCATATACTGCAGTAATATTGCAGCAAAAGATTTTCAGGAGCCCCTAGACATTATGCATTTAAAAAATAATTTCATCAGATCAATACACAGCAAAAAATGTATGCTCTATACAGAGATGTAGCAATCCTGTTACATTTGTCATACATATTGTAGCATAAACTATGTGTCTTTCCAGAAGAGTTAGTTGAAACTCACTAACCGCAAAAATGAAGACAGACAGATCAGTCTAGATGCTATACTATAGAAAATGGAAAAGTAATGATTTCTGGGGAATATTTATTTCAGATACTTTGGAAAAGTTATAAGGGGAATAGAAAACAAGAGAAAAGGTTTATTTTTAGCCTGAGTTAGTGCAAATGCACTGATATAAACAAGACGTTAATCTTGAGACATGCAGAATTATATGGAAATGCTTTGAGATTCAGTGAAAGAAAGTTTGAAAAAACAATGAAAATACAAAAAAAAAGGTGGTTAGGCTTATTAATTGTACATGAAAATATATTTTTCATCATTACTTTTATTTTATTTGCTTATACAGGGCAACTCAAGTGAACAAATGCTTATCTGCAGTAATTGTAGACTGCAGAAGAGTCACAGTCAGAAAAATATTTTCCTTGAAGTGTCTTGATGGCCATTTGGAAATATATTACTGTCTGCAGGATGTAAAAGAAAGAAAAAAGCATAGTTTTGTTGGTATAAAGAAATTTTTAAAGGATTTTAAAAAGAGAACAATGTTGTGTGTTGCCCCCGCCCCGTCTTCCCCCCCTTCCCTTCCCCAAAGTATTTCCAGGTTTCTTTTTTCAGCTCTTGTCTTGCAGGAAACTAGAAGAAGTTGATGACTAGGATATCTAAAGTAAGACACTTTTGAACCTCATGCTCTGAAACCTCAAACATTTTAATTAACTTTGTACTTCGCTCCTGTTTCTTTAAAAAAAATCACACACTTGAAGTCTCCTTCTGGTTGTATAAACTCTGTCTGGGGGTGAGGGTACAGGACAAGTGAAGATTTCAAAACAACTAAATAAGAACAAAAATATTTACGCAATGTAAAGCCTTGTGGCTTTCTGACTCTAAATAAAGTGCAAGAATTTCAAATGTCAAAATTCAAACGTTGAACAAAAAAGAGTGTAAATTTGCGTTATAAATCATGCACCAGTATCATCTAATTACTGTGAATCATAAGTTTGTATCTGTTGTCTATAGTACAGTACTACTGAAATGTAGGAGTGCTGCTTTTGGTCTTGAACATTGTTTTCTTGTTCATAAATTTCAAAAGAACAGTCGTATCTGACATGGATTTGTAGCTAAATGGGAGTATGGTGCCTGTAAGTATTTATGCATATCCTCTGCTACAGCACTGGATGTACTGCTCTTCATTTTTTGAAAAATAGTTAATAATCTAAGTATCTTCAGAGTAACAATTATAAGATTAGTGTGTTTCAGGTTGAGATGCAAGTAACTTGAGGTTAGCCCAAGAAAGAGGGGAATGCATGCCAATAATGGTTCCTCTCATTTTCTGTTAAGTGGCTCTAGCATCAGTCTTCCCCTAGAGACACTGGTCTCATCCCATTGCTTTCAGAGACAAGCTCCAACAAACACAGGACAACTGTGAATTGACTAATGCCAGGTGGGACTAGTGGTGTCCAAAGTCAGCACTGTGGAGGAAGGGGAGTTGATACTGGGCTGTGTTTGCCCAGGTCTGTGGCTGGGAATCCTGAGGGTTGCTTTGATCAGTAGTGAAAGTGACAGCTTGCTGTTGTACACCCACTGCCCAGCACTTTTTTTAGTGGCATCTGTCCTGGCACTCTTATGTACAGCAAAAAGGTAGTTATTTTAGTGAGGGAGGGATGGCTGAGCCACCTGTCTCAGCCTGACATCAGTGCACACCCTGTGTCCCATGACAATGATACGAGGTGGCTGCTGCCCTCTGGGTGCCTCCTGCCCAGGGAAGACCCCTGCCTCCTGATCCAGAGCCACAGCTTTCCTGTCCTGACACAGGCACACCAGTGCGTATCGCTGACAGAGCAGGCTGCTGTTGTGAGGCCATACGCCAGCTCAGCAGCGTTTAGCTCTCCATCAGAGGGAAAGCCAAGGGCAGGCAACCTTCCTGAGCTCCCCCAGCCAGCTGAGAGCTGGCTTACCTCTGGAGGAACAATGGCATGTTTTCATGTTACACTTCTCCATCCTAACATTTCAGGGAGACACAGAATGGCCTCTTGTCTTTCTTCCTCATGCAGCTTACAGTACTGCTTTCTGAGTTGCTCTTCGCAACCCACTGGCTGTGTGGGAGGCTGGGGATGGGGGCAGTGGCATTTCAAACCTTGCTGGTGTAATGGTCTCACAAAGCAGCTGTTTTCACTGTAACTTGCTTTCTAATCCTGTGAGCAGAAATGATTCCTGGGAATAAAAAGTTGCAAGACTTCTCGTTTTCCTCCTGGATGGAACATGAAGGGGACTCAAAGAAGATAAATCCCTGAGAACGTGGCTTTGAACCGCACATGCTCAGTCTTGTTCTCTGGATGTTGTTCAATGCCTGTGCTCCCTGCTTATCTGAAACTCTGAACTGCAACATTTTGTAATCTCCTCATTAGCAGGAGGAAAGGCCTGCCTGTGCCACTCCAGTTTTACACCTGTATACCTCGTTTGAAATGGCAGTAATGTGGTGATTAGTTTAAGCAGAGTGTATTTTAGAGTGGCTGATATGTTCTCTAATGATAGGGCAGGCATCTACTTTTTATCACTTATCTGTAGCTCTGTGCAGCTCATTTAAATTTTTAGGCACAATGTTCTCTTTACTAGGAAATATATTCTTATCTCCTTTAATGCTATATAAATATCTTCTCTTTGTGCCAAATTACATCTAATGGCTCAAAGCAAATCTTTACTTCACCTACGCTGTGGTAAAAGCTTCACTTCACCTACGCTGTGGTAAAATCTTCCTTTCCAATAAAATAAAAAACTAATAGCATATTTACCATCAAATTTATATTATCAGGGATAATATGCAATCAGAGTGAGCTACAGAGCTCTCCAAACTATATCTATAAATTTATGATAGTTGGCTGCTGTGTTTGCATTTTTTCAAACTCATTGCTAGTATTTTTATTCCAATAGGTGGTGCTATGTTGAAACCTAAATAATTTTCAAAATTTATGCTATTCTATATGACTTCCTTGAAATTCTTATCAAATTATTATTCATGCAAATTCTTATGTACAATCTGAAGGAAACCTTCCTCTTTTGAACAATAAAAATAGCCATTGGTAAGACAGTTGTTGGCTGCTCAGTGAGTTTTACTGTTATTTGCAGAGGGTTTTTTGGGTTTGGTTTTTGTTTTTTTCCCCAGCACTTTTTGTTATCATGTTTTTTAAGCCAAGCAACACGGGCTCCCAGGACAGGAACATTCTGTGTCAGTGAGGCCCATCCCTTGTTGTTATTTGTGGCTCTGTCATGCGATCCTTGCGCAAATTTATGACTACTAATCTTAAAACAAGTTGTTCCAAAAACCTGGTCCTGCAAGGGTAAGAAATTTTCTGATCTCCATCCTAAATTTATTCATGGCTTGTTTTTCTCTCAATGGAGTCTATTAAGAAATGCCATATTCTGTCTAGGCCTTAGATTTGCTTGACCTAACAATGCAAAACTAATTTATCTGTGTAGTCATCCCACCATGCTGATTTTAGTTCAAGCTCATTGCGCCTGAACACAGAACTGAAAGGTTCTATTTCACACCACACCAGTAGTAAACAAGGAAAGTGTGCAAGGTAGTACCCTTGTTTGTCTTAATATCACATCTCTTTTTTATGAACACATCACTCTGCAAGTTCATTATCATCCTACCATCAACTTGTAGTCCCAGATCTATTCATCTTAGTACTTGTTTCCAGTTGATGAGATCCTCAATTATGGGATAAGGTCATAGAGGTAGCTCCCATAACTCACTTTATCAAACTTCGTTCTGTTGCAATATCACGTCCACAAGTTCTTCCTGTTTGCTGTCCTGGCATTTCCCTAATTGGTGTCCTCAGCAAATTTCATCAGAAAATTTCATCACTACACATCTTTCTATTCTGTCAGGGACAAAAAATACATTAATGTTCCCCCAACCACAAACCCAAGATAAGCCAAGCAGTAATTCTTGCAATAGAACACTTCTTTCAGATGAAGGCCTCTGTACATGTCATTTATTGCTGTGCCTCTTTTAGCAATTACCTAATTACCACTCTTCTGCAAAACCAAAATGTACTTGAATTAATCAATCTGTTAGAAAAGGAGGACTAGAAAGATAGAAGTCTCCCAAGCTCCTAGTGGGCTACTTTTGAGGCTTTGAAAAAACCTTGTTACCTCACTGTAGAATTGAACTGTTTTTCCTGGATGTTGATGCAGGTTTTGTCATTGATTTCTATTGTACTTTAGGGTCTGATGCTGTCTCCAAGGAAATAAACAATAATGCCCAAATGACTAATGTTTAATGAGATTTCTATGCAGTTATGAACACAAAGAACATTAGATACTTAATTTCTTTTGATGTAAATTTCAAAAAAAATCAGTTGCTACCTATTTGCATCTTAGAGACAAATCTCTCTCTCCCCTTCGTGTTTTGAAAAACAGACCTGAAGAGCCTATCATTTGCAATTAGGTAATCAAATAAATCTATGAAGTTTGTAGGAGATTTATGTACAGGATAAGATCCATATTTTTTTTTCTTTTGTTCTATGTTGTTACAACCTCTGCAATTTCCAAATGTAACTGCTTTGGCTTAAAACCTATGTCCACTGTTATTTATTCAATTTTGTATTAATGAGATTTGATTAATTTGAAGTAATTAATTAACTTTTCAATTAATTTAATTAACCAAATTGTGCTTCTATCTCTGAAAACCCTATTCTTTATTTTAGGTGTAAAAATAACCAGCAGTTTTAGAATTTAAAACGTCTGGATACATACTTGATTTCTAAGCTGTTGAACATGCATCTTTCTAAAAGCAGGTACCCTTAGGTGTCTTAAAAAAAAAAAAAAGATAAGACAACCAAGTTTCTCTGAAATACCTTAATATAAGTCCCTATTTATGGTTCCAAAATTTCACTTTGGAGATGCTGCTTCACTAAACATAATTTGTCATTGTCATTCAGTGGCCCTGACCGAGTTCATAGTGTCTTTATGTATGAAACAGCTGCTCTGCTGTTTTGTCTTTATTTCTGCAAAGACATAATATTTTCTCTTCCATAAGGTACTGGAAAGTTACTCTGTTATTAGCATAATTTGGACTCTCCTGAATGTTTCAGTGTTGGAAAAAAAGATTCATACCTGTAGTTCTAACATGAAAAGAAGTGGGTTGCAATTTTTTTGGCAGAGGGAAAGTTATCCAGTTACAACATATTGCAAAAATAGTAACTGTGAGTATGGGAACAGTGAATATATACTGAGAAATTTCTGGGCTACAGTGTGTTGTGCCTGACTGATGTAGGGATGGGAAACCTAGGGGCTTTCAGTCTCATTTCTACCCATCCAAAGTGAATGATCCAAAGGTCTTTCCTCTTTGTGCATGCTTAATAGGCTGATTGCTGCAGTATTGCATGGAGTGTCACTGTCTCCTCGGAGAAGGAATTAGGGAGAATTTGCCTTCCCTGTACCAGGAGGGGAAAGAGGCCAAGATTGCTGTTGGGAAGGGGAGTGCCCCTATGGGCACTGCTGAAAGAGATGACTCATTCAGTTCTACAGACTTTCCACTCTTGAAGGCTCTTTGTTACCTACCTTTGCTTGAAATAATTGGAAATTAGTGGATTAAGTAGCTTTAGGTGTTGAACAAGTATCTTTGGGAACTCCTGTTAGATTTGAAAACATACTTGCATATATTCTTACCAATAGGTAGCACAGAAAATCCCGTGGTGGGATTCTTTCACCTACTATACCTAACACATGGATCTTCTGTCTCAAGAACTAAAGCTGGCTAAACCACAGTTTTCTGTGTGAAGGGAAGAACTAGATTTTTAAATTGTTATTCATTCGGTTTTCATCTAAGCTCACTAAAAGCTAAGCTAAACAAATGAAATTGTTCTCACTGCTAGCTGATTTTCATAAACTGAAAGCGGGAAACTCCCTGGGGTCCACAAGCTGGGGCAGAAAGATTCCTCACCCGGCTGCTTATATTATCATTTGCAATGCACATTAGGTTTCCAGCATGTGACACCACCTGGTCCTACCCTGATTGCATCATTGATGGTGTCGGGAATGGGAAAGAGATTGTTCACAAACCACCATTCCAGAAGAAAGTTGTCCGCATTCCCAAAATGTGTTTATGAGCATTAATAGTATTAACTTTTATGAATCACTAGCCAGAATTGTGAGCAAAAGGGTGGGGCTTCAAGAAATCCTGGCAGTCTGATGAATCCGAAATTGGCTTCATCTCCACACACATGAAAGATACGGCGGTGCAATTATTCCTACACAGTCCTTTGGAATAGTTCGATTCTATGTGCTGAAAACCCTCAAATCAGGGCTGAGTTCTGGCAGATGCCCATGTGGGGGAATAGAGCACTCCTAGATGAGTCTGTGCATAAGCAGACAAAACCACTATCAGGTGGTTACTCCTGTGCCTTGTATATCTGTGCTGCTTTGTGTTCTTTCTCACAGTCTTTGCAGCTCACCAAGGGTGGCACAAACTAACAGGAATAACTGGAATGGATAAATAGCATCCAGCTTGCTAGGACAAGTAAAAGCTCATGCCTCCCAAGAAGGGCTGCAGGGAGCTGAAATGCAGAGCTTCCTTCCAGATTTGAAAAGAGCACTTCCAGAGACAATATCCACAGACAGCCTCACATATTAATGAGTAACACGTTTAAGATAATTGTGGTTAGATTTTTTTAATTTCAGTTTTAAAAATATGGTCTGGTTTATCTACTCAGAGGAAAGAAATAATAACAAAAAGGATGGTCTAAACTTTATTTTCATTTGAAGTTTCTTTAGGCTTTTTGTATATTACATAGATCTCAGATAATATGATCATTGCTTTGCTCTAGTAAGGTGTTCGTTAGGGGACATTAATGATAAGTTTCATGTTTTTTTGATTTATCATAAATCCATGCATGTTTTAGCATTGCTGCATATTTTTTTCTGGTTTTGCTAGGTTTTTCAGTGGTTGATTTATAACATCTTTTTAACTGTATCCATGTGTATAGTTCTCATGTATTGTGTATTCATGTACAGGTAGCATTCATTAAAGTAGTTTGAATATGGGAAGCAACTGACTGCTGGCAGAACAAGTAGTTCCACTCAAACTGACCTATCATGTCAAGGCAGGGCAGGGCAGAAATAAAATCTTCTCCAACATCCTTCATTTATCAGCTGAAACTAAAGACATATACACATCTGAAATTTTACAATTATGTGGTGTAGGGTCTGAGTCTAATGGGGATTTAAGCCATGACTTGGCTGTGTGCTTTTCCTCTACTGAGGGTGAATTTTGCTTGCATGAAACAGAAAAGATTAAGCATACTAAGTGGTGTAATAATGATGTGCTGTCAAAGCTGGCAACTGTTTGTGGTTTTTAGAGCCTCTTTCTCGGTTTAATCATAAATACTTCCCCCTGGAATATAGCACAGAGCACAGAGAACAGTTTTAAAGGTGGACTGATATGAACAAAAATAATAGTGAAAAAATCTAATGAACCTCTGCCACTGCCATGTGTAGTATTTGTATTTTTGCGTCTCTGTGATAGATCAGTTATAAGGAACAATAATTAAGCAGCCAATTATGGACATCTAGCTTAAAGTGATAGTGATAATGCTAAAGTAAGTTACTTTCATTTAATAATATAATGATCACTCTTCTGTCATTACAGTCACTGTGACATGCAGTAAGTAACAGCAAAAAAGCCCCCAAATAATTCTGTCTGTATTTCAAACCAAGGGATTAGTATTTATGTGGGCCTGAAAAATTTTGACCATTTGAATAAATGTGATTTTAAAAGTCACAGAGTGTAAACCTTCATCTCAAAAAGAGGAACTGATTGGAGATTCTTTAATATACAGGTTTCTTGACAGAACCTGAATATTTTTGCTTGGAAAAGAATTAATTTTACAGCAAATAAAGTCATTTCATTCCACCATAGGTTCCTTATAGGAAGTTACATTGACATAGCTGTAGCCATTTATTATAGTGCTATAATTCTGCAGATCTATTTGCATATGTAGGCAAGTGATGAAGAAGAATAATACTCCTAAAGTGCCTTAAAATTAATTCAAAGGTGTGTGACTCTCCATCAAGATTTGGTAAGCCTGAGCTATGGTTCTTATGGCACATAGTACACTAAATAAGCAAGACCTGGGCCTGAAACTTGGGTAATATTTTATAGTATCCTGCTCCTGAATCCTAACATGTCTGTTTCTTTAGGTTCCCAATAACCTAGTGGATTTGTGTATTTCTTTCAAATACTGGCTGAGGCTTAGTTGTCAGAGGACTTGCTGCACGTCACACATATTCAAATATGAAGTACCTCTTAGAAAAATGTTGTTTAAGTAGCCCATTGTTTACGGAAAGATGGAATTTACCAGGAGAATGAAAGCTTGTATTTGAAAAAAATTGAATTAAAAAAAAAATCAGACACAAAGCCCAGCAGTGCCGGACAATGAGTATCTCTTCCTTTCCTGACACCAGACACATCAGAGTTGACAATTGTCTCTTCAGTGACCCTTGTTTTCCCATACATACAGTAGGATATGTCCAGTTGGAGGTGTGCAGAGAACTGCGTGGTGAGGAGAGTTGTCATTTATCACCTAGGTCTAGCATCATGTTAATGCAGTTATGGAACAGAAGGCTTGGTACCACATTAGTGGAGTGGGTCTTACTTAAACTGTCTCAAAGATGTGGCAGAGCACAAGGCATCCTGGGGAGGGAGGGCAGGATCAATCTTCATCTTGTCTGTCAGTTGGTGATATGGTTAACAGGAGAAGGGGTGATCCTAGTCAAACTCTGATGAAATCCTGTTTCTCTGACAGTGCTGTAGCAGGAAAAGTTAAGATGGGTCTCCTCAGCCCTTGGTGACATACTCCAAGGAGAATGGTGGTAAATTGGCTCTGAGGAAAACCTGGGAAACTCCTGGGAAACAGAATTGTTGACTGGAGACCTCATGAAGTGGGATGCTTCTCTAGCAACTCCTGCAACTAGAAGTGAGGGGAAAATGGAGATCTTCTCTAAGTATGCAAAGCTCATCCCACTATGGGGAGCATCTGGCCTGGCTATAGCTCTGCACCTACGACACAGTGGGAAGCAACAGCAGTGGACAGCCATGCCATTTATAGATCCCAAGCCAGCAGCTCCAGTCTGTGCTGCTCCCTGACA
Source organism: Eurystomus gularis (assembly GCA_013400335.1). Classification (NCBI taxonomy): domain Eukaryota; kingdom Metazoa; phylum Chordata; class Aves; order Coraciiformes; family Coraciidae; genus Eurystomus; species Eurystomus gularis. The sequence goes on from VZZY01023496.1 coordinate 30,284, forward strand.
CTCTTTCCCATCTCTTTCAGGTCTAAGCTCATGTTGAAAGCAAAATAGAAATTCTCAGATGAAACACTCTCTTTGCTTTTCATCTCTGCATATGGAGACCAGTATATGTCATACAGGTTATTAGGCAACCATAGGATTTATACCACGGTGGGTACTGGGATTCAATCCCAGTGACTTAAAGGAGAGTGAAAAAACCCATTTCATAACTGCTGAGCATTAAGCAATCTTTTTCCTATAAATGTCTTTTTTTCTTTTCCACTTTTTTTGGCAGTTTCAGATAAAATGTCAGAGAATTTTCATAAGAAGTTCAAAATGCTAGTCCAACTATGTCATGAAGGATTGTAATAGTTGTAATCACAAGAAGAATCATTCCAGTACTTATGGGTAGAGCGCAATGAAAAGATATTGAGAGCAAATACATTTATCAAACTAGAGTTTTGCATACTTACACATGTAGATTAATGCAAAATACTGTAAATGAAATTAATATAGAGAAATCAACTGAAAGGAGTATATGAAGCTCTACAGCTTTCCAACTCAGTAGTTGAAATAAAGATCAATATATGCAAGACGGTATAAATAATTAAAAAAAAATTTTACAGCTGAGTGCTCTCAATATGCTAGTGTTACAGAGCTAATCTGCATATAAAACATGTTGGATATTCCAGTACTGCATATCTGTTCACAATTAAGTACAGTAAGCGTTGCAGCTGTAGGAACAGGATATTCTTTCTCTTCTGAAGGGTCAGATGAATCATAGGAGTAATAGCTTCATTGTTTGTGGTTTGAACTTTTAAAGGTAAATCCTGTACCACCAAGATCAGAAGAAGCCTTGTATATGTCTTTGGGAGAGCTAAACATCAGAAAGATTTAAAAAAAAAAGGTATCTGTGATCCATATTTTCTCTCTTGTGTTTTATAGTTTGGTTTTTTTTTTGCTTAAGTTACGATGCTGTCACAAAAACAGTGGCTGGCATACAGGAATATGCTTCTATTATTGTTAGGCATCTTTCCTGCAGATTGTAAAAGTTTGGTTTTGTTTATTCTACGTGCCTCGGCGCTTCTGGTTCCATCTGGAAGCAGACATCAAAGCACTGGAGTCCCACAAGCAAGCTAGCATTTCTCTCTTGAACTGAACCAGGAAGCACTGGAAGGCTTACAAAGAGGCAAGCCATCACAGGCCTGGATCCAGAGTGCCACAGAAATTCATTGCTCCAACATCCTTCAAGGGGCACCACATCACATTTTTGAAGACTGATGTTTGGGTATGCTGCACAAGCCTACCTGGCCAGCTTATGGCCTCGTTTTAGACTCCATCATAAAGCATAAGTTTTAGAAGGAAGGGCCTCTTTTCAAGCACAGTATTACAATGGTCAGACAGAAAGCAGCGGAGAAGCTCATTCAAGTTAACTGGCAACATGCTGTGCATGTTATGAGACCTCACTTTCAGTAGACTCATAAATTCCACAGTATTTTGAATGGGGCTGTGTTGAAGAACAAAGCAAAATGGGCTGCCTTTAAACACGATTCTGTTCCTACGTTTCCCTTCTCCGAAGGTTAGTAACTTCTAAATTAGAGTAATTACTACAGCTTCTGGTTTGCAGCAATTAGTCTCCTTCCTGCTTTAACACACACAGTATTGAAAAGGTCAGGCCAGAAACAGAGAGATTCTCTCTGAGTGTGTAGCTCCCCACATCACCCTCTGTGCCTGCATGCATGTATGTCTAGTTATAGATCTGTATTTGTCTCTGTAGAAGGGACCAAATGTGGATATATATCCCTTTTATGTTTTTCAAGAACTCTTACGAAAATGTTTTAAAGATGTACTTAGCTGAACTTCCACATTATTTTGTGCTTAGGAATACAGACTATGTACAGCCACCGTTACTGCTGTTCAAACATGACCCCTTTTTTGAGGTATAAAGAAACAGAAAAGATAAGATATCGGTACAAAATTATATTTTAAGAGTGAAACACTAACTTACCTAACCAGGTAATTTCAATTCCTTTGCTACAGATGCACAGATAAAAGACAAAAAGTTTCATCTGATAGGGAAAGGCAGAACTGCGTGGAAAACGGCTTTTTCAGTTCACTTAGGATTTGGATTGAAGTTGCAACTGTGAGCTGAACTAACAGCTTGCTGCTGCCAAAAGGGGGAAGTCTTGCTCTCTGCACTTCCCTCCCACACCTCCCTCCCTGCTCCTTCTTTTCCTTAGCCAGCAGACAGCCATCCCTGCAGCCAGCTCTGGCATCCCTCTGCCCAGGACAGAGGCCAATTTACTCCCTGGCAAAAGAATATTCTTATTTTTCTCTAGGAAGGTGAAGGGACTGTTTTTCTTACTTTTTTTTTTTTTTTTTTAAATTTTTGGCCGTTTTAGTAAGTTGAATGAGCTTCCTCGGCAGGCAGACAAGTGCTAGACCTGGCTGCTGGGGAGAGGGGAGCAGGGAAGATGGGGATGAACAGAGCTGATGGATGCCAAGGGGAACAGGGTGTCCTCTCCTGTTGGGCAAAATCATGAGTTTAGCTCTGGTCATTTTAAGAAATCACTACCTTACAACACAAAGAGATTGAAACACGCAGTTTGGGTTTTGGTGGATTCAAAGCCCAATTTTTGCTTATATATGTTTTCTGCACAAAGCCAAGGTGTTAAGGAAAGTCAGGTCTCTCAAAATATTTTCTTGTACGTGAGAAAGATGTATTCACTCTCAAATGGTCCTTATTTTTGAATGAAATGAATACAGAGTTTCAGATGAAACATCGTCTAGAACCTTAACATAGGAATATTTGTTTTGAGGTCATCAGAATAAAAGGTTTTCCCTTAAATTTCACTTAAAAGAGTTTGGCAGATTTGGTACAAATTCAGGAAATCAAATGACCTTACTTGAAAAATCTAACTGAAATCAAATACATCTTCTGGCATGTGCACATATGAGGTTTCAAAGAACTTGTGGGGAGATGCAGGGGCTTTTGAGATCTTTGTAACATTTACCTCCCTCTCCTCTGTTGTCCTCTCTTTCCACTGATTACTTTGAAGCTGACTCTGGGTCCTGGATGAGTGTTAGCTGATGAGGTCCAACAAAGAGCTAGTCTCTTTCCAGATAAAATGGAGATAAAGTACCTGCTTGTCTTGAACATCTGTATAAATCAGAAATGACTCAACTGAAGTTGGTCAGATGAATGATTTCGCTTTCCTGATTCTTCTGTGTTCTGTGGTAATACTTGGACAACCTGATCAGGACCAATCCCTCTCTGTACTGGACGTTGTACAAGTATGCAGTGATGGGCATGCAAACTCATGACTGATTTTCTGTGAATTTTGGCTGCATGCAGTGAATGTCTGCACTCAAAAAATTGGATTAAAAAAAAAAAAAAGTTAATCCCATCTCCAGACTTACCTGTAGCCTAATACAAAAATGATCTGTCTGAAGGGATTCTCAGTGGGGCGTGTTGTATTAACTTCAAATTGGTGTTTGTCTGAGACCTTCTGGCCCTGAGCTCTGGCACAGAGAAGCTGTGCCATGCAGCCATGCTGTACCTTGGCCTTTGTAAAGGTCTTGAAGGGGGGAAGGAAGCAAGTGCAGACATGAGACTAAAAACATTTTTACATTGTTTTGAAACTGAAGTGAGGTGATTATTAAGTTTTCCATGCGTCACCTGGCGTTACTAACTTACACAAAATCATACATAGCACTTTGGTCTTCAGTTTACCCCTTCACAATCCAAATTTTCTGTACCCAAGTAAGATGAGTCATTTTACTCAAAAAGGGACACTACCAGGAAATGGAGCTCCCCAGGCCCTGTGTCCCTCCTTGGCAGCTTTTCCTCCTGGAAAGCTCAGTTGAAATTACATGCCATGAGATGAAGGATTACAATTTTCCCTCACAGCAATGATGTAGCTCAGGGTTCACAAATGGCATCTGGCCTTGCAGAAGGCAGGGAGATGCCTATTACAAAGCAAACCTCCTCTACTGCTGGTGGTGGTGGCTCCTGCCAAGCACTGCTGTGCCTGTGACAGCACCAGACAGAGGCACCTGTGGGTACCCCTGCTTATTCTCTGGTGTTACTGCTGAAGGCCTTTTGTGGCTCAGTATGGATGTTCTGTTTTCCCTAGCTTGAATGCCTCCAGGATTTCTCCATTTATCCTTTTCTCTCAGCTCCTTCTCTCTTTTGAGTCTGGATGTTCAGATACTGGGGTGTTGATGCTATCTATCTCACAATCACGCAACCATCCATGTCAGGAAAGGGTTTTAGCAAGGCTCTCCTGAGCTATACCAGACCCTTTTCCTGCTCCCAGGCTGTGACCATCTTTTTCGTTCCCACTCTCAGATCAGACCTTTACAGTTAATGAGTTGGGGCTGGGCAGCCCCAGCCTCTGCTCTCCCAGATGCAGAGTCCCAAAGTGCAGAAGCCTTCAGCGCTTGCTCCAGAAGAAGTTTCTAGCTTCTTCCTAATCCAGCCTACTAAGGATAATGCTTAAGGGCCATGGCAACCACCTTCCTTATCTTCTTAGGTAGCACAGCTAGGAAAGAGATGGGAAAGTACTGTAAACATGATAAATAGGGAAGTGAAGTGCTTTCATTCAGTCCAAATACCTCCATATGAGGCTGTGTGGAGCTTGCATGTCAACAGGACCTTTATTCCAGTCTGTCAAGTCATAGATGATAAACAAAGGAACAGTGTTGCTGAGGTCCTGATGGCCTAAATATATAAGGGAGAATTTAATATCTGTAGAAAAAGGTCATATTTTTTGTTCAAGCAACAGATATAATTGGAAAGAACAAGATTTTATTAAACGTCTTTTGATAGTATCAATCCCCTTGAGTGAAGGGGATTGTACATACCTTTTGGTATGTGGGTCATAGAAGTAACCAGCTACAGCTTCCATATGAGGTGGTATACTGGGCTTGGCTGGGACAGTTAATTTTCTTCATAGCAGCCTGTATGATGCTATGAACAAAACAACATTGATAACGCACATGTTTTTTATCTGTTGTTAAACAGTGCCAAGATCTTCTCTGTTTCTCATGCTGCCCCACCAGCAAGTAGACTGGTCATGGGAAAGAGGCTGCGAGGAGGCATAGCCCAGACTGCTGACCCCAAAGGGATATTCCCTGCTATGTAATATCATGCTCAGCAAAAAAACTAGGAGGGAGTTCGCCAAGGGTTGTCACTGAGCAGGGGCTCACTCAGCATCAGTCATCTGGTGGTGAGTGACTGCTTTTGCAGTCACTGTTTTTCTTTGTTTTGTTTTGTCATTTTATTTATTAAAATGTCTTTATCTCAACCTCAGATTTTTTCACTTTTACCCTTCCAATTCTCTTCCCACTGTGGCGGTGCTTAGCTGCCTACTGGGGTTAACAAACAACAGCAGGATAAGGAGTTCTTATTGTGAATACAACTTTCTGCAAATGTCTATGCCTTTGTTACTCAGAGATTAGACTGTGGCATGGGTTCACCAAGGCTGGGGATGTGCTAGAGGGAGCATACCTGAAGTGTGTGTGGAAAGTGTTCAAAGGGGTTTAAGCCATCCAAACCTTTGGTCTAGTATATTCGCACCTTTCTCTGCATAAACTGAACTGGAACAATCAGAATAAAAAAGGAAGTTCTGGGGGAGGTAAAGGCATCAGGCGAAAAGGTTGGCATATCAAAACAAGGCAAATAAATGCAATGCAAAGTTTCGCTGAGGAACTATAACAAGGCCTGTAAATTTCTGAATGATGACTTCAGAGCTAAAAGTAATGAGGGGCTCTCCAGAGGTTCACTGCCTGGAGAAAGCAATTCTGATGCCTCTTTCATTGCCCAATTGAGACCAAATAAATTTGTACATTTGCCATACACAGTACAACTGGCTGTTCAGAAGAAAACAAACATCAAAGTATTTATTTGGAAAGATACTGGCTGTGACATGGAGCTGTGGTAGGTTGTCTTTCCCTTTACTGCTTGACATGGCCATTTGCTAAGAACTGAATGGTGAGAGGTGATTGCAGGCTCTTCATGCCTTAGATGTATCCAGACTCACCAATTAACTTCCTCAGCAGTTTGCTGCCACTTTTGAACTTGGAAAACGAAGCATGCTTATAGAGCACTCTCTGCTGTTTCCACCTGCCAGCAAGTGACATCTGTATGTCAGCGAAAGAACAGAGACCACAGAAATACTGGAGCTTCCGTAAAAGCTGTTTCTCTTTTTTTCTGACAAGCTGCTTTTCCTCCCATCCACATTCTCTGTACAATTGCTTCTCGGAACCAGGCCCCCAACAAGGTATTGTTTGAAAGGGATAAACAGAGCAGGGCTGGATTGTTAAACATTTGACAAGTGTTTGTGATATTTCACAGCTGGCATATAAAATACCTCGTGGAAGGACCAGGCTTAAAGCTTGTTAGCAGCTTTTAGTGGCATGAAAGAAACCCTGCTTGTTCTGAATTTGGCCTTCTCTTCTTGGTCAGAAAGATAATACCAGACACTCAGGGAGGGTAACTTGTCATTTTTCTTCTCTTTATCCACTGTCTTTTTTAACATGACCTCTTTCCACAATACACAACTTTCATTCTTCAGCATCCCTCCCTTCCACCCCTTTTCTCATTCTGATGCAGGAAAGGGCTTACATTACACTAAGGCACTCTGAAGTACAAAACCAAGTGCAGTCAAGAGACACGAAGCTCTCCAGCTGCCCTCAGCCATTCTCCTCTGTGTTGGTGCTGCTCCAGTGCTGACTCTTAAATACAGATAAGGCCCTGTGTCTTTTTTCTTCAACATCAGCACTGGCTGATGCTGTGCTTAGTCCCCTGTTGGCTTTGGAGCCCTGCTGCCATATTCTCTCATATTGGTTGTACCTAACAGCTCATAGTGCATCCCTTCAAAGGCTGGGTTTCAGAGACTTTTAAAGGACAAATTCTGTCACTATTTTTGCCTCTTTTCTTTCTACACTTTCTCCTGCACAGGAAGTAATCAAGTACCTGATAAACTGAGCAGCCCATCTCCTCCTGACCTCAGTGGTCATAGTGTCAGCTCCAAATACACATTGGAAGGTGGCAAGTGTCACAAGACTTTGCTTTTTTAAAAGAACTGCATTTATTGATCAGCCAGAAAACTCCTTGCTCTTACTCCAGTTTTTGTGGGCCAGGAACAATCTGTCCCTAAGACCTCTCCTGTGTTTACAGTTCGATAAGATCAAATAATAGATGGTCAAAAAAGGAAGTTTCCAATGTGTCCATATTTCCACATAACTGGCACATAGCAAGTCTTCTGCCAGAGTGTGCCTACTAGCCTGCTAACAAAATGAATCATGAATGTGGGAGCCTTGAGAGTCAAATATTTATGATGGATCTGAAACAAAAATGTCCAGGCTTGCTGCCATGCAAAAAAACCTGTGAAGCCTTTTCTTTTTTCAAAAAAAATAATTTCATGAGGGGAAGTCTAACAACATACAGTAATTCAACATTTGGGATTTGGCATGAGGTCATGAGCGCCATGAAGGTTTCTTCTTAGTTTCATTAGCAGCAAAAATGCTAGAGAGTGAGTGGTTTCTTTGTTGTCAGCATGCCTGCTTTTAGTGCCTATAAAATGTCTGAAATAACTGCAATGAGATAAACCTAAGACACAATTTTGCTTCCTCCTACCCTCATATTTTTCAGATTGGGCAGGAATCCTGTGGCATTTTCAGTGGAAATACTGAGAGACAAGAGCTTACACAGGGATTTCCATCAGCTATACAAGAAGAGGAACACTGCTTTGGCTATTTATCATCAGAGAAAAGAGATTCTAATATCTATGCCAGTCAAAGCATGTGGCATGGGGTTAGATTAATCCAAGGATCTGCATTTGAGAGGGCTGGAACTGACACTAGATGGATTTGCTCATTATTATTAGCATATTTTTTGCTATTCTTTACAACACAAAGAAGGCGGGGTTATATACATAAAAAGTCTAAATTGCTGTTCATTTGGACTACACGAGCTTCCCTCTTTCATTCAGCAAAGCTGGCTTTCTTTTGCTGCTTCTCTGTTCACTGGCAAAGTGTCAAGGTGGTTGATATGCCTTAGACAGCCATGTACAAAGGCATGGGCCCTGTGAAAGGCTGCGTGAACTCTGCACCCTTCCTCCTGCCACAGAACCCTGAAACATCACATGCTTTTAGAGTAGAAAACAAAAGAGAAGACTCAATCTCCTGCCCACTGTGTCCCATGGAGGAGATGACTGGTGGCAATAAATAGCATATCAGCAGATAGAGGGTTGTTAGTAACAGGAAAATAGGACAACTGGAAACTGTTCTGTCATGAAGAAGAAATTTCAGAATTGTTTACAATTGTCTTTTTCTGCATGATACTGTGGTAGCTTCGAAATGTATGAAACAAACAGAAGCTTGTCTCCTTGACTCCTTTGGATGGTCGCTTAAGATAAATTCTCATTCTACCTGTGGCTCTAGGGCTGGGGAAGGCATTTGCCAATCACAAATGGCTTGTATAATTTTAACAGGTGACTCACTTTCTTTGAGATTTACGTCAAGGAAAGCCCCAAGAAATACAGTCCTTGAATAGGATAATACTAGAGGAAAATCTACTTCCTAAGGAGAATTTATAGCTTTCCAAATGGCTCCAGTTTAAAAGAAATGAAAAGGGAGTATGGTCTATTGGCTACAGCATGAAATTAATGCCAAGGAAATCCTTTCAGTAAGGGCCTATATATCTTTCAGTTAGCTTGCGCTTAGCTTTCTGTCGATGCTGTCTATTTGCCAGCATTCTGTGAAGATTACAAGATATATGAGACTGAAAACTTGTAGTAAATTTTGGAGTCAGAGTACATGCACATCATCTTTGCCTGTCAATGCCTGTAGTCTGAGAGTCTATACATTTCAGTTTGCAATAGAATTTCTGGTGTTTAATAAGGTAACAGTTTCAAGTTAAACCTTTGCAGCTGTTGAAGTGCTCTGACTATCTATTACCATTCATGAAGTTCCTGGTGTTCAAAAGCAGCTGACTTTTTACAGTATCACTTGCCCCAGTGGAAGTGCTAATAATTTAGGGATTTTATTTCTTTTTGTTTTGTTTTGTTTTTTCCTGCAGGGTTTAAAGCTTTCAGGACCCTTACAGAAATATTTTCATTTTGAAACCTCTATTGCTCTCCTGATTCAGCCTAGAGAATTAAAAATGATTGAAGAAGACGGGAAAACGGTCAGATGAAAACACTTTAATCCGCACAGAGACATGTGATTTATATATACACAATAACACAGTCATATAAGCCTCATTTCCTTAAGAAACAAGACTGAAAACTGCTGCATCTATACTCAGTATTATTCTATAGCTGGCAATACACTTCTGGCTCCCTGTAGTAATGGCAAAATTTGTTCTAATTTTATTAATTTTGCTGAAGCCACCATCCATCTGTTCCTCTTCCCTAAATCTTTCTTATTATTTTCTTTCATCCAACCCCTCCCCCCACCAATAATCTGTTCACCATCCACTTATAAAGCTGGTACTGCTTAGAAAAAAAACATGCTTTTTTTTTTTCCCTCTGATTTTTCCAAACTTCCTTACACCAGCAAAAATCCATTTGTTAAGAAGAAATTCTCCTAGGCATAGGCCACGCCAAAAAAAAGTGAAATGTACCTTCTCATCAGGAAAGCATCCAGAATATATTAATTCTGCAAGGAGTCACATAGTCATATGACATTTGGATAAAGCAGACTTTCCAGAGACTGGAGACCTAACAAATATAAATCCACTTGTCTTTGGTGAATGAACTCATCTTCATGGCAGCACTTCTGGCCCTCCTGGGTCAATCCCCAAAGACATTAGACTGCAATGTTCTATCCCCTGTTTTGTAAGAACATTGCGGGAAATTAACTTTTTGAAATTAAAAAAATAAATTAATATCTTAATCCTTCCTAATCATAGATAGGTGAAGGTTGTATGCACAGGTGTATAATTCCTCTGTGTTTTTTTTTAACTATTGTTTTGGATGCTAATATATATTGCTGTGAAACAGCAATTACAAGCTTGCAGGCCTGTAGCTGTCACTCTTGCAGCTCTTTCCTCTCCAGCAGGGCCAGGAACTTTGGTCTGAGGCTGCTGACACAGTTGGAAAGCAGCAGAGGTAGCAGCTCACCACACTGTGTGGGGCGGGGGTCCAGTTCAGCAGTTAGGGTAGCTGTGTGCAATGCAGAGGTCAGATACCACTGTTCAGGTGTAGACAAACATCTTGCCTATCTGTGTGAGGCACAGGCTTCCGGCATCAGCTGAGTTTGGAAAGATAGCCCTAGTTTTCTTCTTGCACTGTTCTCTGTAAGTACAGGTAGCTGGAATGTGACTCATGCATGTAACAGGAAAACTTGTGTCTATTACTGAAAGTTCTGTCGCTTCTGGGTTGCCTGTTTAAACCAGAGCAGCAACTGTTCAACGGAGAAAAGACACAAAGTAGTTTGTAGTGAATGGAGGCACAGTAACTTTATGAGAGCTTAAATTCTGCCCCTTAAAACAACAAAGCACTGCAAAACTGCAGTTCCAGCTGCTCACAGTGGAAGAGGCAGAGGAGCATCGTCTGTTCTTCTTCCACAGAAGTCCCTAACGTAGACTTACAGCATTTCTTGGGAGCGAGGAACATAACTTGGCAGTTCTGGATGTATTAGTCAGTGGTTTAAAAATTCAGCAGAAGAGCTCACCATTTGTTTGTTAATCCTTAAATTCAACAGATTTTCATGCTGACGTTCTGAGCAGCACACCCAGACCAGTCATGGAACAACATGGCTCTTACTGGGACTCTAAATTTGGAGACAAAAATTTGTTTTAAATGATATTTCGTATTAGCAAGGGAAAAAAGTGTTTCTGGTCTGAAATTTTATATGGCAACTTTCACCTCAAGGTAATGAAAACAAGCTGAGCTATAAACTCTTCAAAACGGGGCTTTATGGAAAGACTGACAAATCCTTTACTGGAGTGATGTGGCTGGGAGCACTGTAAAAGATTCCCATGAAGCATTACTGATTATGATCACACCCTCCCAAGCTCTAACAACGTGAGGCTGCAGGCTGAAGGCCCGCTGTTTTCAATTACCATGCTGCCCTGGCAGCATGTCCAGCTGATAGGGCCATGTTGTTACCTGCTTGGTGGGGGTCATGTAAGCAGCCCAAGGTCGATGTGCTTCCTGGCTGGTCCTCTGGCCACATCATGTCCTGTGTACCCCAAGCTAGGACAGCAGTCGTCTTCCATGCCATTTCTAGTGAAGGCTCTTTATGTTATCCCTATGGGGAGAGAGGCTGGTTTGGGAGAATGAGAGGAACGGTGAGAAGAAGTTTTGGGTTTCTTCTTTTCACTAGAATTAAACATCACACAGAGATCATGTAAAAGGAATTGGCTTTAGTGAGAGGATATGGCTTCACTTCTCAGCCTCTTCCCTTTGGGTTCAAAGTGAAGCCATCTAATGTTGGAAGCACCAGCAAGAACCAGTGATTTTACCTTGGGAAATTCACAGTGGTGTTTTTGTGCTTCTAAATGAGCAACACTGCTTCTTGTAAAGACCTGAGGTAAAATCCTGGCCCCACTGCAGTCCTTGGCAAACCTCCTACTGCCTTCAGTGGGGCCAAGATTTTACCCCGAGTTCTGCAAGCCATTAGTCTTTTGATTTTTTAATGGGTCCACTCCTGTGCAGACAGATTGCTCTTGTAAGAAAGGGTTAGCTAGATTGGCTTGGATACTACACAATTTAAAACTTAAAGGAAAGCAATTTTGTAGTTAAATTAAGGGACTATAAAAGGAATTTGGCTTTAGACAACTTGCTTCTGTTTGGATTTGGATTAGGCTGCAATCTCCTTGTCTGTATTTAGAGTACATGTCCCTGCCAGCATCAATAATCTATTTCCCTTAGTGCAAGTGAAAGGCTCTGGTGGCTTGAAGGTGTAGTCTGGTATCCAGTGCTGCTCTGGATTTCTTCTTTGGTTTAGGAATCAGGCTACAAATAGTGAGAGACTACAAGCTGCTCCTTAACATTAATGTTCTGCCAACAGCCGATTCATTGACACGTGGGCTGACACACTCTTTCTTTCCCGTTGCTCCACTTCCAGTCATTCCTATACTTTTTCTTGACTACTTGAGCAAATACAACTCCCTAAACCCTTTCTCTGCCCATGCAGTCCCTCCCAGCCCAATCTCAGAATTCATTTTCACTTGGCCTGATTGTATTTTCTTTGGCAAAATTCCTTTTATCCTGTCCAGCACCTTATTAATTCTCAAGTACTTTCTTGAACTTTTCAGGTTCCCTCAAATACCTCTCCTTCCTCCACCTACTCCAAAGTAAATACATCAAGACTTTAGATAATGCACATCAAATATATCATTTCACCTCAGGTCACAGTGTCATGTGCAAGATAAGCTCAGCAGGGCTAGAAGTTGAAGGTGGAGACTACAGAGACCAGAGAGGAGGAATGCGTGGTAGTGGCTATCACTTTGGAGCAGCCCATAAAAGATCCAGTTGTAACATTAGGAGAAATTGCATGAGGGACCCCGGCTTCTACTAGTATCTGCTGCTGCCTTGAGGGAGCATGTATTGCATCCTGCCAAGGCATGGCTCCACTCTTGCTCTCCAAGCAGCTACACTCTGAAGGTTGACTGTGTTCCTCTGAAGGTGTTTCCTTCTCCATGCTGTCAGAAATGTCCTTTTTCCTTTCTTCTTTTTTCTTCCCAGGCATGTGAGAGGCTGCATTTTCCTCTTACAGCAGCTCTGCTTGTCCTTGGCTCACGTGCTGACTTGTAAAGCTGGAAAGTCTTCCTTGACTTATCTGAGCCTATGTACTTGTGAAGTCTGAGGCAAGTCCAGCAGGCACCTGTCTCCAGTACTCTGACATGGCATTAAGGATACAGTGTTGCTTGGAGGCTGCCTTTCAAAAGGCATCTAACAGCACAGCCCCAACAACTTGTGATAATCAAAGATCCTGGAAGTGACACGCAAAGCAGTTCCTCACAAAGTGTTGCCAGCTGTATTCTGTTTTATTTAAGCACTCACCTCTAAGTAGGAAGAGGGTCTCTTGAAAGTGGTCTGTGCTATGAACTTTTTTGCTCAGAAGTGGGATGAAAGGAAGGTTTTCCTGGGAAAATCAATGAATTATAAAGAGGCAGATGCTACTGCAGTGGCAAAGAACCATCAGCTACTACATCTATGTTAAAAATGCATAGATGAGGGTCAACATCCCAGAAGCTGTTTTGTTTTCAATGTAAGTAAGCATAATTATTCAATTTGACCTTGTCTTCTTCAGCATTCCTGGTGTTAATTAAAGTCACTAGAGCCTGTGCCTAAGTATGATGGAAAGTCCCCTTGTTCAGGAAGAGTGGACAGGGAGAGAGAAAGCTGCAAATTGTGCTTCTGACGAGCAGCTGGGAAAGGGAAGAAAAGAAAGGAAAGCTTAGGACGTTCATCCATGAAGGAGGGATCCTTCATGTGCTAAAAGGTTGAGATTTAATTACCACACCATGGTTTTTGTTATAGGAGAATTACCCATTCTGCTCTAACGTCATAGTGGAGATACACCTTTGTATCTTTGCTGTCATGGAGACTGACTGAGTCAAACATAAGTGGGGACTACAGCAGTGATTTTACAGAGTTGACCTGGTACACATTACAGGTGCTTCAGCTCTGCTAGGACTTTGTAACCTGATGATTATTGCACGCTAATTTATAACCTCCCACCTTTTGGCAGTGAAACAACTTATGGGAAAAAAAAAATAAAGCCAAGCAGAGTAATTGCCCTAACATATACTGCAAAAACTGGAGTGGAGACAACCTACTGAACATGCAGGATAAGTGTAGCCATTTAAGAGCAAAAAATGTTTAGCTTTTGTGAATGCCTCCATACTAGTTGTGCAAGCAAAAGCATTTAAGCCTACCTCCAGCAGTGATCATCTGTGTAAGAGAATAAGAGAATTCCTGGACATTTACAAGGCAGTTTAAAAGCATCCAAAGATTTCTGGAGACCAAAATATGTAAAACGTACCACTATGTCAGGTCACAGCTACTTCAGGATTGATTTCAAATGCATTAGCACTCTGTTCTCCACAGGTAACTCTCTTCCCAAAGAAACCAAAGCACCTGACATCTAATAAGGTCTCTCTGCATAGTCATTTGCACCTTGGCAAACCAAGACAAAGTACCTAATAATTTGTCGATTGCACTGACAGGGAGTAGTGTATGAAGATTGAGGAGAATTAAGGGGAATTAACTTCTACTCCAGCATTTAAGAGAGAAAGGGAAGAATACTGCATGCAATTTAACCTACTATAGTATGCATGAAACTTCCTGTGGGTATTTTTTTTTAATGTTGATTAATCCATTTTAAAATGTGTTCACTAGGCACTTTATCTTAATACCTTTCCTCATGGTGACAATATTTTTCCTAATGATGGAAAATGCAAGGGAACAGCATCAGACCTCAGTGAATGGTGTTGCCACTGACAGCCAGCGGACCAGGAAGAAAGGCAATTGTCATGAACGTCCTTGTTCTCAATTTGGTCAAGAACTTTCCATCACAGCTGTGTTTGCCAGACCCCCATGGCAAACAGGGCAAGTGCCTGATGAAATGCTGCATGTCCTGGCTTACTCTACAGCTGGCTGCTCTGTTTCACTTATATTTTCTACTTCTATTGCCTGCTGTACTGTAGTTATATAGATTATATGACAAGTCAAATTTGGGTTGAATGGAGTGCTGCCATCTCTTGGTTATTTTAGACAGATACACTCACAGATTGTTTAATTTTCCTGCCTCTCAAGAATGGTATGAAGTAACATAGAAAAACAGCTATTCTGGATGAAAATGTTTAGGCACTTAGGAAACATAATTGTGGTTTTTATATATTGAAGCATGGAGAATAGAGTACATTTGCTGTATTGGATCTCTGTATAACTTTCCAGAAAAACTGTAAAGCATGAACAGTTACAACAGTTCATATATGATGTGAACAGTACAAAGAAGGGAAGGTGATGTTTTCTGTAGATAATTGTAGGCAATAAAGACGTTAAAATGCATGTATTAAGGAGTACTGTATTAGTAAGAAATGCCTATCTTACACCATGCAGTTTCACAGTCATGAGAGGTTGAATTATTCATATTCAAGATTTGTCAAATAATTTATTTGAAAATGCTTTTGTGATCACAAATATAATTTTTCTTCCTTCTTTCTAACTGTGACTGGAGCCAAAAGACTTACTGTAAGTACTACTGTAAGACAGGAATCCAGGGCCATCTTCTTCCTGGGAAGAACCAGGATAAGAGACCAGAAGTGCATAACCTCCTTTTCTCCAGTAGTAGCAGGTTTGTTTGGTTTTTCTTTTTTTTTAATTGAAACATGGGAGAAAAGAAAGTCTAGTTGAATTTAAAATAAAAGGTGAACGCCAGAAAATTTCACTGCCACCACCTCTCCGACCCAACTCCCCACACCACAATGAAAAGAAAACTACATATGACGGATTCTGAAATAATTAATAATGCAGCCAATTAATATATAAGTAGGTACAGGCTTGCTATGAAGAGCAGGAGGTTAAGTTTATGATCACTGCTGCCATACTCTGGGTCAGGGCGACAGCTCCTCAGGGTCATCCTGTAGCTTCCTCAGGGTCATCCTATAGCTTCCTCAGGGAAGAGCTATCAGAGGCTGCCTGCCTCCCTGCTTCTGGCACTGAAGCTGGGGGACTCCTCAGAGGACCAGAAGACCCACAGCCTAGGTTTTGGTAAATGCTAGGGATAGACTTTAAAAGCCATTGGCTTTCTCAGTGCTTCTCAGCCACCACCATTGCATGTCTAGCAGTCACCCCTTCCAACATGAGGGCACAAATACTCGGCAGACTATTGCCTCAGTGCTGCCTTGTGTACAACTGAGAAGCACTGACTTTTATGCAAGCACAAAGCACACTGTGTCTGAGACCTGGAAAAGTCTCCTGGCAAGGACGTAATTTCTTCAATGAGCCAATGTCATTGGCTGCTGTTGCTCCTGCTCATCCCTCTGCTGCAGCTTGTCCTGGCTCCCCAGCAGTCCTGTGCAAGGAGCACGAGTTCTCAGTAACATCAAGGACTTGAACTACTTTCAATCCCTTGTTTGTGCCTTCTGACACTTCTAATATTAGAGTACCCCTAATATTCAGCAGCAGCCCAGAGGAGTGGCTTAACACACAGCTCTAAACAACTGATCCTAGCTGCTGTCAAAGAGCACTTTTCAATGAATCTAAGCGAAATGAGGGAAATCTCACTTTGTTTTATCCAAAGTAGGAAATCATTATCTGAATAGCAAAATAAAGTGCTTAATTGTAGCTAGCTGTATAAGACATATTCTAGTCTTCATCCATATTGCCTCCACCTCTGTCCTGCAAAGGCAGGGAGGGGGGAAGGTGCCACTTGTTCTCTACCCTTCCTGCTACCCTGGAAGCAATGGGAAACCAGTTTGCCTTTAGAACGAAAAGATGCAAAATCTCATTCTAAGTGAATATTTTTCTGGTTCTCTGAGGAGCTTAAAAGGTACCAAATTTCTCATTTAACAGTGGAAGTAGGAGCATAAATCTGTCTGCTGAGAAGCTGTTCAGCTGTGAAGTCACAGCTATGACACTGTTATAATTCCTTGAAGCATATTCTCCTCTTATCAGCTGGCATCATCTCCATAGCTGGTACATGGAGCTTGTGTGCTTCAGCAACCTTCCAAACTCTTCTACCTAAAACTTCGCATCTGAGCCAACCTAAGGAATATGGCAACTTAAGGTCAGCTCCCAAAAGCATGTATGATTCACATTGGCTCTTGCATGATCTCCTCATTTTGATTCCCTTAATTCCTCCCTTTCTCCTCAGGCTGTGGTTTTTGCAGGTTTATTCTTGTGTTTACTAGTTCATTTTTTTGCATTTGAAAGTGGTCACTCTAGCCAAGCTCTCTAGCTGCATGTAGAAAGCAGCCAACAATTGAGTGGCCTGATAACTATCTCTTGCTAAAGGAAGATCATCTAAAATGGTATTTGGACACACTGTGGTAGTCTCTGGAAAAGTAAGCTTTTCTTGTACAGGTATAGAAAGAATAGCAGCTGATTACTGAGCTAAGTTCTAGAGTCAGTTCTAGTCCTAGGCAAACTACTTACCTGTTAAACAGCCATCTCTGAACAACTTTTTTATATATATTGAGAAATGAATTACAAGGAAGGGCCTCAGGGTCTCATACAGTAACAGACAGTGTGGAAGGGGTTCCTGTGACACGTGATGCGGATATCATAAGGCTGCTGCAAAACTCCTAATGAGAGTGTTACATAGTTCTACTTTTGCCAGTTTCTCATAAAATGAGCCCCTACTTTTGCAAGTTTTTTTTTCACTGTAAGAAATGTTATGCCTATAGGTACACACATGTTGACTGAACTTAAGCAAAGAAGGAAAAAGTATAATGCCAAAATACCTTAACAATGATGAGACGACTCACTAACTAAAAGGAGTAGCTCAAGGCACTCCCACCAAAGAAATATTTATCTCCTCCTTCAGTAGTGTTGACTGAACACTACGGAAACCTCTGGGTGGCAATTTCCTGGACAGCCCAGGAGGAGTCATGCTGCATTTGAATCAGAACTTGAGTGTGGGAGGCAGGGTGGGGGAGGAAACAGAGGTATGTGGTACAGCTGCACTTATCTTCATAGCTATTCATCCACCAAAGCAATGACAGCATATAAAAGTGCCAATGTGATTTCACAGTTCTAATCTGGCTTATCATCATTTTTTCCAAGCAGTGCCTCAAAGCAGTCAGGGAGGGGAAATACACATTAATACTTTGTGCTGGTTCGTGACTAACCACGTTCAAAATGAGCAGTGTTTTCCAGAAGAAGTGAGGATTGTATGCATTATTATAATAGCACAGTGTTATCTACAGCTGATATAGAGAGAGGTTTTTTTTTTTTAATATAATGACCGTGTGCCTATTTGCAGGAAGAATTGATCCAGACATGCAGAAGTACAGTCTTTTGCCTTTCTGTGCAGGAAATGTACCTTTATTTATGAAATCCATTCTTGTGTCTAAACCCATGGAAAGTGTGGAAAAGAAAATCTATATAACAAGGCATGGTTAGAATAGTATTCCTGTGTGGATACATTTGTCAGCACTGCATGATCTATCTCAGGATAAGTGACAAGATATACTAAAGTAGGTACAGGTTTTGCTGAAAACATGCTGATTTGTGACAGAATTTGTCAATAAATGGTTTGCAATGAGAAACAGATCTATAGTTTTAGAGATGGATACGATTTGTTTATTCTGCAGCCAACACCCTCATGCTCGGCTTGTCAACTGCCTTTTCCCTGCCACAGATAAATAGCTGAAAATCAAGAAGATGTGCTTTCATGGATTGACTGCATTAGACAGTTGTCAAGCTAATAGCCAGTTTGGTCCAGATTTATAGCTGGCTCAATCAAGCTGGTATTAGTAGAGCTGTGCTCTTTTACCCAGGTTCATCTTTTAACTGTCTCAGTTTCACAAAAAATAAATTAAATATTCTAGCACCATAAATGAAATGGATAAAAATGGATTACCTCTAAGGAGACAATGAATAAAAATAAAACCAAGCTGTGCATGGCTATGGATCTTGAACAGAACATAACTGCAAATCTTTAGAGGTAGCAGTTAGCAGAACAACTCCAGTGCTACTTCAGGATCAGGAAAGAACATTTCTAAAAGAGTTCTGGAGCTCTTGCATTCTCCCCTGTGTACTTGGAATTCTCTAGCTAACAAACATTTATTAGCTAGTTTTGTCTTAATCAGTTGTAAGTGTGAATATCCATTAATTAACTTAGTTTATTTTTAAATAATTATAAGTGGTGCTTTAAAGGCCAGAGTACAGAAAGTAAAGATGAACTGAATAGGATCTAGAAATGTCCAGGAAACATGTCTACAATAGTAAAGGACTCTTTATCAGATGAGAGTGTTGGAATATCTGTGTCTAGGAAGGGAAACTAAAGCAATTCAAGCTAGAAATAAGGCACAGTTTTCAAAAGATGAATGAAATTAACTTTTTGGAACCAATACTTAAAGACAGAGTGAATCATTAGCCACTTGACATCTTTAAATTGAGATAGATGTCTAAAATATATGCCGTGGTTCTGTCACTGCTTACTGGATCTGGTGTAAAGTACCAAGGTAAATTATTCTATGACCTGTATTATGCAAGAGGTCAGACTAGAGCATAAATATCGTCCCTCCTGTTTTTTTAGAACTATCAATGTTCATAGCTACAAAGGCAAGGAGGAATGGATCTAGACATTTGTGAACACTACCATCTTCCCATAAACCCTAAGGGAGGTGGCATGACCCTACAAGATAGAGCACCAAAGTGCAGTTGACTTCTGAATGCTGATGTTAGATTCAAAGATCAAGAAAAAAGATTCCTGTGGTGACCCTTCCACTGATCATCTTCATGACCCTCCTCTGGACTTGCTTCAACAGGTCTGTGTCCTTCTTTTGTTGAGGGCCCTAGAGCTAGATGCAGTACTCCAAATAGGGTCTCACAAGAGCACAGGGGGAGAATCACCTCCCTTGACCTGCTGGTCATGCTTCTTTCATGCAGCCCAGGATATGTTGGCTTTTGGGACTGCAAAAGTGCGTTCCTAGGTCACGTTGAGCTTCTTGTCAACCAACACCCCCAAGTCCCTCTCAGAGCTGCTTTCAATCCACTCATTGCCCAACCTATATTTGTGCTTGGGATTGCCCTGACCCATATGCAGGACTTTACACTTATCCTTCTTGAACTTCTTGAGGTTCACATGGGCTCACCTTCCAAGCCTGTCCAAGTCCCTCTGGATGGTATCCCTTCTCTCCAATGTGTTTACGGCACCACATAGCTTGGTGTTGTTGGCAAACTTGCACACTCAATCACACTGTCCGTGCCACTGACGAAGATGTTAAAGAGCACCAGTCCTAACACCATCCCCTAAGGAACACTACTTGTCACATAATGCCAATCACAAATAACACATAACACCACTCACCACTCATGATAAGGCATAAAAGAATACGTACTCCATTCAGAGGTACAGAAACACATGCATCTACATTCATAGCTGCATTTACTGTGGTGCTGCACCATTAAATGTTATGGCTGATGGATCGTGCATGTGCGAAAGGCTAAGTGGGAAGTTGAAACTCGTTACCCATGCATCCAACTCCCTAATTTAATGGAAACTGGTATGCTGATGTCCCTGATGATCTTTTCTCCAGTTGTGTCCACTCCAGTGTCTGTATGCAGCCTGAAACACTGCCAAATACATGCAACTTCATCTTAAGTACAGAGCACATGTGTAGGGTCTCACCTGCTCTGCATGACAGTGCTATCTTATTCTCACTGGCTACCCAATCAACTTTTGTTACCTTTGGAGTGCCTCTAGATATGCTGCTTTGTAGTGTTTCTCTGAGTAGTAAATACACAATTCTGGTGCCAAGGTATTATGTTTAATGTGTATCCTGACCCCAGTGTGGGTATAGGAAGGTGAGAAAGTCTGACAAATGCTGAATAGCTACTAGTCAATAAAGCTTCCATGTCTCAGATAGCAGAGAACAAATATAACAAAATACTTTGAGAGGAAATGTTAAAGTAGATGGGAAGATTTGATAGTTTAAGAACTAAATATGATTCAGGGCAATAGCAAAGTGTAGCAGACAGCTGTGGCAGCATGTGCAGGCAGTAGATTAGCCTGCAGTGATGGATAGGAGGGAAACTACTTTCTTTCAGTAGCTTTTTTGCCTACAGTATCACTAGCACAGAGGAAAGGGGTGGGAGGTAGACGTCCATAACATTGCATCCTTAGATTTAACATTCTGTTTTATAACCATCCCTTACATGATTTATTTGAAAGGACAAGGAAGACAACATCTCCCGCTTATGAAGAAAGGACAGAAACATATATATTTAAAGTCAATGTGAAGCTACTATATTACTCTCTCAAAAGAATTCAATAGCACTTGGCAGTATTAGACTGCAAGATAGGATTTTTATTCCACTTTGGGATAACAAGTGTAATCAATAGTGAGGACTGCTGTTTAGTTGCATAGGCTGGGTAACTGTAGATTGGGAACCTGTTTAAAATAATTCACCCATTCTCTTCATTTCTCTAAGAGATTTAAGTGAAAGTAATCACTACCTGACAGTCTGGGTCAGCAGATATACCAAGACAATATGGTTGATGGCCCACAAAAAATAGTTGGCAAATACAGTTTAAAAAAATGATTAAGTTATGCAAGGAAAACTTTTTGCAATACTTGTCTGGGGAAAAAAGCCTTCCTGCTCTTGAAAATTTTTTAGATGCTTAGAGGTCTGTCTTTGCCAAATATAGCTACTGCATTCAGTATACAGCTAATCATTGCAGTTCTAACTTATCTGTGCTGTGACTCTTGGTGTTTTTAAAGTCCAGTGTTCTTTTCCTTTTACTGAACAGTGACTCCAAACATCCTTTATGTGGGAATGTTACTTAAGCAAAACAAACATTTTGTACATGCTAACAATTCACTAAACAGTTTCCTTTTACCTTTAACGACCTGTTGTAAAACACTTGAATGATTCATTGAGGAGAAAAATCAAGACAACAAGGTCATTTTGCAAACCCAAACATAAGAAGCAATTTCTTCATCTCTGGAACAGACAGCACTGAAGTAATGCTCACTGTCAGATCTGTGAGAGTTCAGAAGTATTTGTCATCTTTCAACTACATAAAGCTGTTTTAATTGTTTTATAAGTTCTGCCAGAATAATTACTCTGAACTCCTAAAAAATAGCAGAAGGAGGTCTTAACACAAAATGATCACTTGAAATTCAGTTTGAATAACCTTAGTTAGATGGCTTTAGGGCACAGGAGCTGGAACTTGAAGATTTACAAACACCTTTGGTTTGTTTATATTCAAGAGAGCTTTGAATATGTATTCTGCACATTTGGAAAGCACATACATTCTGGTAGGAGGAAGGCAAGACATTAATCTAATCACAGAAGTTCTATGCTTTAAACAATAACTTCTCATATGCAATAATTATTCTTTTCCAGGGTTTTTCCTTTCAGTTTGAAAAATTAACTCTCTTTCTTTGTGTACTGCTTATTATATACTATTTTTTTTTTAAATAAATGTACAAGCCTTTAGGAAGTCAGTATATTACTGGCATCAGGGGCCTCTTCAGTTCATCCTGGTAATGACCTGTAAGTTAACAGCTAGACCCCGCGCTTATTAAAGTTACTGGAGGGATTTCTACTGATTTCAGTGGACTTTTGTTCAGGCTTGATGTGTCTTTGACATTTGACAACGGCAAGACAATGATGAAACAGTCCAGACCAAACATGTAGATGCTCCAGTGAAGGGCAGTTAAGAGGAAAGTGATATAGTCTTTTTTGCTTGTGTCTATGGGAGTGCTTGTCATCGTTTTAAAGGCATCTTGGCATTAACATTTAATAAGCAATACATAACTGGGAAAATACAGACTTCTGCAGGCCCAAGTCTCAGTCATAAGTGTAATATTTTATGGACTGTAGATTCCTCCTCAGGCTAGTACAAGGCATCTGTTTTTGAGCAGTTTCTGAAGGGCCACATGGAAAATTAGTCGAGCATAGGACTTTTACTTAACCTTGCTCTCAGGGCTCAATTTCTGTGGAAGAGCTTTTCATTTGCATACTTCCTACTTACACAGTCTTGTGCTTCTTTTAACATATTTTACTTGTGGCATACACAATCCCTTTAGATGATATCTACCATGTTAAACACTCTGCCTGGTGCAGAAGCTGCACAAGTCCAGAAACTTCCCCAACACTAAGAATTCTCCTCAAGAAAACTGGAAGAAACAGTTCTCTCCAACAGTCAAAGGAAGAAATTACTTTCCTTCAGATAAAGGAGTGTGGAATACTAGCATAGATGGCATTACATGGATGATACTACTTGCTGGCTCTTTTGTTGCCAAAAAGATCCAAAGCTCCTAATTAAGTTTTTTCATCACAGGAGACAGTTGCTGAAATATCCAGTAATTAATTTTGTGATCATATATGCTTCTCACTTCTAAGCAGGAAGGGCAGTGACTCTTTACCACTTTGGAAGCTGATACAGCAAAGATGAGTGCAAATTTATAGCATCTTCAAGCTTCCCAAGAAGCTCTTCTATTATTTGAGACAATCATATCATTATTTTGCAAACAAAAAGGAAATGCTGGCCAACTGGAAGTACAAAATAAGCCTTCATACATTTTGAGAAAAGAATAGAGGCTTTCAGATAAATTGCTTTTCCTTGCTGGGCCCTCTTTTGCTGTAGTTAATTATGAGTGGCATATACAAGAAAAGGCCAGCCAATAGGAAAAGTTTACAGGCCACACTAAGGAAGCGTCCTAATTCCTCTGGGCATTTTAGCATATTGTTGTACACCACTAACCACTGGCGTTCCAAGTGATCTCACCAGGGTACCAACAATGCAGATGTCTTCAATGGATGCTTGTTCAGGCCTAATAATTACAATTTAAAGAACAGTTGGCTGTGCATTGTCTCAGTTAAAATTAAGACATGTATTTTGTTCCCACAAGAGCTTTGACTGTGGGTTTTCTTCTACTGAGGAATGTATAATACAAAGTCCTGATGAACAATAGAAACCTGCGATCAAAACATATGAATTTTAGAATTGCTAATGTGGCTGAATAACAAAAAAGCGTCTTTTGATGTCACAAAGGTCATGAGGCAGTGGAAAACAACATGCACACATAATGAATGGCCAAAATATGTGAGCCTACTGAAAATAACTTTTATTTCCTAGCAAAGTAGGTTATTATTCTCTGGGAAATAAGAATAAAATAATTGCATATGCAGTTCTTCACAATTTAGACATGCCTTTGTTACAGGCAAAAAAAAGCAGAAATAGTGAAACAAGATATTAACTTGAACTGTTGCTTCCTACAGAATAAAATTGATCAAAAAACGAGCAGCTCAAAAGAAAACTCTGCTTGCTCAGGGGTAGCTTTGGTTAATGGTATTTCCATCAGTCATCTTGGTGAAAGCAAGTATATAGACTTAGCATGGGTTATATTGCAACTATCAGAAACTTTCAGAAACCAACAAATTGTCCTGGCAGCTTCATCTATTGAAAATGATTGACCTAATACTAAATTGATACTAACAGAACATTTAAAAGAAAAAAATCAGGAAGATCTGAACTTTATTAACTTTTATTTTCATTGGGCTAAAGCTGGCAATGACATTATGAGCCTAACCAGAGAGGAAATTTTTGTTTTCACTTTGGAGATTTTTTATAATTCCCTTGAATATTTCTATTACTCTTGATTCCTACTATCACTGATATCGATTTAAGGACCCAATTGCCTGAGCTCTTCCGTACCTTCAATTCCTTCCTGAAGACAAAGATCAGTGCTACAGTCTTTTACAGCTGCCAAAATCTCTGCACAACCTTAAGAATATGTGAGAGCAAAGTTACAGCTAGATAGCTCCAGTTGAGGAGCAAATAAGGAGATCCTGGGTATGAGGAAACTATCCTGCTCAGATATGCAGTTATCGTCAAATCCAGAATCACTGAGATCTTAAAAGGCTCCCAGTAACCACAGGCTTTCTCTGCTCTTAACTGTGGTGTCACCTGGTGAATATTTCTCACATTGCTCCATCTCTGCGACCACATCTTTTACCTTCATGTGTTCTGCCCTGCCTCCTCTCATTCTCCTGGGCGTTTCTAACCATGTGCCCTCTTGAACTGGTCCATGGGGAACCAACCCCTGAGTCCCTAATCCTTACAGAGTATGTATGAGGAAGCACAAGGAAAACAATGTTTAAGAACTACTGGTCTCCAGAAATCTCACTCTGACTAAAATAGCCAATAACAGCAACTGTGAACAGAGAAGGGTGATGAGAGTTTAAGCTTCAAAAAGCCAAGTTTCTTGATTCTTATGATGGTGTTTCTACTGGATAGCTCTGAGCAAAGGTTAAGATATTGTCCCACTTCTCATTATTTTCTAAGGGCATTTCACCAACAGCCTCAATAGAAGCAGCAATGTTTTTGGGAGGAGATCCGAAAGTGCCAAGAAACATATGCATGACTGTCTGTCCAGGGTTGCTTGAATAATATACACTTGGCATCATTTCACTTGATACTTTCTGGAACATTAGTTTTGTAAAAAGAGAGAATAATGTAAATTTTCAAAATTCTTTCATGTGCAAACAACTTGAATAAAAGAGTGTGTTTGCACTGGGAGGATAAAGGGTGCAATGCACGACCTGGAGAAACTGGACACAATGTATATTAAAATAGTAGTGTTAAGTGTTGCCCAGTAACATTTTTCATCTGACTGATTTATTGAAATAAACAATGAAATGTTATTGGCATTTCAAGATGACAGACCACTTTGAGATTGGCATAAAATCATGAATAGCTAATTACAATTTTTGTTGGTGGAAAACTATGTAGTTCACATTTGAAACCTTAGTCTGTAAGAAAATCAGTTAGCGAAGAAGATAAAAAAAAATAATTTGGTGATTTGCCATTTTGGTCAATGCTTGGAACTAAATTTCTTATACACACTGACTGTGTGAGAAATGTCTCTTGAACTTTATTCAATAAGATCAAAGAAAGGAGCTGGAATTATGACAAACACTTGTCTATTTTTTTTCTACAATTGTAAGAATCTGGTAGGCTTTTATTCCTCTGAACATCAAATAAGGTTATGTCCTGTTTTTCTCTCACAGAGCTATTGAAGAAGCTAGATCTGAAACTGGGATTTGCAAAGTAAAAGACCTTCTCTCTGTATTACTTTTTCAAAATAATGCTGCACATGTGTGCTGACAGAAATAAAACCAAGGAAAAAAGAGGTGCCAAAGCCACAGCTAATATTCAGGTAAGTAGTACAATATTTTAGTGAATCTGTAAGCTGTTATTAAATAAGAAACAATTATAAATTGTCACGGAAATAAACCATTAAATAATGTTGCTACTGAATATGTCTAGCAGTGGAATGAGGACCCTGAAGATAAAATTGGCTGCCTATGAAGGCATACTCAATAGCGCACTGGATGGTTGATTAAAAAAAAATACTTAGGATGAAATACTTGTTGTGGTACAATGTCTTGAAGTGGTACAGTGTCTTGAAGTGCTATTAATAGCTTTTCTCTCTCATATTAGGCTAATTAAACAAGCATGCTTTAATTTCTGTCAGGGATTAATTTCCTTCCAGTTTTCTGAATGTGCAAATGCCTCAGGAAGATCTAACTAACATATTTTAAGTCTGCAAGTAATCTGAACCCTTATTTTACAGGTGACTTTGATAAAGACATCATTTTTTGTGTGTGTCAATTGCAGCTGAACTCATTTGTCTGCTGGAGCATTCTTGCATGTTATTCACTCACAGAAGTGAATAGCTGGAGTTACAGCTTGCAGGTTACCAGCACTGAAATATTTTAGAACCTTTACTTTGTTTCACTACGAACAAATCCAGGCTTGCCAAAGCCTATTCCTGCTGCTTTTCTCACTTCACTTTGCAGTACAGCTGTTTTAAACTTCCTAAAAGGATTCAAGGCTCATCAGCTGGTATTTGTTGGCTTCAGGGAATGTGTTAGCAGTTCATACTTTTGATGCTTAAGAAAAAAGCAATGTTTGTTATTAAACAGGTTTGGAAAATATTTTAACTACATTTAAGAGAGTGATAACTGTGCTTTAAGAGAAGGAATTTTAAAGAAAGTTTCTTGCTGTTCCCTAAAGGAATGCTTCTTTGAAAAGATCAGATTCATAAACTTCTCAAAGAGCCAGTACACCAAAACGCTTTTATTCACTGCCTGCTTGAGACTTCTTTTCTTTTTTAAGTAGTTCCCAAAAAGAAGACAAGAGTGAATACATTTTCCCAAATGGAACTTTTTTACTTCTGAAAGGTGAAGGAATAGGGAGGGCAAAGTACAAAGTATACTGAATTCTGTAAGCTTGAAATTCCAAAATTATTTTCAGGAATCCTTGCTAAGCAAATGTAATATCCTGGACCATCAGTGCTATGGAGCAGGCAATCAAAGCAAAAGCTTTTTACCAAGCTGCTTCCCATGTCCTTCTCAAGAAGACAACAGAAACTTTGGAGAATCAGAAGTTCCCTCCCCTTTTGCTCTCTGTTGGTTCTGTTTTTTTCTAACTGGCAGTTGCCAATTTTCAATGATTCATGTGGTGAACTTCAAAAAAACCCCAAAATAGCAACAAGAAAATGAAAAAGATTTAACTATTAGTCTCATTTCCCTGGATACTTACTCAGTTCAAACTTTAGACAATAAAGAGAAGTTGTGACATATAAATCCAAACATGGGAATTGATTGTCTGTCCTAATTAAATCCTATCACCTGAGAGTGTGTTTGTTGTTTTGTGATGTTAAGCCCATGTGCTTTTAATGATCTGTGCCTTCTATTCAGATGAAGATAATACATTTTCCTCTTATCTTCCTCAGATTTTTTTTGTATTCAGCATTTTATTGAGTTTATCTTTTCACATACATTAAGAAGCTCAAGGCCTTAATTATGCTGTTTTTCACAGGACCAATAATATACAAGAGAAACTATGGGGTCTAATACATGCCTAGTTGATATGAATAACTCAGACAATATGCCACTCTAGGACCAATGTGTAAATGATTTTCATACAGTATGGAGAGTAGATGAAAGATATTTCCTAAAGAAGACTTAGAGCAGTCTCTAAAACACAAAACATGCCCCTTTTTAAGGCAGTCAAATTTAAATGACGTGTCTGAGACACTCTTAAATGTGAGAAGTGGTACAGAGAGAGTATGGGAAAAGGAACAATTCAGTCCTGGGACAGTGGTCCTGGGTGTATGCACATAGCACCCCACTCCTTGGAGATTTTCATCTTAACCTCAGAAATTTCTGAGTAGTCCCTGAGGGACAACCACATTTGTCAGGGAGAGGGGGCAGTGTAATTCTTGAATTTCCATTATTAAGATGCTGCAATGTTTTTTTCTTTTCTATCCCAGAGAGCTAAAAGAATCAGGTGTAATTAAACATGAGGTAAAGTGATACTGTTCTCTGCTCTAATCATTGTGAAGCTCCAGCCTCACTCTTCTTTTTTTTTTTTTAAAGAAAAAGTTTGTGCTGCAGCATTGAGAAACAAACATACATTTTCTTGTCTCCTAGTTGTGAGAGAGGAGTGGGGAATGGATATAAATAAATTATTTTCTTCTCTTAATCCCCTTTTTTTTAAAAAAGTGTCTTGCTAGCATAATTTTGGCTTGTTAGTATACTTCTGACTATAAGGTTTCCATTGGAATCTGTGGAAGGTCTGTGGTTACTTCAAATCCAAACTCTCTTTTCTCCTGGTTAAAATTACTCAGCCTCAGTAAACCCAGTGTAGAGTGGACTTTTAATGACCATTTTAGGCAGGAATTTTTTGCAATAACTTGATTTTATTCTAACCATATGAAACAATCTATCTAGTGTGAAACTAAATGCAATTATTTACTGTGTCTGTGAAATGCTTCAACATGAAACAATGACTTTCGTATGGAGTAATTAAATTTCAAATGCAAAGGGGATCAAAATGTACTTTCCTGATTGAAATCCTTCGTTTTTTTTCACAATACTCAGTATCTTGAGTCAATCTTCCTCAGCACAAACTAATTAAATATATCCAATTATTTTCCTCAAAACCAGTTACAGTTTTTACCCCTACATGTACATTTTATTGGACTTTTAGAGAGAAAGCAAGAAACAGGCTTCCAATTTTCAGTTTTAATTTATTACTGGTCAGTTTTGTCCTATTTATTGCTGTGCCAGCATTGTTTTTCCCTCTCTCCTAGTGAGCCATTCATATTTTGTGAGGAAGAGTCATGTATCCTTTTAGCCTTTGTTTTACTATATTAAAAAAATCAACTTCTTTTTCATATGATAAGTTTATTCTTTCCTTTTTTCATCCTAAACTACAAATTCCTTCATTATATGTATTGTAAAAGTCTTTTCTGAGAAACTGTAGGATTTATAGGTTTCTGAAGCTATGATCGGAAGGGCGTCACTGTTTTCCTCTTAAATGCTAATGTCTTATTTGTTGTTGTGTAAGAATTTGGGAAACTAATGTGAAACAGTGATTCATTCAGATGCTCATAGGTATTCCTAATCTGATTAAACTAAAGGTTATCAGATCTCTTACCAGGTTTTGTTGTCCTCCAGTTACCTTTAATGTCTTTCACCCCAGTAGCTGTAGGAACATTATTTATTATATGTGCTCAAACTTACTGTCTAAACAGTAGCAAAAATTTCACCAAAGCAATTAACTCTCTCCACACTCTTCAGAGAGCTCTAAAGCAAACTCTTAGAGCACAGTTAAACGAAAAAGTCATACTCTTGACTGTTGGCTTGAGTGAACCACAGAGATTACAGTGCCCCGAGTATGACGTATTGCTCAAAATTAGATCCGCCAGTATAATCACGCATAGTGGAGAAACTGCACTGTATGGCTTGCTAACAATTCCAGAAAAATTCCAAAATTTCCAAAAAGTTTACAAATAGGTTACTTGTTATCATGATAATTTTTGTTGTGATGAGTTACCTGGGTTTTGTGTTTGATCTAACACTTGGCTGTCCAAAAATGCTGAGATGCTAAAAGAACCTATAACAGATATTTACCCCTAGGTATATCCATATTTTGTGTATGCTCATTCAGAAAGATTGCTTCAGAAATCTCAAAAGAAAACCAAACACCTTCTGTAATCAAACCAAAAGTTTCTGTACTTGGTTTGACTGGCTAAATTATATTTTTCTCTCCAATGCCTGAGATCCCAAGTGATCTTTTGCCTGATGTTAACTGTATGAAGATTTTTTTTGCTTATACTGAGGATTCTTGTAATAACAGATTTACAAATAGAAACAAACTATGCTTTGGAGAGGCCTACTTAAAAATAATACCCATTTTGTTTTGTTTCTCTAACAGGCATAGAAGTATTTTGACCTTGAACAGAATAATTAAATAAGTATATAAAGGTTTACTTGATATACGATGCATATAATAAAGCACCAAAGCCAGGGACATTTACAAGTTTGTGCTGGAGTTTTACAGCTTGCAGATAAAAATAAGACATTTAGCAAAAGAAGAAGCTGTTTTTTGGGAAGAAATCTGCGACATCTGTCCTTTATCTTGCAACCGTACTAGAGACAAAGCATGTATTCTTGTTATAAAGCCTACAGGAGCTGCTAAAAGTCTGTCTTTATCAGAAAATTTATTTGACAACCAGTAATAAGGATAGTTATGTTTATATTTTGTTATTTTACTATGCAAACATATGCTATATGTAATAAATATGTTACCTTTCATAATTTTAATATGGTTGTTTAAAAGGAGAAATCAAATTGAGGAGTATTTAATGGGTCTATTTTTATCAGTCCATTTTATCTAATAGTTTACAGTAATTTATATGACATTATGTGTCAGTAATTGGCATAGTATTTTAAAGAAAGTCTTCACATTTGGCATAGGCTGTACTGAGTACTGGAGTTTAATGTCAAGAAAGATGCAATAAAGCAGAGGAAACTAAAAAGAGCCTTTCCCCTTTCTAATAAATCCAGACAGAGTCCTGGTTTTGTTCCAGTGACATCAGAGCACTGGACCAATACCAAGTTATTCTGAAAAATGCCTTTAAGAAACATCTCTCTGCAGACATGAGATGTAAGAGTACAACTTATAAGAATACATTTTCATACAACAAATCAAATAAATAAGCAATTAAATATTTTCCCACAAACTAGAATCAGAACAGCTTACACTGTTATTTGATTTATGGGCATGAATTGAAATTTCCTACAAAACAAGCCATTGTGTCTACTTTTACAAGCTAACAAGCAGCGTGTGACTGTTTCTTCTGTTCCTTAAAGGACATAAAAAGTCTCATTTAAAATACTTTGTTTATTGCATGTCACATTTCATTCCATATGTGCTTATGCTGGTCTGTATCATATCAAGTTGACTTCTAACTGCACCATAAAACAGAGCAAGACAATAGGCTAATGTCTACCAACTTTTCCCTTTAGTTATGTGCTTTCCCAATATATTAATTTGGTTACATCTATGTTGGGAAGACACTGTTAAGAGAGTTAGGCTATACTCACACAGCTTCTGCTGCCTTCGAACTGAAGGCTGAGACAGGTACCACCCCTAGTGCTCATGACCACTCTCTGCTGGAAGTTATCAACTCGCTTTCACACGCAGTTTTCTTCCTAATCCATCTTAAACAAATGAGTTGTGTTAGACAAGACTTGTTGCTTAAACTAGTAATTTGATTTTCCTGAAACATTTTATAGGGTTTTCAAAAATGCAGTGCAGCTGAAAATGGTGACTTCCAAGGGGGAAACAGAGACACAGATGCCTGGGGAAGGTAGTGTGCTAATGCAGCTGTAGACTGTGTAAGAAGAAAATATCTAAGGGATTATGAATGCCTACTAGGTACACAAGTGCTTCAGAAATCCTATCACATGCATATTTACATAAATTAACAAAATCATACTTTTGTGTTCTGATGCAAATACTTCCTTCAATAGTTAGATGTTTAAATATTTTTGTGAAGAACCATGAAGGTTCCTTGACAGACAAAAATAAACTGAAGACAGTATATCATTATCCAGAAGTCTATGCTGATTTCCACAGTCCAGCACAAACTGGTGATAACACAGGACAAACAATAGTTTTAAAAATTATCTTAATTTTTTTTTTCAAATAAAGGAAGATAAAACCCTTAGACCCTAGGAGACTAGTCATAGTTGAAAAACCTTTCCTTAACCACACCAATTTTTGTCTTTTTTTTGGTTATTATTCAACTGGCTGTTGCAGTAGAGGATAAGGGAGAGCTTGTCTGGTATTTTTAAGAAAGAGGGGTTTTTGTGTGGGTGTTAAATACTTTTATTACCACAGGTCTTGTTCCCCAGTTCACAATAAGGTATTCCTTGTGCATAATGCTATGTACATGCCTTTGAAATTGCAATGATCTGACAGCAAAAAAACCCAGCATGAATCAACTGCATTTTAAATCTACCTCTATTGAATGTGGAAGTTATTGCCAATGTAAGGGAATTCATGTATCGCTTACAGCATATGTTCACTGTTTCACACTGGTAGATGACTTGCCTCACTCTCCCACCCCCCTCCCACTCCCCTAATATGTCTGTGTCAATTTGCAGCTCAAAAGAAACCACACCATTAGGATTCTTTTCAGCTTGTCTTTATTTTTAGTTTTAGACTAACTAATGCCTTGTAATACTGAAAAACTAATTCCAGACATTAATTTTTTACACATATTTTTTTTATTTTCCATTCATATTTGATCTTTCTAGTAATAACCAGTTTTTCTTTTTGAAGGTTCATCTGTTCACAGGAGATTTTAAGCTGTTAAGGATGGGATGATGCTTAGAAAGTTTATATACAAAGATGTCTTCATACTGATCTTGTTAGCATAGTCTCCCAAATGGTCATCACCATTACAGTAAGAATAATGACAACCATATTTCTAGTGGTGCATTATTATAATTTTGAAGGATAATCATCCCATAATAAATGTGGCTCATCAGTACAGCTACCATGAAGACCAAAAATGATCTTACATGATCTTGCAAAATGTAGGGTCTGGGTTCTATTTAATTCTTCCTTTCAAAATGTAATAAATTTAGAAAAAAAGATTCTCAATTTATTCTTGATCTTTGGCACAACCATATTATTATATTTTGTATACAAGTTTGGGCAATCATAATTAAATTAACATTAAAAAAAGGTAATTCCTTCAGAACTCAAGCCAACTCCAGAGCGCTTGCTATTTTTCCTATCCTAAAAAGTTCACTGAATTCTTCCCATTCCAACTTCTTTCAAACAAGAATGGAATTAACCAAAAATATCTAAAGAATTGAGAATCTCATGCTGTGAGTAGCTGAATAAGAATTCTTCAAACAAGACGAGGGAGCTTAAATGTCATTGAAACATATGGTGAAATAGTTTTCATGACTTGCCTGATTCCAAACCCATTAAGGGGAGTTGTTCCACTGACTTCATTGGATTTGAATCAGGTCCTATAAAAGGTGCTATAATAATGCTTTTTAAATCAATGCCAACTAGTAGGGGCTCCTTTCCAAAAAAATGTGATCTGATTTGTCCAAGAAAGTTAATTTATACTCAACATGGATGCCCGGTTTCTCACATTTGAGTATTCCTATGAACATTCTGAGTTAGACCTTCAGCTGGCATATATCAGCATAATTCCATTAAGGTCTATATATCTGTGACAATTTACATCTGGACCCTACTTTTGGAAACCATGTTCTAAATCTTTGGAGATTTTCTCATCATGCCTCACTGCATTTTTCTTGTTTGTTTTTTTCAAGTATTGGTTGAAGCAAAACACTATGTCCAGGAAAAAAGCCTGAACTGAACTCCTTTCTATATGTGAAGAAAGACAATGGAAATTACTTAAGAGGCACTACATATGGAAAAAATTTTCAGGAGAAATCTGGATATCAAATTTTCTCCAGTAAAATTATCCTTCTATGCAAAGGTGATTGTTAAGAACCTTGAAGCAGCAGCCTTTTTTTGTGTATACTTCAACAAAAATATCAGCCACTCCTTTCTGATTAGTTTTACCAGGACAGATCTCTAACAGGATCAGAGTCAGTTAGCAGTGTGTGAACCTCACATGAATATCAGAATGTTGCAATGAGAGATAAAATCCTTGCATGGTAAAACACAACTTTGCTTGCCTCAAGTAGGTGGGTTTCTGTTTGTTTGTTTGTTCTTTTAGTTTAATACATTAATCAAAACATTGACATACTATAAAAACTAATAAACATTCATTTTCTCTTTTCCGATTTAAAAATATGTCTAGACAAGAAACCAAAGCAGTTCATAACTTCTGGAAGCCAGTCCTTAACTTGTTCTAAGAAGCAGTAGTCTCATAAATACACATCTGCTTCATTCATTACAAGTTAGAAAGCAAAGGAATAGTAAAGAGATCATGAGTTTAAAACCAAACAAAAATTCCTGCTTTCTTAGGTATTTAAAGTTCAAGTGTTAAAGTTGCCTCAAACAAAAACCATGTTGCCATTTCTGATTACAGTTTCATATAAAAATATGGAAGAGAAATGGGGATGGTACAGTTATGGGATTTGTCACGTCTCCTGATGTCACTAAATTGAATGCGGTTTGGCAGAAACCCCTTTGTGTTCAATAGGTACCACATTTAGAGTTAATTCAACACGAAGATGCAAGTCTTATAAAATCAACAGTCTTCAGGTATGCATGACAAACTGCCTTCAGCACTAGAAGTTTAAAATACATTTGCTGAAAATTCATTCAGATACAGGTTCAGAAAACTTGTGACCAAATTGTACATGTTTCGCTATCACTCGGTCAAAAAGGTGCTTGACTTCTTTCACTTCTAAATATGTATAAATATATTTTCTCTCCTACTGGCTTAATATTAAGTATGTTAAGTAGATCACTTTTGAGTTAATTATTTATGGACCTTTAGTTTTCTGTCTGGAACCAGTTATTTCAGCAATCTAATTTACATGCATTTTAGGCTGCTAAAAATGTAATTAAGACACTGATAAGAGTTTTCATTAAAGCAATTTGCTTAAAGAACATGGAGAAATTGTTTAGAATTGGGATGTATTTGACTTTCAGTGAATTATTTGCAATCCTATGAATTATTTGCAAGTGAGAAATCACAAAGAAAATAACTTTAAACTATAAGTTTACAAAATATTCTTAAATAAAAAATATTTTAATAAATAACAAAACACACTTGCTGGGAGTTACAGTATGTGTAGATGTCCCCTGTCATTCTGCACAATGACCCTTCTCATTCCCTCAGACAGCCGTTTACTTCTATACCCAAGAATGATATATGCTCCAAGAAGGATATCTGCTTTCCCCTCTGCATGTGAAGAAATGCTGTAGGCTGGGCATTTGAAGCCATACTTCATGGCATATTAGTCCTTCAATGGGGAAGATACGAATTGGTACAGAAAGTGAAGAGTGCACACACACAAAGGAAAAAAAAAAGGAGTAAGTGGATTTAGAAAAGGAGGTTTTCTGAATGGCTGTATGGCAGATCTGAGCAGGGCAAGGAGACACCTCCTCTCAAACAAACTGACTGGATGACAGTAACTGCAGTCAAGACAGGCCAGCAGAAAGCTGTCAGTGCAAGTGAGATAAGGCAGCAGTGTAGACTCGCAATATTATGGTAGATGTTTTCCAAGCATGCTCCTAATGTGTGAGGCATTTTCAGAAGCCTAAGTAGGCTTAAGACAAGTGATATAATTGTGTCTTGGAGGACTGTGTTTTCCATTCAGTAAATATGTTTCCAGATTGCTTTCCAAACACAGAGCTTTCATAAGTACTGTCACTGTCTGTGTCTACGAGGTTGTGACCTACACCTCCTAAGCTCACCATTGTCAGGCAGGGTAAGTTTCTGTAACAGTCGTTTTCCTCAATTCCCTTATTTATAAGGGAATCATGGTATTTCCATTTATTATTCGCTTAGTCTTATAGTGATAGAGTTTCTTTTGCTAACTTTCTCCAAACACTGCAAACTGAGTCTAGCAACACACTTCAGCATGTCCTAACAACATATCTGATCAACACTTCCCTTTTAAAGGTGCTTCCGCTAAAATCACAAGTTACTGCTAGCTCAATCCTTATTATTAAATACAGTTTAGAAATAAAACTCCGGCCAACAGCCACCTCTAATCTGCAGGCATTTTTTTCCTTTGGAAAAAGTTTTCTATTTTTTACAGTTGTTCTCTACATTGTTAAAAATGGTTCTGAACAGCTAACTGAGAAGAGAAAAATCACAAAACATTGAAGAGAGAGGAAACGCAAAGATAATCTCTGGAAACTTTGCAGGAGTAAGTCTGAGAATTCATGAAGGTGTGTGAGGCAGGTGAATAGCTGAAGTAAAATGTGGAGGGTTTTTTGGTTGATTGGTTTGATTTTGTTTTTCTTTTCTACATATGGTTTTGAGCATAAATCTTGTTCATGTAGAAGGCATCTGGGGGGCAGACATAGCAATTTGCTCCTGCTTACTGCCTAGCCTTTCAGGGACCTAGACTGTTACTTCCTGGAACTCAAATATGACACAGACAAGATAATTTTAAGTGTAGATGTATGTCCTGGTTTGAGTTAATCCTTGGCAATATACAGTAAATCAAGGTGTGCTGGAGAGTTCCACAGTGAACTGAGATATTGACACCAATGCAACCGTTGTCACTCAGCCTGATGGACCTGATTTTTGACCTGCCAGATCCTTCATGTGCTTGCGAAGTTGCACTAACAAATACACCTTCCAATATCCAGCAATGCAAACATTTGCACCCACACTTGACCTGCTATTCAACACCACGCAAGTGGGAGATCTGGCGTTCAAATGTTCACTACGATAAACCACACACATAATACCACATGTTTGCACAGGTGTTGGAGTCAGTCAAACCCGTAGCCATATGCACATGAAGGAACAGTTCTGTACACACATAGCTTCAAAGGCTAAGAAAAGACTTGGCTTCAAATATAGTCCTTACTACTTCAGCACTAACATAATTTCATTTACTTACATAAACTTAATTGATGGCATAGCCTGGGAATGGAAAGACATAAAACAATTGCAAAATATTTTAAAAGGTCTTATAATGCATGCTGGCTAGAAACAGTATATTACAAAGCAGGCTGCCTTTTTTCATCTCTCTGTACACTTTAGGACTAAATAAACTCATAAGTCCATTATATGTACTTATAATAGCCCACTTAAAACAGTGAACAAAATTGCTCTGAAGCTGAGACAAGTCAAGACACTGCTCATCTCTTACAGATTTACCTAGTATGGACTCCTTTATGAACACTAGCTACTGTGTGTGTTTTCTTAAGTCTACAGAATACCAAGCAATACTGTTTATAATAATAACATTTTTGGTCCACAGATGAACCTTCTTTAAAGGAAATAATGTTTTTCAGCACCATAAATGATCTCTGAGTAGAAGTTAGTTTTCAAAAGGAATGGTAGTTCCAGTCACACATCCACCTTATTGTAAATAACAGCCTATTTGCCCATGTTCAACTGCAATGTAGCTCCAGTGATTTCAAGGAGAAATTTTCCTACTAGGAAGGAAACAGTCCCACTGTAAATGATCACCTCACTCACTTAGGTATGTATTTGGAAAGAAAGATGTGTGTGAGTATCTTTCATGCACACACATGTGCTTCTGTGAAAAAGCTGCTAGAAGCTTCCCCTATATCTGACAGAGCCAATGGCAGTGGTTTCCACTGCTGGCCACATTTGCATAGATAAATGTAAAAATTTGAGGGACCGGGAAAGAAGAGAGGGCAGGGGGACTGACAAGCTGTTCGTTGGTTGCTAGGTACTGTACAGCTTGTAACTATTAAGAAGGGAAAGGTTGAAAAACCTAGATGTCAGGAACAGGCAAGTCTATATGTGCTCATTATAGAGAAAAAAACTGTTTAATGAACATGCTTTTATTACTATAGGGGACTTTTATCACTAGATATAAGCTAAGGAAAAAAATCTTACTTCTTTGCTTGGTAGTCAAGGAGAGATGAAAAGAAGATGCTGTTTTAGAGTTAATTTTAATCAAGTAGAAAGACCTTTGTAGAAAAGAAACTTCTTTGTAGAAGTATCCTCAGATATAAAGATTAGTGCATTTGAATAGGATGAATGGATAAACAAAAGTAGGTTTACAATAAAGAATATTTTATTACTTGGAAGGATACATTTTGAGAAATTAAAGGAGTGATTAATTAAGAGGCAGGAGAATTTAGGGACTTACACATAGAGGACAAATTCAATAAAGATTTCTTTAAATAGGCGATAGATGCAGACACAGACATATAAAAAATTCTGTATGTCACCTCCAAATGGAGAAAAATCTTTTAAGAACAGGCTTCACATTCTCACAACCAAGTGAAAAAATGAAATGATCATTTGGGGTAGAGAAAAGACTTGGCACAGAGGAAATGCAACAACAATAATAATTAGTTGTTACAGAGAATATCAAAATTAATTTAAAGAAAAAATTGTCCATAAACAAAAGGAACAAAAAAAGTACAAGTGAGGTCATGCATACAAAGAGGCTAGTGCTGAGATTAAAACTAACCTACAGGTGGCCTCCATGATACTTTGCCTTCAGCTTCAAAAAGACCTAATATAATTGGTCCGAGGGTTCTCTTCAAATAAATTAGCAAAACTATACCAAAAACATCTCTTCTGTGCGATATACCCAAAGGCCTGACAAGCCACTTCTTCAACACACAGAAGGACTATGACTATCCAGTATAGCTTTCCATGTAACAAATCAGATTACCCAAACTCAGTTTAAATGATCTGAAATCCTTTAGCGATGTCTGTGAATGAAGACTGAATTTCAACGCAGCCAACACTCAAGAAAGCAAGTTTAGGTCTTATAGGTAAAAAGGTAGTATAAGACCAGAGAATTAAAGCACAGTCAGCCTAACAATAGTAATTAGTAAAATACTGATTTATGTAAATAAACAATCAATTTGTAGATGCTTAAAGGTGAGGGGCAACAATCAGACAAATTTGTCAAGAGCATATAATCTCAGATAAATTTAATTTCCTTCTTTCAAAGGGAGTGACCCACCCAATGAAGAAGTTAGAGACATGGGATACCTTGACTCTAGTAAAGCATTTGACACTCCCTTTTGGGGAGTGCATGAGGAGATTTAAAACATATGGCCTACGATAAATCACTACAAGATATGTGTAAAGCTGACCTAAGAAAGTACTTAAAAATAATTATCAGTTATTCAAGGCAAACTAGGAAAATATCCAGGAAGAGTATGTACAAAAATAGTTTTGTGGAGACTCATGCGATGATATGAAAATTTTATTACAATTCAACAAAGAATTTTGAGAATGTGGAAAATGCTGAAGCATTTTGTTTCAACACTTTCTAGATTAAATATTCTACTTAGGAAATGCTGAAATAGCTTCATTAACATTTTCTAAAATCACTTTCATGTTTGAAAAATTAGTATAAATATGTCTTAAAAGATTATAAACTTTTGAGGAATCTAAACCAAAACAAATCATGTCATGTTGCATTTCTATCATCCAAACAAAAAATATTTTCCCCATACTTTAAAACACAAATAAATTGGAGAGGATCCAAATTTTGTTACAACAAGGCTGATGATCGGCTGGTTTCATATTCCCAAGAAAAACAGAAGAAATAATCAGCCTAACTTCTAGTAAGCAAGAGTCGGATTAAATAGTAAACAGGCTTTTGTAATTATACACAGAGCTAAGCACTGGAACAAGGCAGCTAAGAGTGTCATTCTTGTTTTCTGGAAGATAGATCAGAAAACAAACCGTGAATGTGGATGGTGTCTCTGTATCATTCCATCTTGAAGTGAAAGCATGAATCCGATGATATCTTGAGATCTTCTTATCTGATCTTGTGTCTCTGCTTAGTCTTTAGATTCCTTACCAACGAATACAGTGTTGTCAAAGTGTTATACTGTCAATATCCTCTCCAGGGATATCAGGATCAGAAGCTAGGCTTCATGATATTGAGTGTACATCCTTTGGGTCAAGATAATAATTTGCATTTCAGTTACTACAAAAAGCTATAGATAACTGGTGCAATATATCTGTTTAAAATAAATCAAGCCCTGCAAGTTACAGAGATGCAAGTGTCCAATATGGACATTTGACAGGGTAGAAACAAAAAACCCAAGATCCTGAGAGATCTTATGTGTAGTTAAGTGTTAAAATAGTTGTTCTGACCAACAATGTTGAGTTTCTCTCTATATACCAGCAGTCTCTTCTGTAAACACTCATAGCGTAAAGCAAACCCCTGCAATAACTGAGAACTTCTATATTGAGAGTATCAGTTCAATAGACCTGAAAGATTTTTTTTCTTTTCTTTTCCAAAGTACTCTGTTTTAGTAAATCCAAATATTTTATGAGGACACAGTCAGATAGGTAGTTGTGTCAGAACAAAAGAGAGAGAGATTAGTATAAAAGCGACTGTAGCTTTGTAGCTACAGTGTGATATACAATATAAAAAAATCTAGTTGAATTTGGCTTGGGGTGACATGGAAGGAACTGGGCTTTTTAGGAATCAAAAAGACCCAGGATTTGAACAGTCAAGCTGCAGGGTAACAGTTACCGTTAGAAACACCAAACAGGTTCAAAGGTTTGGGGGTTTTTGGCCTACAGTGGAGCAAAATTTAGAAGCTTTAAAAAGTTTTCTAAATTTAAATTATGTATTTTTGATCATTACTTTGTGGAAGTCTATATTTCTCTTTAGAGGAAAACCCCTCTTTCCTCCTTAGAAAAGAAAAATTGCCTACCATCATTGCTTGCCAGCGGTTGCCTCTGTCTACTCGCATTTGTTGAATTCCAAAAGGTATTTGACTGAATGAGATCAAGAAGAAATTAGGGGGAGCCATATTATGTGTCTGAGTTACTTGGAAAGAGCTTGCAGCTAATTGAGATATTTTACTGGCTGAGATGACCTGGCCTCTTGCCCAGTCATCGGACCCCTTGGAATAAGCAGTAAGATCATTAGTGCTCAGGTTTAACACCAGCGGACCTTTGAACCCCTCTTTTTCTGAGAGTAAAAAGAATTGCCTGGTCCCTGTAGCATGGGAGAGTGACACTTTAATTCTGCTGTTTTTAATTTCCTTGCCTTTTGCCATGCCCTGCTTCTTTTTTTTTTTTTTTTTCTTCACAGATGACTGACTGACCTGTAAATGGCAATTAAGTAATTTCTTTAACAAGTTCAGTGGATTTCTGGGTTTACTTGTTGCCTTCATGTAGGTACTGTAGGTGCTCCAGACTTAAAACCTCTAAGATCTATTATCACTTTTTAATTTTCTGGGTCTTAGGTATGATCTGGAGATGTAACAACCATCAGCCTAATATGTATATACAAGTCACATGTGTGGATTTACATGTCACTGTCTATAATCATTGTTTCTTTAGTCTTTTGTTCCACATATGTCTGCCAGTAATACTTTTTGGTATTTGGTTCTTTTTCCTTGTTAGGCTGTGATACTGCATGTACTATTCAGAGATTCTGGCTGCAAGGGCATTAGAAAACACTAAGAAAATTACCTCGTTCAGTACAGACAAATCTCAGACCTGATTATTTTAGATATTTTTTTCCCTTGCTACTACTTCCCCTACTACTATCGCATAACCAGAGATTCTTCTTCGATGACTCTTCCTTCTGACTTAGAAAATCACATTGCTCCATCACAACTAGATCTGAGCAGTGTTCTTTTATTGTCTGCTGACACACAAATATCATTTTCTTCCTTTCACAGAGAGTCCTGTGCTAAGGAATTCAACACACATTCTCTACAGTCTGAAGTAGCAGCATAGAGTAGTCACCTTTCTTTAGCCTACAGCCAGACTTCATGTTGTAACTATACTGTGCAATATTTCAGTCAATAGAACCTTCCTGGTTAGCCTGGGTTTAGAAGCTTCAATTGTCTCCATGGTGACTTTCACAATCTCATTTTATTTGGAAAACAGGAAATAACATTTTTTTTTAAAATCCAGCTCAATGACTCTAAAATGTTTGTTTCTTCATAATGGCTGAGATTCAACATGACACTCAGCTTGAGATGGACTCAAGCCCTTATGGACAATGTGGATGCAGACCCCCAGCACAGAGGTGACTGATCTGTCTATGCGGTTATAATATAGGCAAGACAGGTAGCATCATCTTCTTCTGACATGCTCATGTAAAGTGATAGTAGCAATGGTATCTATAGGGAGCTTTCTCTGAAAGATGGTGTTGGATCAAGTCCTACAAAGGATGGGACAGAGGAGTACATAGTTTGCAGATACTGATCAAGCTTGGGTGCTGAGTCTGCAATCTCTGCATGTCAGCACCGTAACGTTATTGTCATGTGCAGGGGCAAAATCTCCAATGCTAATCTCTTGAAGAATATTAGAGTTAAACAGGAAAGTGACAAAACTAAGTAAAAGCTACCTACTTGTATTTCTTTAAGACTCACTTAATGCTAATTTATGATCCACCTGTGTTATCCTTGGTAGCTAAAGACACTAACAAACAACAGACTTCCAAGAAGGGGAGTGGTTGCTTACAGTATTTGCAGATTGCTTGATATGTACCCTCAGAACATTCAAGAATTATATCAAACTGGGGGAAATGGTCAATGCATAGGAGGGTAGGTCTGTACTTCAGAGGAACCTTGAACAACATGGAGAAATGGGCTGACAGGAATCTCATGAAATTCAACAATGAGAAATGCAAAGTCTTGCAGCTGGGGAGGAATAACCTCATCTGACAGCACAGTTTAGGGACAGACAGACTGGAAAGCAACTTTGCAGGAAGGCCCTGAGGGTACTAGTGGACAACAAGTTGACCATGAGCCAGCAATGCGCTCTTGTGGCAAAGGCAGCCAACAGCACCTT
The DNA here is from genome assembly GCA_013400335.1 of Eurystomus gularis. Lineage (NCBI taxonomy): Eukaryota > Metazoa > Chordata > Aves > Coraciiformes > Coraciidae > Eurystomus > Eurystomus gularis. The sequence continues at coordinate 72,723 of VZZY01023496.1, forward strand.
GGGCTGCATTAGGAAGAGCATCACCAGCAAACAAAAGACAGTGATCCTTCCCCTCTCCTATGCACTGGTAAAACACATCTGGAGTTCTTGTACCAGTTCTGTGCTCCCCCATACAAATGTGACATGGGCATACTGGAAAGAGTCCAGAGAAGGGCTTTAAAAATGTTTAAGGGACTGGATGGAGCACCTTATATATGAAGAAACGTTGAGAGACATGGGATTGTTTAACTTGGAGAAGAGAAGGCTCTGATGTATCTGATCAATGTGCATGGGTACCTGATGTGGGGTACTAAAGAAGATGAAGAAACATTCTCCTCAGTAGTGCCCAATGAAAGGTAAAGAGGCAGTTGACACAAATTAAAATACAAGAAATTCCTTTTAAACACATGAAAAAACTTCTTTACTATACAGATAATCAAACACTAGAACAGGTTGCCAAGAAAGGTTGTGGCATCTCCATCCTCAGAGTTATTCAAAGTCTGGCTGGGCATGGCCTGAGAAACCTGTCCTAGTGGGGAAACCTGCTCTAGGTGGCCTTGCTCTGAGCAGGGGGTTTGATCAGACCATCCCCAGAGGTAGCTTACAACCTCAGCCATTCTCCAATTACGTGATTCTGAAAAAAAAACAAAAGGCACCAAAATACTGGAGCAAGTGCAGGTGATGATCGGGGGGCTGGAGCACGTTACATGCATGAAGGGCCTGAGCGAGCTGGGTTTGTTCAATGTTAGGAAGAAAAGACTCAAGGTAGATCTTCTTGCTATCTTCAACTGAGAGAGCATGATATGTGATGCAGCCAAACTCTTCCCAGAGGTGCACAGTGGAAGGATGACAGGTAGTGGACACAAGTTGCAACCCTGGTGTGTTCAGTCTTCAGATGGAGGAAATTGTACAGGGAAAATGCTAGCAGGAAAAAGACAGATTTTTGTCACAGAGGAATTGAGCATTTCATGTGCATGAGTGATATCATTTTAATGCAGGGAAGCATATCTGGGCATACTAAAAATTATTAGTGTGGATTGTTCCTGTCTTCTTAAGTTCACTAGCATCACAAACAACCTACTGTCCACCCATTTTCTTGCAGCAGCAGGCACTAAAAACGAAGAGCAATTCAGTATCTTCTGCTAGACTTTTCTATCTGAAGTAAAGAGGCCAGTGTCTGCTGCTCATTGCTTTTACCTAGAGAAAAGCATCAAAAACTCGTATATATAAAGTATTGTTTATTATCTTCATTTTAGAATAAAAATTTAGTCACATACAGAGTAATTGCTGACGAAAATGTGAGAGGTTTGGGTAGGGCTGAGAGTTGACCCAATATCTGCTGAGATTGAGTCAGGATTTTCTGGGTTAAAATAGATTAAGATAGTATGGAAAGTGCAGAGTACCCCATGGAGCAAACAGGAACTTACTAATTTAGTGCCTGAACAAGGTATTGCTTTCATAGCACATCTCTTTTGTAGCGATAACAACTAGGTGAGATGACAATGCATAGCAGTCCCCAGTGCTTCTAGTTCCAGGAGAGCTTCAGTGTTCTGGAGTGATGCTGCATAGCTTCAGAATGAAATAAAAATAAAAGCTGCTGATGCATAAGCATATTAAATGAGGTTGTTTGGGAGCAGGTAGGAAGGGGAAGATTGGTGTAGTAAGAGTTTGCCTGCTTATCAGTCCGGTGGCAGAGCAGTAAGTGCAGAAACAAGTATGGGCAAGTAAAGAGGTATCACCTTCTGCTGAGGAATGGATATGGTGCAATTTCTACATGAAGAAGAACTTTAGGCATGCTGGAGTCTTTCATTAAAGCCATAGAGTTAGAGGGTTCAAACTACTTGAAAGCACTCACCTCAAAAGCAAAAGGCATGTCTTCTACTTTGCCTGTTTCAAAGAGGGATTGAGCCATTCTCTGCCTCCCTGACTGTTGGGGCAGGACAAGAACATGATTATACCACAGTGTAACCTTTTCACTCCCTTCTGATGAAGCTGTTTCACTGTATAAAAACGAACTGCATCAGAAGGAGACGGGCTCCAAAATCCAACTCACCTGATCATAGAGTAGGAAGATGTAAGGAAAATCATGTTAGATTAGACTACACGTTTATATCTAGTGATAAGCATCACTAATACTAACAAAATTCAGTCCCAGTTAACTGGAATTTCCTGTCAAGAGTCATTCTGTCAGGACTGCCATACTCACTGATTAACCTTCCACTGAAACCAAGTTTATGTCCTACAGAAACTGGAAATACAGCATTTGTTAGGAAAGAGGACAAGTTTCTGTGCCCATTTTGTCTTTACACTGCTGAGTCATGAAGAACCCCTGAGATCTTATTTTTTTCTAAACACTATCGGGCATCTGGAAAACTAAAGTGCTTTGTGAATGTTATTTAGCAAAGGTGACTAATTTCACATAACTTTCAACTAGTTAGCAAGGAATGTGTACCTCCAGGCACCAGCTCTCTGGGACGGGATAGATCTGTACTACTCTTTAATGCCGAGGCTTAACTTTAAGGTTTACCTAAACAATGAAATTACTGTTCTAAAAATAAGAAGGTAAAACCTTTCTGGGACTGCATCAGCTCCATCACCTTCCACAACACAAACTTGACATTTGTAAAAGGGATTTCTTAACCCTGAGATGTTAATGGTTGTAAAAAGAAACACTATTGAAATAGACTATTTTAAAATATTGTGTTAATCAGTAAAGAAAAATACTGATCAAAACAAGGTTCTACTACCCAATATGCTCTCCACTATTTAAGCTATTTGTTTACATCTTGTGTCTGTCTGGACAATAAAACCAGTTTTCTCCAAATTCTATTTAGTGTTGATTTTTCACTTCCTGCCTCTCACCAGGAAGTCAACATTGTTATCTTTGGTTTAACTTCTCTGCATGAGATGTTTAAACAGAAAGCCACAATATTTTTATTGAAACTTTTTATAAAACCAGTAATGAAATATCTTCTGCCCTAAGCAGTTTTTTAAGCCACTGTACTACAACATTTCCAGGTAAAACCCTAAGATGGCACCAACTGTTGATTTTTATAGATGTGGTATTTATAGAATTACTCTATAATTTACTTTTTGAGTATGACTGCAAAGTATACTGCCCAGTGTACTGGTCAGCTGGACTTGGGGCCTTAAATAATTGTCAAATAATTCCACTGTTAGAAGTTACTCCTTCTTGTTTATTAATGTATGAATATAATAACTACAGCTGGTATTCACCTCCAAATCATATGGAAGTAATAAAGACAACTATTGCATATTGTCATACGAAGAAACGGATTTACTGTAAATCCAGACAACTGTTTCTGTTCAACTTTCATCCACATAGAGCAATAAATACAAAGCAAAGGACTGAGAGTAGAGTATACTTCATCTGTTTTGCATAATTTACCTGTAAATTATTTGATCACATGTGGGAAATAGGTTTTTGCACCACTGAGCTGTCAGGGTGAATTGAGGAAAAAAGTCTGTTCCCACAGTGAATAGTCTAAATTTCTGTTGTCCACTCAGAAAACAAACCATTGAGCTGTCTGACCCGATATTAGAGATTATAAAGAAAATATTCCATACTGCTCCAACTGAATGTTGTGTGTGTTGCAAGATGAATAGATACACTTTTGGTATTTAATTTATTTCCACTAATGGCCAAGTGTTTCCCAATGGCATCTTAGCTATTTCAATTTTAAAGTCTTTGTTTGCACTGAACTTTATTCATGCTCAGTCTAACAAATCAGATGAGTATTCTGTGCAGGATACATAATTTTGTCTGATCTTTTACAATGTGCTTGCAGGAAATGCCTCGTTAGCAAACAATAAAAGAAAGATATTTGGCTGAAGAAGGAACAATGAGATAACTGTGGGAAATAATTAGGAAAGTTCTATGAGAGTTGTAGGAGGGCTTATAACTTAATATAAGGAAGAGAATTGCTTGAGAGTTTTAACCTGCTATGCTTTTCTTCTGAAAGACAGGTGCTCCAAAAGAAGCAAAGGTCTATGTACATCAGCGACATGGTTTTGTTTTAATCAACATAATTGACTAAACCTCTCCAGATTCTAGATCTCTAATTCCTATTTCATATTCAGAATTTAATAACAGAATCTTCTTGCCCACTTTTTCATTGTTTATCAGAAACACTCTCTACCACAAAGCAATCTGTTAATTCTCATATGCCAAAGCTAAAAAATGAATTTGGAAAGCTAGCTTATATGAATGATCGTGAAAGAAGTGAGAGGTCCACTTTATTAGGAATGGATTTCAAAAACATGTGCTCTTTAATTTTAAGAGATTAATCCATATAAAGTGAATGGAACAAATTACTAAACAAGACTGTAAATTATCTTGTTATATTTGGATCTTATTTCCTGATTTCTGAGGTTTTTACAGCCTTTGGAAAACAAAAATGTTATATTTATCTGTATCATTACCTGCATAAATATATATTAACTTAGTATTTTTGTTAATTGGTATCATTAACATAAACATTATGTTAATGGCTAGGGAAGATTTTGTACCAGTTCACTTATCTTTGTCTACTAGTGACACCTACAATAAACTGTGAATGAACAGATATGGAAAAAGCTGGGCATTTTCTGATTATTTTTTTCTTTGCATATTAGAATCTATTCTTCTTTGTACTGTAAGTAGAAATATCAGTTTAAGCTAACAAGATATTTTAAGCTTTCTATTTTGCAAAAATTTGGAAAGGCAAACTTATCATTGGTTCTTGTTTTTCTTGAACATTTTCTTGAACATTACAAGGTCTAAGAACTAAAACTATAAATGAAAAATTTGTCTAACAAATTGAACATTTATTTTGCAGTGTTATATTCTTTCTGCTTTTTAAAAACTGAGGATTCCATTTCACAGTGCTCTTTCAAGTGAGCTGCATATAAAAACTGCTAGTGAACAAAAAATGGCACTCATATATCTTACCTGCTCAAGACAATTCTCAGCAATATTTCTGGTTGTGATCAAATTCATGTTTTGGTAAAACTACATTTCCAATAACAGTTTCTGACCTATAAAAAGGATAGCATTCTGAAAAGCATATTTCAGCTGTGATACTTTTCACTGATGCTTAAAATGAAAGATTACAATTTTAGGAGAGCAAAAGGTTCTTAAAGCAATGACACTTTCTGAATTTGATATAACACATCAAATTATGAGACCAGTACTACTCACAGGGTAAGAATTTCATTTTTCCAGAAGTTTAATAATACAAATGTTTTACTGATGAATTTAACTTTTTTATGATGGGGTATAAGATTAAATATGAGCTAAGATTCCACTACAAAACCAAATTTTAAATCCTCCCAATCTCAGTGAGGTTCTGGTCCAGAGTCACAATTTAGTTTGCTTGGGATGATTTGTAAAAATGCCATCTTTGAAGATTGCTCCAGAGGTCACTAATTCTAGTGCAAAGACTGTCACCAGAGAAACACCAGACTGGTGAAGGTATTCTGTCCATCTTTCCTGTCATTCCAGGAAATTAGAAAAGCTGAACTAATTCTGGAGTTTGTGGTAAACTGCATATAGCTCTACTACATTTAGAAAGTTTATAAGCACTTTAAAATGACAACCAACTTTATCCATGTGGACCAGTAAGCAAAAGATGGTCAGAGTAGAAAACTGTACTCTTTAAACTTTTTTTTTCTTTTAGTAAGTCTGTACCACTGCTGTCCACTTACATATAAGTGACAGAGATATAAGGTATTAAATTCAGCTATATGTTATGCATTGTCATGTGTTACTGAGCTTGTATTTTAGTTATGATACCAGAGTGTTATTACATACCTTGGATCTCTGTGCTGAGTCCTGAATCAGGACACAGGCAGTGAAAACGTAAAAGCTTGCTTTCCCACGCCCTACATAAGCTATTGTTATAAAAACAATTAGTTGGCAAGACTAATATCTGGAATAAAATAAGTTGGATTCTTTGAACACCTGCAGAGATATGAGGAGAGAGGAGATCTGTTGATTTTTTTGCTGCTGAAAAGCCCCATGGAACCCTTACAGCGCTGACAGTTACCCTAATCATGCAAATGGTCGCCTAACCAGGAGATGAGTCGCCTTTCTGAGGTGCACAAAGTGCACTTTAATGATTGTAAAACAGCAAAAGAAAGATTGATCAATTCATACTTCAAAAAGAATATTTGTTTAGATATCTAGCAGGCAAGAATAGCTAATTAATGCTATTAAATCTAATACACCATGTTACGTGATATAGTTGCGGTAGTTCAGGGCTTACTCATAACAGCTTCCATCTCATGGCTAGCAAATGTGAGTGTCGTTTCATTGTATGCACTTATTCAAGCAGTATTTTTTTGTACTATCTTATCACATTGCTATCAGTCTCTTTCCACTTGGCATTGCATGGTTTCCCATTATTCCATGCACAGTTTCAAGTGATGCGTACTGTAATTATGTAATGCTGTATCATCATTTATCACCTGGGGCACAAACAAACAGTAAAATCTTTCACTGAGAATGCAATTAGTGAGTAAAGCTAACTGAGCACTTTTCACAGTGGTTTGCAGGTCTGATAAGAATGCCATACTATAGAAATTTAGGCTACTTGGTAGTACATGATAGAGTTACTGTGAGCAAGGAACTACTTTGATTTTGCATAAGTTTCTTCTGTTATAATTGATAGCTATACCGTATAATTAATAAGATAAACCTATGAAATAAGGTAGTTAATAGAGAAAAGGTCTCTTTCTCCTAGTAGAGTTTCCTATGAAGTATATAGTAGAGAGAAATATTCAGCAGGGTGTCTGCTGATCCACAGCAGGGCTCGTCTGCCATCTATAAAAGCACCATCTGCTTAGAGTGGGGCAACCATGTGCAGCTCACTAAGATAGAAACTTCTGACTAGAATGTTCAAAGCTGTGTTTAGCCACACAACTCCCCATTAATGTTAATCGGAAGTGTATGGTTTTCATACATCCCTTTGAAAATAATATCCCATGAATTACTTTGAAACAATATATTCCCTCAAACATTGACTCAGAAACCAGTACTTCTGAAGGAAAACTGAAATTGCCATAATTCTGAATCTGAAGCTTAAAAATGTGGACTTTTCCCCCAAAGATCCATGGGAAGCACTGTTTAGAAAAGAGCAGTGTTTTTTTATTTTAGAAACAATGCTAATGGGATCTTTATTGATTTAACAACTATTTAAGAATGAATTTCTCTGCATAAGTTAATGAAAAACATATTACTGAAACAGGAATGAATTATTTTTAAAATGTCTTTTCATTACTTAGAATTAATGAGATTTATTCCCTTTAATTGTAACTGGACAGTTTTTGTTTTCTGCAAGCAGAGGTAGAGATAGTTGTTTATTTACACTGTAGGAATATACAGAGTATGTTTATACACATACATGTTCAAAAAAAGATGTTTCCACCTCCCTATATTGATATTTCATTGACTTCTTTCTCTATTAGAAAATAAAATAAATTTCAAAAACCCCTCCACCTACTTAGTGAGAGACCAGCAACAATATTTGTAGATTGGGTAAAAAATTCTTTCACATTAACTATGACTGTGGAAGCTTCATATAGTTGCTAGGACCGACTGATATAGAATTACATGGAGAACAAAGGGGACTGTAGCTGTTCCTATTTCATGCCTCGTTCCTGATCACACTTCAGCTCTGCAACTTCACATTCCCTCTCTGTATCAAATCTGGTTCACTCAATTCAAAATTCATGGTGCTTGCATTCTAAATCATTATAATAAGAGCTGAGTGCTTTACCAAAATTTTGCTGGCCTCTCCCTGTAGATAAATGCCACTTAGAGAATGACATCCATACAAATAAAAGTCTATTCTTATCTGTCATTTTTACTGCAAAGTATTTTAACAAGAGTAACCAATTTTCTGAAAATTCTGTGGGAAATGCCCAGTTTTTCAGGTATAATTTATGACAATAATAACCAAGAGAAAAATTGGAGGTTTTCCTGGTGTGAGAAGGGAATATGAAAAGTGCTTGCCCCTGACAGCAACATTCAACATGATGATATCGTTGGCAATTCTTCTGTCAAGATTTCACTTCTCTGAATGAACAATATGAAACAGGTCTGCTTTCTTTCTTTCAAACACACGAATAGCATGAGCACATCTGTTTTGCTTAATCACTGACAGCTCATGAAAAAACAAACATGCACATTGCACAGCCTTTATCTAAATGAACTGAAGTATTTCATCTGAAGAGAAAGCTTCCTTGACCTTGTGCCTTGCAACTCTGCTTGTTAATTTTATCATAATTTTTAAAGGATAGAAAAAAAATTATTGATATTCAGCACAAACAACAAGGAAAATGAGAGGGAAGAAGGATATCAGAACCCAACATCCTATCTACAAAAGTGGAAAGTGTCTCCAGTCTCCAAAATACAATCTGTTAACCCCCAAACAGTTAATAATCAAGAGACTATAGAGTAGTTTAAAAGATGGTAAGACATTGAGCATGTCTTTGGGATCATTTTATGCCCTGTGAAGTGGTGTTAGAAATATAACAATGGAAAAACAGGAGGGAGTCAGTGCATGGCAACGGTTCTGTTTCACACTTCAAAGTTTGTCGCTATTGGACACAGGGCAGTGAAACCTGTTGCAAATTGGCTGATTGTGATAGGATGTCAATGTGATGCAACACAAGATGCTGAAGATATAAACAAGAGGCATGTAACTGCAAGGCTGTTGCCAAGAAAGCATTTCCCTGTTATGCTATCATTATTGTTCAACACATTTGTACTTGGATTTTCTTCAAGCCTAATAAAAATTATTACTGGAAAAGAAGGTGCCTTCATGTGAAGTCCTCTAATGGAAAATTGTATCTGGCTTGTCTTCTGCATGAAACATTAATATCACATACAGTCTCTGGATTACAAAGCTAGTTTATTTGTGGCACTAAGTTCCAATATTGTGTATCGGGGAGAAAACGAGGGAATATCATTTAGATTTTATAACTTCAGGAGAAACACTGTCTTCCTGCTTTCTTTTAAAATAGATTGCCTTTATTTTTTAGAAATCTTCTGCCATGGAAGCCAAATTATCTAATAATTTTCATCACTGCCTGATGGGCTGACTTTAAGGGAATTGTTCTGGGTATAAACATAAATAAGTGAGATCAGAGTGAGGCCCCCTAATTATCCTTTGAGCTATTGTTGTTTCAAAATAATATGCCCTTTGGGAATTTACCTAAGAAAAAATAATTATCTCTATGTAGGACTTCCCCTCCCCCAAAGCTTGCATTTGGGACAGGAATACAGGAATACGGGATAAGGGGGAAAGGTGGTATTTCACATCTCTGTGCTCCTTGCATTTTTTATTTTTTTTCAGCTGAAGAAATGACAAAGGAATTCTAGAAGCTCAAACAAGTATGAACAGGCCCCAGGAAACTCTCTTTAATTCTCCTTTTTCCTGGAGAATTTCTGGCTCACTTTCTTGTTAGCATAACTTTAAATATATAGAGAGTCAAGTATCATGTTGTTGTAGTAATAGAGACAATGAAGATAGTAAATGAATTCAGAGTCGATACTTACAAAATAAACTGGAAAATATAAACTTCACTTATCAGTTCCCATTGTCACCTGAAAGTGTAAGTTCTTCATATTTTGGACTGATTCCTTTGTAGCGAGCTGATCAGTACAAGAGATATAAGAAAAAATCTGCAAAACATTTCAGTTGATCTTCAAAAGATAAGAACCTTATTATGGAAATGCAATAGGGACAGAATTTTAAGAGGATAAAGCAATAAGGGACTGCAGAATTGAAATGGGTTTCTGCAGAAGTCATTCTGAAAACAGACAGAGTATAAAATAATGATTCATAGCTACTGGGTTTCATTAGCCTTTTATAGGACTTTTCCATAATAACAATCACACTCTAGGACAGAGTACAACATAAAAGGCAATCTGCATTACCTCTTGTCGTTGTCAGATTTTCAAACCAGAGAGACTGAATCAGCTCTCCTTTTTCTTTCTGTGTGTAGGGACAAGAGAAAGGGGAAAAAGAAAGCAGTGTTTTCACCCAGTGCTCCATAGCCAACATTGCAGACTCATTTGCAAGTAATAGCTGATCACATCCTGAGCCATAGTCAGACCAGTGCTACGTCTCCAGCTGGCCTTCACAACTCAGCAGTGGAGAGGACAGAAAAGTCAAATTAAGGCAACAGTCAACCAACCAGTTAAAAGATTAATGTGGAAAACAGAAGGGCAAGTATCTAAAAATAATGCTGGAGTAGTGGGAGAAACATGTATCTTCCTTAAAATACCAAAACTACCTAGTTTGTTAACAAAGAATGGATTCTACCACATTGCTGGCAGCCACAGTTAGCCTCTGGTTACATAAAAAATGTATCTCGGTATAACCAGGGGTGAGCCCACCTGACTGAAAGTTGCTTCCACCAGGTTCTAGCAGGACATCAGTAACCCCATGGGAGCAAGCAGCACTTGAGCATGAACTCATGGTTCAATTGGCACCAATGGTAAAAAGGGAACAGTGAGGCCAGTGACCTGATGGACTACACTTAATTAATGTTAATTGGAGTTTTTCCACTGATGTTATCCAGCCTCAGACACCCAGCTCATTTAAAGGAATCAAGTCTTGTAGGCAGACCTCAGTGCATAAAGCTGCTTATCTAGCAGTAGTTTTTTCCCACCTTCTTAGGAAACAGAAATAATTATATTTCCGGCTAATTACTGATAAATAAGAGATGATGAGAAAATTTCAATACAGCAGACTGTGTTTTTCTTTCTGCTTTTTGTTTTTCTATATTCCATCTACAATTTAAAAGCTATGAGCTGAAGGAAGTCTATTGGAATTTAGAAGAGGGAAACATCTGAAATGTTCATTAACACAGAGTTTCTCTATTGAAGAGACAATAAACATGACAAAAGTTTTGAAATTATTGATAAAGCAGCAAATTAGTTATGTCTGTCTATGAAGCTAGTAATGTTTTCAGAAACACTAGTATTGAAAGAGCACAGAATTATGTTTATGGTACATCAGTATGGCTTCTGATCCTAAAAAGCAAATGTAATATTTTTATAATCCACTCCACATAATGGACATATCCATACTAGTAAATTAAAAAGTGACAGGACACTGGAACAGGAACTAAAAGACAATTTTCTATATTATTAAGCTGTTGAATGGTCCTTGGCCTGCTTTTTGCTCAGACCAACTAGTGGTCTCCCTAAAAATTCCCAGAGAAGGTTTGAGAGCTGTCATACATGTTGATTTACAATGAATTCTGATCCCACATATCCTCTGTGTGACAGGACAGCTGATATGAAGCACATCTCAATGCACAGCCATACTGGACAACAAATTGCAAGTTGAGCTGAAAGAAAGTCCAAAGATATACCAATGTTTCACCCAGGCAGGAAAAGTCTTCAGCTTCAACCAGTGACAGTGAGAAACACTGATGCTTAACAATCATGTCCTGCTTTACCTTAATTTTTTTTGATCTGCTATGATCTAGGAGTATCTGATAGTAGTTATTAAGGTTTTTAAAAACTAGGCTCTCTTAGATACACAAGTCCCAGAAAACTAACCAGTTTGTCTTCAATATAATTTGATCATTATCCAGGTTTCTTATGCTATAAAGATAATATCTTTATAACTTTCTTTAGAGTCCTATTGCTGACATAACTTATTAGTTTGACAGATTGTTTTATAAAATAGAGTGGATCTAATTCTGCTCAGAACTCTTAACATTTTTTTCTATCATCCAACAGCAGGAAGCAGCTGTCACTAACCTAACCCTTATGGATAGCAGAGGCAGCTGAGGCCCAGAGTGTTAGACAGCAGTTCAGCAGCAGATCCCAGAGTAGACCCTAGGGCTGTATATCCCGTATTAAATAAAGAAGCCCAAGGACCACTCTCTGGCACTGAGGCCAGCTGGCCTCACCCTATAGCATTTTCACCCTACAGAATAGCTATATCCACACTGTTCTCATACTGTGAGAATGGTCACTGGATTGCGCTAAACCCTGTATCCAGGCATTGCTTGGGAGTGTGCTAGCTGGCCAAAGTGTTCCATGAGCCATGCTGGTGACAGCAACCCGTTGGCTGTGCAACAGTAATCAGATCCATGCATCGGAGCAGTTTCATTTACCAGCAGAGGCAGAGACTGGTTGTCTAGTCTCCTGCTGCCCATTCTGACTACAGGAAAACTCAACTTTATCTAAATACTGAGGTGTGCTTGACTAAGTTCTTGCACAGGACTAAGTATATTATTCGAGGTAAGCCAGAGTTTTTAGAAATGTTAAAATGTCTGACGCATGAAAAAACTTTGTTAGAAAATTCCTACCTTCTCTGACATGCTAATTTGTCACTGAGGATTTTTCTTTTTTCCCCAAGAAACTGTAAATTTATTTGACAATCAGAAACCATGTTATTGAGATAGACAATTATGGAGAGCATCTGGTACTTCATGTACCAATGTTTTTTGCATCTAGTTTATCTATGATTCCTTTACTGACAAATAAAACCGAAGCCTATCATCTTCAGTGTACAATGTTGTAGAAAAGGCTCTGCAATTATTTAGGCCATGCTCTCACTTTCATTGATTTAAATCTAATGTTTTCAAATAGCTTATTGTGTGATGCAAACAGCATATGCAATTTATGCTAAACAGAATTGGAGGAATCCTAGTTTTACTGTAAAAAGTGAAGCAAAAATAAACATTTTAAAAGCTGTCACATGTGTGCAAAATTATTTGTTTCCGCAGGTAATGTGGCCTTTGGAAGCATGAGGTATATGCATTTTTGGGACATTCAGAGCGCTTTTAAACTGGTATACTTTGGACTGCTTAGTTGGTTTTCATTGTTAACAGGAATTACAGGGTTAACTCCCTGTAGTATACACCACTCTAAATAATCATCTCCAATCCCTTCACAGATGATAAACTATATTTTAGTCTTGCTTGAACAAAATATAGCTTTTTTTTTTAAAGAAGCATGTACATATTGCTTGTAGAAAAAGACTAAGATGAATTAATCCCAAAGAATACATTTATATATAATCTTTCCTTGAAAATTTTACTATTAAATTTGGGAAATTGAAATGACAACAAAGGTTCTTTGGCAAAGGACCTGGAGTGGGGAATAAGGGCTTTGCAGTCAACACACCATCAGCCCTTTTTATCTGTACCACATTGTCCACTGAAGGAGGGCATTAGTTTCACTTTGATTAAAAGCAGATGCTTAAGACAGATGTTAGAAGTTCAAAAGAATAGAGTTCACGCTTATGAAATGCTTCCCTGTGAAGCACTCAGGGCTATGAAAACAGGTACAGAGTGTCCTCGGGTTCAAATTTCATATATTCTAGGTAGCAGGAAAAAAAAAAAATAGAGCATTCATCTAATACAATACTTCCCTACAGGCAGAAGCAATCTTCTGTGTTGTGAGACTGTCTGTACAGCACATTCCGATTATATTTGCATTCTGTTCTGAAAAAGACAAGTCTGCTCTGCATTAATATTGTAGCCAGTTATTCTCACAGCCTTGCAGTGTCCATGGGAGGGAGTAGGATGGGCAGGCTGACAGACACCTGTTGCTGGGTAGGAGAAGGGTAAAAGAACTGGATGCTGTAACCTGAGGACATTTGTCCTAGCTGTATCTTTGGTTTTTAATTGCAAGTGCTGATTTTTTTGGGGTAACCACTCATTTACACTAAAAAAGCTCACTATTTTACAGTGACTGTGTAAGAAAATTAAATTACTACAAGAAGGGGAGCAGAGGCTCCGTATCATGATCATGAGGGCACTCACAGCCCTGGCTGTCCTTTCCCACCACTTTGGGGCCTCCACCAAACTGCCCATGACCCAGAACTCCATTTCATCTTCTCAGGCCTCCTCCCATCTTGCTCACAACCTAGAATCCCATGTCAGCTCCCTGGTGGCATCAGACCTTTCACCAGGAATGCTGCAGCAGAGCCAGTCTCAAGCTCCCCACAGCCCTGTCATGCTCAGCCATGGGCTGTGGCCTATGCCCCTTCCTGGTCTACCCCTGTGGTCCCTGGCTGCACTGCTCCTGGGTGGGACGAGCCCCTGGTGGCCAGGACATGCCCAGCCAGCCCTGAGATCCCCTGGGCCCATCTCATGTCCCTGAGGGAGCCACTGGTGCAGCACTTTGGCCGTCAGTGCAGGAGCACTGACTACACTCAGCTAAGTGACTCAGAGGCTGCTGGGCAGAATCCAGCCACTTCCATACCATTAAATCCTGTCAGACTTGAAAGCAGCATGAGCACATACAGAATGCCCCCTGGGGAATGGTCCTTGGCCCACTCTGACTTCCAGACCTTCTCTGGTAAGGTTGGCCATAGTCTTCCAGCTGTACAGACACCACCAGCTTCAAAGACAGGGTCTCTTATCAGACCTGTTTTTAAAACTACTGGAGTTTTGGTACTCTTATATTTCAGACCTTGTGGGTTTAAAAGTAATTGACAGTTGTATGCCTGGATAGATTCCCTACTGGAAGAGCACCATGTTTGCTATAAACATGAACATTTGAAAAACTCCAAAGTCTTTGTAAGCAAACTTGTCTGGCTTTAGTTGACAATGTGTGTGCTTTCCATTTGCAAATAAATTTCTGAGTGTCCCACAGGGGTTATGAACGATTCAGAGTAACAAATATCTCTTTTCCTACAATATTTTACCTCATCTTAGGACCAAAAAATTGTATAATGTGAGTGATTTTAGTTGTTTCTATAAATACAATTATATTATAAAACCTTTTATTCTTTTTGGGAGCAGCATAATCTGTTACGTGTTATATTGAAAACACATGAAGAAGGTTCTCAGTGGACAAGCTGAATGAGAAATGTTTTTTGTTACCCAGCGTAGTTTATATGTAAGGAAGAGAAGGAAATCTGAGGGCAAGAGAAAAGGACACAGAGCTACATATTCTCGGTATTTATCTAGTGATAACACAGAAGCTTAAAAACTTGCTGTAGGTGTGTAGTGCCGTACTGAGTTGGATAGTCAAGATTAATTTTAAATGGGATTCTTGACATTTCAACCTCATAGATTTTCTAACTTGCTGTGAGTCTGTAGACCGCTACATGGATCTTTTACAATTCAGGTCTGTCTCACTGAATAGTAATTTGGAGAAAATTTACAAAAACTGGTACAAGGACTACAAGTTTAGGATCACCATCTGCAGTACTAACAGAAAAGGTAAGACATCTCTGAATGAGACAGAGAGGGTGCAGGAAAAGGGTAGAGAAAAAACCAGGGGAGAATGGAAACCCTGAAGTCAATGCACAACAAGACTCCAGGTACATCAGAGACAATATGAAGCTCAAAGAGATTGTGAATAGATGCTAGTGCCAAAAATTGCCAAGGATAGGGGCCACTAGAAGGACTCTTCAAGAAATGTGTTGGGGGACATGAGAACAGGTTGGCCAACTACAGCTAGAAACACAGGGAAGTACATCTGTATCTGGGTAGAGAGTATTTGATGATACTGGAAAATAGGTGAAAAGGCCTATATGGCTCAGGGGAGGACAAGAAAGTGATACAAATATTTCATAAGAAGTAATTTAGGAAGTCATATGGGCAAAATTTGCACTATCATATTTCCATCCTGTTCTATGGTTTCGTTCATTATTATAATTTAAGATTTCTACTCCAACAGAGTTCCATAACCCTTACTCCAAAAACATAGAAGTTGCCAGAGCAAGCTAATCTATTGTGCTCCTCAAGTAGTTTTCCTTCTTTTGAATTTGATTTCTTGAATTTGACACAGTTGCTAGACCCTGGAGATCTCATAGACCTCATTTATGTAGGCAGTGGGCGAAAAGCAACAACCACAAAAACTTACGGGCAATGAACCTGACCTAGTTTCTCCCTTTTATTTTCTTGATTTTATTACTCAGCTTAATCACAAAAAGCAATTTAGTCAGACAAGCAACATATGTATACTCAAAGGCTGACAACAGTGATATGTTGATAAGACATTCAACCCAAAATTTCACCACAGCAAGTATCTGGCTCAGGGGCACATGATGTACGAGGACCTGATTGCCATTCAGCTCAGATAAGATGAGAGCAGGAAAACAAGTTGGGAGAAATTGATGACAGGGACGGCAGAAGTAGCCTCAGCCCCTTTACTGACAGAGCAAAGCCCTTCATAGCTAAAAATGTTCACAACTTGGAGCAGTACCCAGCTGCTGTATGAAGAGAATTCACACTAGCAGCTCAATCAGGTATTACCAATACTGCTGACTAGCAAGCTGACTATTCTCCTTAGGTACTGAGATTGCCACTGGTCTTTGAATAAGTTCTTGCAATATATTTGTTATGAGGCTATCCTGTGAAACTCTTTACGGTTGCATAAAAAGCAGTAACTTGCTCATAGTGATAGTGTCTTGCTAGCAGATGTTTTGCAAGTGGCATCTAGACAGATTTTTCAGCCAAATGACATGTTTTATGCAAGACATTTTTGACAGATGGCACTCTTTGAAGTATTTCATGTGATGATAATAACAATACATGACTACAGATGAAATGAGAGATTTTGCCAGTAGCTTCTATGTGAAAGCAAATTTCCTTCAACTTTATTACACACAGAAATCCAGTAGAGTGGTCTTTAATTTAAAAAATGGAAACAGTACAGGAATGAGGAACCACAGATTTTTTTAAAATGTAAGCAAACAGGATAGGCAGCCAAATGTTTACAGAAGCAAGGAAATATCTTTTGAAGACATTCTTAAAGAGCTCAAACTGAATCTGTAATGCATATCAAGAAGGACTTTAAAAGAACAACAAAAAAGAAAACAAAGTGGTAAACAGCACAGAAGGTGGCTATGAAAATTTATTCTTCAAAAAACAATATTGTATCAAAGCTAAAAGGAAAATAGAAAATACAAGTTTCAGTGAATTAAATACAAAACAATTTTAACACGGGCCAAAACAGATTCTTAGAATCAACCTGCTAAAGGCATGAAATTATTAGTCAAAAGGTATTAATTAGAAAGCAAACATACCAGAAACTAGAAGTCTGACAGAGTCTGCAGGGTTAACTGATGGTCAAGATGTGAAAGGTTTATTCAGAAAACGTAAGATTGTAAGAGCAGAGCTAAATTAATTCATTGCATTTCTGCTGACTATTAGGAACATGAGGAAGCTCCTATCCTGGAGCTATTATTTCTGGGGGATGAGTCAGATAAGTCATCTCAAGCAGAAACAGCAGCAGCAGAAGCTTAGAAAATTGTTCATTAAATAGTGATAGCAATCCTTCTCCTGCCTCTTGTACACTTCCTTCCACATTTAGCACTCATCTTTGTCAAAGATCCAGTAGTGGCCTCCTTGCATCCAAACTCCAAATGAAATATGTTCTTACATATCCTAATGGGACAGTTTTCTCTGCTTGGTGAGCCTTTCCCCTTGGTAGCCCATTTACATGGATTATAATTTCCACAGTAGTGGCAGAAGAATTAAGATAAAGGCTTCTTTCTAATTTCAGAAGCATTCATTTTAGAAATGGAATTTGTCCTTTTTTCTTACACATTGTTAAGCTTTATACTGTATTTCAACCTCAAATACTTGTACTGTATATCGTCTTCAAATACTTCTTTTTATTTCTCTACACTTTCCTAGCATCTTCTTCAAATAAAAATAAGTAACAGATTCTCTAAGATAACTATTTGCTTAGCTAACATTGTTAGGAGAGTTTTTTTTTTAAATTTCTATAACAGTCAGAATGATATAAGAGCTATAGGATTGACAGGAGGGATCTAAGATGTGAGCAAAAGTTGTAAATTAAATGAGCTAGAAAATATGAAGTGGACTCAATATAAGGATCTCACAGAATGTCATATTTTACAGCCATGGCTTTTTACTTTTTGAGGTTAAGACAAGTAAAGTTAAAGCAAGTAGAGTTGAAATCTCTGGTCCTGAACTCATCCTGCTGTTACTGAACATAAGAAAACAGTGACAGTTCAGTGAAAATCAAAGCTCCTACTCCACACTCTGAATTTTTGTTATGTGATACCAAAAGGCAAAGCCTATTGGAAAAGGTTGCAAAAATGTCACTACGCACTCTTCGTACCCCCTAATAGTAAGATATTACAGCAAAAAAAGCAATTTGTCATCTAAAATGGTACAACCAGAAAATGGTCCAGCACACCAGCTCCTTCACCTGAAATTGCCTCAAGTACTGAAGTTATCAAGGCTATTCTCATGCCATCAGTATTACTGTTAACCAAACTGGTGAGAAAGTGTGCCCAGGACAGCAAAAGAGAAGACTTAAAGTGCAAAAAATATTTCTGCCATCAACAGATACTCAGGCAAATATAAGAATAAGTGTCAGCATTTCCTCAAATGTCAATTGTGGAATACTGGCATTTATCTAGCGCTCTGCACATGTAATTCCAGGTGTACTGTTTAAGCAAAATTTCTCTGAAAGTAAAAGACATCAGAATGACAAGATTACAAAAGATGAGCTGCATATCTTTGCATTTTATCAACTGTAAGGAGTCACTCAGAAAATAGCAACACTTGATATGATAAAATATTTTTATTTTATCAGTACTAAAAGATGAGCTTGCAAAATGTGGGTTAAAGCTGTGAGCTAGTGGACCATGCCTTAATGTATTGCTTTTAATTTCCTGTGGGGTAAGTTCATTACCAGGTCCCTGTAGATAAGTTTGTTATTTAACACTTCATCTAGCAACCTCCATGACATGGCTTTGTGAAGCTGCAGACCAAAGATCATTCTGCCTGTGGGCTTTGCCTTGTTCACAGTGGAAACAAGCACCATCCTCATGACAGTAAGTCCAGCTTCTCTAGTGTGTGTTAATTACATTTCCTCTTGATCATTGGGTGG
The DNA here is from genome assembly GCA_013400335.1 of Eurystomus gularis. Lineage (NCBI taxonomy): Eukaryota > Metazoa > Chordata > Aves > Coraciiformes > Coraciidae > Eurystomus > Eurystomus gularis. The sequence continues at coordinate 91,558 of VZZY01023496.1, forward strand.
GAAGAATCTGTGTACTTGTATGTTTTATTACTTGGTCTGGCCTATCAGCACATTCTTGATGAATTAAGCCTTTTGGTATGACAGAAAGAAAAGGTTAAAGAAAGCATGAGTTATGAAAAATAAACAAATTCATTTCTTTGCAGCTTCATGTAGACTACGAGTTTGGAGGCAGTGGACACTGCCTTACATTCTCCCCTAAATGACGACAGCTTTTTTCATATCCACATGTGAGATTGGTGCCACGGGCCTCCAGGTCTTCTGAATGTTTGCTTGGGGAGTGAGCTTGTTTGTCTTGACCAGTACCACCATTCGATGGTCGATAGTTCTCAGTCCAAGAAAAGGTGTCAATTTCTAAAGATGATACAGAGAGGACATTCTTAATTAATGTTTTATTTCCTGAGAGAAAAGATGGGATATTTTGCTTTCCCAATAACAGTAGCTTTTGTCAGTTAATAACAACAAAAATATATTTACAGCTAATACCCTTTGTTTACCGCCCTTGAAACTGATTCCAGGACTGCTCTTGATAGGTTTTTTGATGTCTTCTGACCCCTGATTGAATCTTTATACTTACTTTATCCAACTTAATTCCTTTATCCTTGGCTCTACCAAGTCATCTAAAGCTCACTGGCAGGCTAGTTCTGCATGACTTACATTCCATTTTGGGAACAGGGGTCAGCTGTTTGGAGGAAAGAAGGTCATCAATTGCATAAAACAGGCCATTTGACCTGAGTGGGACGTGATGCATTCAAGGATACATGCATTTTACAATAATTTGGGCAATAAAAATTTCAGTTTCTTTTTGCATAAAAAGCAGCTTAAAAAAGAACTATTAGAGGTTAGGTTTGTTGTTTGTGGGTAATCTTAATACTACAATTTGAGCTTACATTACACCTGTTCAGCAGGGGAACATAAAAACATGGGAACTGCCAGAGCAGATGAGATCAGTGATCCCTCCAGTTGACTCTTCTTCTCCTGAGAACAGCTGCTTTAGAAATCTAATAAGTAGCAAAGGTTGATATATAGGAGCACTGGTAGAAATCTTGCTTACCCTGCTAGTCAATTTAGAGGTGTATATTTTTCGTCTTCTACTGCAATGGCCTTGGCCTACCACTTCCAATAATTATTTATAACACAAATTTCCAACCACAAAACCCCAGAAAACTCCATGCTGCTCTTCTGAATGAGACTGATCAAATACTTATGTCCAGAGGATATGTAATATAACTGCTAGCAGTTCATCGCAAGCTGCAGCACTTCTGCAAAGAGGGAGAAAATCAGATGCCTGAACACATACATCTGTTGACATTCTTTTAAGGTTTCAGGTTATTTGGCATGGTATGACACATGATCTTATTGGAGACCTGTATCTTTTTGGAATAGCTGTTGGACACTAAGCAGGACATCCATTAAGAGGTCACATGAGCCATGCACTCTGCCCATGAGGCCAAGAAAGTCAACAGCATCCTGGCTTGAATCAGAAATAGTACAATCAGCAGGACTAGGGAAGTGATTATGCCCCTGTACTCTGCATTGTTGAGGCTGCACCTCAAATACTGTGTTCAATTTTGAGCCCCTCACTACAAGAGAGATACTGAGGTTCTGGAGCATGTCCAAAGAAGGGCGATGAAGCTGGTGAAGGGTCTAGAGCACAAGTATTATGAGGAGTGGCTGAGGGAAGTGTGGTTGTTTAGGCTGGAGAAAAGGAAGCTCAGGGGAGATCTTATCGCTCACTACAACTACCTGAAAGGAAGGTGTAGCCAGGTGGGTGTCAGTCTCTTCTCCCAAGTAACAAGTGATAGGACAAGAGAAAAAGGCTTCAAGTTGCACCAGGGGAGGTTTAGATTGGATATTAGGAAAAACTTATTCACAAAAAGTGTTTTTAAGGGCTGGAACACCATCCCTGGAGGTATTTAAAAGACGTGTAGATGAGGTACTTAGGAACACAGTTTAGTGGTGGGCTTGGGAGTGTTAGGCTGATTCAATGAACTTTTCCAGCTGAAACGATTCTATGATTCCATGCTTTGTCATCTACATTTAGGTAGCTGTATGTTTCCTTTGCTCTCAGAGGTACATTGTTGGGTTAGATGAGTTATATCCCTGTTCTTGTACTAAATGTCATCAGAGGTAGGTATCAATGATAACACACCTCACTCTAGTGTAAATCTGCTCTTGTTATAAAGTCATCATAACTTTGGCATTGCAGTCCACTCTCTGGCAGAGCACTTACGTACTTACTTAATTATAAACACAGAAAGTCACAAACCTGTAAGTCTTGGACTTACAGACTGATAATTAAGCTTGATTTTAAGCGTCCGCTTAAGTGCACTGCTGAATTACCACCAGTATCCTTCATTTTACATGTTGAAGTCCAATATATATCTGTAAAAATCAATCTTTTTAGAATGATAAAAAGACACATCCTTCCTGTACTTCAATTTTCTACAAGTCTTCAGAGGTCGTAATTTAGTTATGAAAAAACATTCTAAGAGAAGATCATAGTCAATGGAAATTCTAGTGCCGAAAGCATTAAACATTTGTGTTTTCAATGGAAAAACAGTAAGACTCAGCAGTTATGCCTTGATCTTGAGTTTTAAGGTCAACCCTGGTCATGAATAATCTTTTAGTGGTCTTTAGGTCAAATTAAGGTCAGTTTAACATTCCTGTCAAATTGAATATCACAAAAACAAAAATTTTAGAGGGAAGGGTGTAAATCCACAAAGAATGAAACCAAGGAAAATGTTTGCAATAACCTTTGCAGGAGTGAAGCTGCTCAACATTGGGAACAGTTCTGCATGTTTTGCTATCATCACAGCAAGTCAGCAGAAAAATAAATGGCTGTTAGTTCTAAAGTACTGATTTTCTTATTGTATAGAGTTGTAGCTTTGCATGGTTTTAAAGGTTCAGACTATTTTACTTAAAAGCAGGCTAAATTAATATTTTTTTAGTCAAGCAAACTCCTTTTTGGTTGTTCCAGTGGAACCTATCTTTGAAAATACCTGTTGAAGTAAGCATCCAACAGTTTTATCATTGTAAAGGTAACATTTCCATTATCAAATGAACATATACTAGAGTCCCTACAAAAGAACAAACAAGGAGCAAGAATTTTGGAACGTTTTAAAACTGAGTGGCTAATGGACTCCACTGTGCAAAGGGACAGGTCTTCCTGAGAGGACTGTTTATCATTTGGCTGTGGATTAAACAGATACCCTAGGAAGTGTTTTTGCAATGAAGTTCATGTTACTCCATCATAATCATATTTCAGGATAATGGCTGTCTACATTTGAATTAATGGAAATTAACATGTTCTGACCTTACTGGCTTGAGACTAAAGTCACTTTCAGCAGGTACATAATAAAACTAAAGAGTGTTCTTTCTTTCCATCTTTATTTAAATAAATCTTGTCAAGAAAGGACTGATAGCAAACAATGTATCTATGAATGCTTAACAGTTAATGGAAAACAAATTTAGGAGTCCCTCTATAACAGTACCAATGTGACTGAGAATGTAAGAGCAAAATGTTAATCTTAAAGCCATGGAGCCAATGTACATATGTAATGATTTATATGACTTAATCATATCCATATCTACGTACAGGAGGAACAATCTACAACACATGTAGATACACAATCCATTATTTCATTTTTGTGTGTTTAAATACATAGTCACAGTATTGCATCTAGTTTTTCCATTTGCCAAACTCCAAAAATACAGAACAAAGCAAACCATGGTGTTTGATTGCATATATCAATAGTCATTCTATATGTCATCAGATATCCAAACATCATTATTTAAAATTTAAATATCTGCAGTGGCTGGAAATGCGTTCATTCTTACTGGGAGCTAAGCCCCTACAATTTCAAAAATCAAGCAATTTCTGAGTAATCTGAGTACCTTACAAGGGATGCTAAACATATCTTAGCACCATATTTTCACTCTGGAATAAATAAAACCCGTCAAATGAGCATTTACCAAATTTATGCCACAAAAATGTATCTCTTTACATATGCAGTATTATGTCAAATATCAATCTCAGGAATAACTGTTGGGTGCAGAAATAGCTTAAGTGCAACAAGGATGGGAGGGTCAGACTACAGTCTCAGCTTTACATTAAAACAAGGAGGCAAAACAGGCAATTGAGTAAATTTGAGTATCATGGGTGTATTATGAAATGCAATGGATATAAGTTTATTGATTTTTCCAGAAACCTTGAAGGAGAAATTATTTCCCCTGTATTAGATTCCTTCATCAAATGGAGGATATATTTATAAAATTTCACCTAATTTCTCAAGTCTTATCCTTTTAAATAATTTTTCACATCTTCTGTGACCCTGATATTATGGTAAGACCAGATGGTATCCTGAATACAGTAGGTGGAAGGAAGTGTGCTGTTCATGGAAGAAAAAAATCCTCTATTTGGATATATAAATAATTAAAATTTGTGTTCAACAAGGATTTTTGCATGATGATGAAGACTTGTCTGTGAACATAGAATTGTTGGATGAGCGCCCATGTTCTTAGTTCTTGACATTAGGAATTTGCAATGACTTTGAGATGTATACAAGGTTATTAGCAGAGTTTGTGTTTGTTATTAGCAATTTTTGCTTTAATGATTCTTTATTGGCTCTAAAAAACTTAAAGGAATCTCTTCTAGATTATTATTTGCAACCTGATGAAATTCTGAATATTATTTCTGTCTCTGAAAAGTTAATATTGCCAATAGCAAGCTGGTAATTACGTTTATTATTTTACATATAAAAATAGGATTATCTGTTCTTATCTTTGAACTGTGAGAGGTCTCTCCTCCCTCTTTGTCCTTGTTATGTTCTTGGCAACAAGCACTCCCAAAATCCTGTATCTTTCAGAATCTTTTAAACTCTCATATCAGTTGCTGGTTACATTACTCAAACTTTAATGTACCTTTATTTAAAAAAAAAACACAATGATAATAATTAAGGTATTCTGTTTACCTTTAGCACAGCTGGCAAATTCTTGTCTTTCTACCTTGTTTAACCCCAACTAAATGGCACTGTGGAAAATGTCTGCCCTATAAAGGAATGTTTATTGAAATCAGATTACGTCCAGTACAACACCTTAACCAAAGCAAAAGAAAAACTACATAGAATGATATGACATCTTCGACTGACAAACACTTTACCTGCATTCTATTTTAAAAATGTGGGTTAAGATTTTCTTACTGGGGAGCTCAAAAGTTATGGAATCAAAGTTATAAACCTAACTCAGAAAACAATCCAACATAAGAGCCTCAGAAAGACTAATTAAAACTTCCACAATCTCTTAGAGAGAGTAGGGACCTGACCTAAATGCTGCTAAACTTTGTAGGATTTTTCTGTGGCCTGAATGCTAGGTAGATCACATGCCTAGGTTCAAACCCCATGGACCTTATATAATTTTCCAGGCTCCAGTTCTGCACTATGTGTCCAAATAATTATGATAAGCTATCAGATATCTGGAACGGATTGTCCCATCATTACACTTGAAAGATCCTAACCAGCATTTGAATTACTGTGTGTGTTTGTGGTGCTTCATATTTCCTACACGCTCAAATAAAGATGATGCTTTAAAATCTTTTTTTAAATTATTGTTTTCAGGAGTCTAAAATTAGATGCCCATGAAATTTTTACAGCAGGAACACACAAACAGAAATCACAAACAATTTTATCACCATAAAAATGTCTTCTCATACAAAATCCCTCCAAAGTCCAGTTTAAGGCTCACAACATGTTCTGAAATACACAAACCAGAATTTGTATTGCCATTTTGTGAAACTGCATGTGTATCTGTGAAGGCAGAAGCTGTATTACAGTTTTAACACAGAAAACAGGAAAAGATGATCTAGAATAACCTAAAATCTGCCTAAGATAGACATAATAGACTTTTTTTGTTCCGTGTTTGACCCACCAGAAATGTCTACTTCTGTTTAGAGACTCAGTTTTCAAATGGCAGGCCAGGTGAACTTCTGGAGGCTCTTAATCTTCCAATGTCCCAAAGTTTTTGTATGTTACCTTTATATGCAATGGAAGTTTGTATTTGAGTGTGTGTGCGTGCATGTGTGTGTGTGTGCATAGGCATTAGAATTTATCCTGCTGGTCAAATAAGCAAAGAATTGGTTTTGAAATTCTCAGCAATGTTGCTTTATAAAGGGTTAGTCACAATAAGATGTTAGGGGGATGTGAGAAAAGTATATTTTTTCACCTTAGCATCGGCAAAAGTGGGATTTTGCTCACAGTTTATTTTTGGAGTGGTTTAAGAAGAAGTTTTTTCACTGAAAGGCCTTTCTGCTAAGTAGATACAAGAAAAATGTAAGCTCTGCTGTTCAAGCAGGCAGCAATCAACTTGCAGAGGGCAGAACAATGACTTTTGCCAGCTGTGAGTTTGGGCATCCTCAGGAGTAGCCTAAGAACACCCAGGAGACAGTGTGCTTTTTGTCCAACCAATTCTTTGTACTACTAAATTTGGGCAGTTGTCTAAGTGAATAAAGGGCTGAAAGATTTATATAAGACTTCCTGAGGAACTGGCACATCAACCTAGTGTGAACAAAGGCAGTAATACAAACCCTTCTCTCTTCATTCCCTACTCTCATGTTATTAGATTCTTAAATTATATTTTCATTAAAAGTATGTATATATCATTAAGAGCTGAGCCTTAAGCAAATCCAGAAATAGGCTTAACAGAAAAGCAACAGTTTCTAGAAATATCCCATGCAAAGTATAACACTCTACAAAGTAAAATCTACAGTCAAGGAGACAGGAGGGGAGGTTTTCTTTGAGGTCTCCCTTGAAGAATTAACACTGTGTTGAGAGCGTGGGTCCTAAATCGCCTGATCCTTCTCATGCCATAATCTGGTAGTGAAAACAATCTCAGGACCCCATGATAGGATTTAGCATGGATAAAATTTCAAATCTATAGAAAATCTTTGAGTAAGTTGCTAGAAACAGGTCAGTATCTTTAGTAGGGTTTGAACTTTTAAGAGAGTTTGGGTACAAGAGACTAAGACTCCTGTCACAATTGGAATCTTCAAGTGATTAATTATCCAAGACCTGTGATATTGTCCTCTGCTGCTTATAGAGTAAAAGGATGGTGAATGAAACCTGAAGAATTAGGTATTAGTAGAAAGACAAAATGAAATGTAGGACCACGGTGTCAGAGAGAAATTGTTAAGGCCAGGAAAGCAGGACTGAAGAGAAGAGTAATAAATAGCTGGACTTCTGTTACTGAGATAAAGATGGCCAGAAATTTCTGACAAATACCTTGTCAAGGGGAATGAAATTTTCTGTGGAGGCATGCATATGGTTTTGTCAGTGATGGGGTTTCTGTCTAGAGAGAGATGCCTGATACACAGATATTAAGATGTTCACTGAGATATAGCTAACAGCAGTCAAGGTTTTCATCATGGTGGATTTGGAGCAAGGATTTGACTGTCAGTCACTCATACCAAATATTCCCTGGTGGCTGGGTTGGGTGGCTCTTTCATTTACCCCCTGTGTTTCAGACTGGAACAAGGGCTTGAGCTTTGGTCTTTCACACCATAGTGAGGGTTAGCATCTATTGCTGGGGCTTTTGCACCTTGATTAAGTAAATATCTACTGGATGAGTGAGTGAGTGAGCAATCAACTGTGACTTGCTAATTGCATTTTTTTACTCCCTCTAAAAATGAATGATCAATTGTATATATAGATTGAGACAAACAAGAGAGACATTACAGTCATATCTTCTACCCTCCTCCGAAATACCTAGCTGAGATATTGGTGATTCAGTTCTTTGGATTAACTAGGCTGAGTAAACTGTTGGCGTCTGGTATTTCAGCTAAGTGCCTTAAGGATATTTAGGTTAGAACAGTTGGGGATTATTTAATGAACAAAAAAATTGGAAATTTTTGGGTTTGTCCTGAGAAAGCATATGAAATCTTTTTACCTCTTGAGAATTTCCATAAGAGAGGTAAACAATTTCTTTGCTCAAGTCCATTCAGTCCCACAGTTTGATCTGTGATGTCAAATAACTGTAGAAGCAAACATAAGAATGCATTAAAAACAAAAGATTTAAAAAAAAAAAATTCTTTGGCATTTGCTATATGCTTAAGCAAATCAGGTATCTGTGCACATAATAACTGGCATGTGCACTCAAAATTCCAGTGTGCTCTACTTTGAAAATCTATTCTTAAACAGGTTTTAAGAAGCATATCAGAAGGTTGGTATCCTGGTTGAAAAAGGTTTCTCAAGAATTTCTTAAAACTCACTTGAAATAATCAAGTCTTTGAAATGAAGCTGGCAGTCTCACAAGTTAGGACTTTTCTGTATGAACTCACTTCCTTTGTCTGCTTAGACACACAGTGAGAGGCAAACCGTTAACCCATTTAACAATAGTAACTTGCTTAACCTGATACCCATCAGCCTTTTTTTACCTTGAAGAAAAAGCTAATTGGCTGGGCAAGATAATTTATTGGCTTTCCCTGTATTCAAACCTTTCTTCCAGGTTGAAGATAACCTTCTATGCCAGAAAGAAAATTTTGCCTCATTTTTCCAATAGGGGAGGACCAACTATAAGGGCCATGATGCGGAGAGCATTGAAACCAAACTTTAGAGCTGACAAGGATGTCTTCTATTGTCATTAGTAACATGCATGGAGGAGAGTGAGCTAGCAGTATATTTTGTCTTCTCTTAGAAGCACATGAACTCAACTGTTGAATTAATTTTGTCACATTTTAGTGGATGCTTCATGCAGAAAAGAATCTGGCAGTAGGTACGACAATCAGCTGGAACTGGAAGCCAAGCTATGAAAAAGTAGCTCAAAAAGTAGTTCTTACGGTCTGATTGAAGGAAAGAAGTACACTCTTCTTCCTTAGACTTCTACCTCTTTGACTTTTTTTAACCTTCCTGGCAAGGAAGCAAGGGGCAACAAGGTCTCATATTAATGGCACGGAGTTGGGTGATAGCATCATGTAATGGGTGCTATGAATTAGAGTAGATTAATTATTTAATTGAGAAGGTCATTAATGGACTTTTCCAAATGTTTGGTCCTTCAGAACTGCATTGGGAAAGAAGTCCTGCTCCAAATACATCTTAGTATTGTATTTAAACACAGATGCATCTTCCTTGTTTCTACTTGAGTTTAATAAATAAAAGAAAAGAAGAAGAATTTTTCTCACATGGAAAGTTCTGTTCTGTTGTCACCATTCATCTCAATAATCTTTGCATTATGCACCTGACTGCTAAGGAAAGTTCTGTCAGATTTCACCGAATGTCATAGAAACAAGAAGTTTTGATACACAGTAATACTATCAGGTTGATTTGTCTTTTGGATGGGTCTCTGAAATCCCAGCAGGTCAGAGTCTTAGTGGGTAAAGATCAGGACAGAATTAGTCAACTTTATGCTAGCTGAAGTATTGATCAGAAGATACTAGAGCATACTTCTGACCTGTATCTCTTGGTAGAGAGGCCCTGTAAGTAGCAAAGCTGGCTCTAGAGCCAGGCTTTCATTTCCTCTTTATACTATAACATTTAATGTCGCAGAGTTATAAAAGAGCAGTTACAGCAACTGACACAGCTTTGTTCATGTACTCAAGTGTCGCAAAATTTTTTTTTTTCATTTTCATATCTGCTCTTTTGTTAACCTTCTTAACCACCAGCTAACATGTGCTAAGTAAAGTATCTCTCAATGAGATTTAAAGGAAAAGTCTTGATAAAGTATCAAGCTTTCCTGGAAAGAGGATGATACTGCCTGAAGTTATTATACACACAGTGCTTGGATGATGGAGGTTTTTCATCCTCCCCTTTAAAAGTAAATAGACAAAAAAGATCTGGTCATATTTCCACTTCTCTTTCCACCCAGCAGGAGTGTAAGAAAGCAGTGTTTCTATGTGGGGTGCTTGTTTTAAGCCAAGTGTTCAAGTTGGCTCAAGTGGACATTGTGTAACACAGGTCAGAGGGATGCTTCAAGTTAAACACATCATCTGGTTGGATACAGAGTCAGCTTCACACAAACATGTATTAAATTAGGGCTGGGGTCGTGCCTCTATCACCTCCCTTATACACGTGCTCTAAAGGAAACCAGAATGCAAAGGCCCAAAAATAACAGCCATTTTGGGCGGGGCTGAGAGTTCTGCAAAAGATGAAGGGCCAGATCTGGGTTCATCCTGGCGCTCTCAGTACTGCTTCACAGGATGACTCCAGCCCTCCCTCACCCCACCCCACAGTTCAGATCCTCTTCTCCACCTCTATGGATCTAGCATTAACTTGTTATATGAGAGCTTTTTGTTTTACTATAACTTCCAACACCAACATGCAGATTCTTGCTTTTATTAAAAAATGTGCTTTTATTTCTATTTTCTGTTCAAAACAAGCTTTTTGGCATGAAAAGCAAAATCTGTCTCATCAAAGGAGAGCAGAGTATAATACAATCCATTCTCATAACAATGAGGGGAGGCAGAAGGTGGTGTTCAGATATGCTTGTAACTTATTTGCTTTGTGTGCCACACATTCCTGTGGTTGACAGGATGCCAGCAGTAGATGTAACACTACCTATGAAATGAGGGGCTGCCTTTCATCTTAAGATCAGAAAAGTAGGGCTCATGCACTTTACACAGTTTTCAAAAGGCTTTTATTTTGTGCATGAAGTGCAACTCTACCAGTTCTGCCATCGTGATAAAAATTACTAACCAATATGGGAAAGGATTGGGACTTAGGAAGCATGTAACAAAACTACGTGTAGAATTGTTTGCATGGGTTCCAGGAGAATGTTTTTTTTCCACCAAAAATGTCTGTATGTCAAAAGTCCATTCAATCTGGGAACCAACACTGATTTAAAACACTTGTGTCATAAGAAAAACTGAAAACCAATTTTGATAAGGTTGAAATCTTGCTGCAGGACTTACTGAAATAATATTTTATGTTATAGTCTGTACAATGAAACATACAGAAATCAGAGTCAATACTATCTATTTGTTGGAAACTTCTTATTTATGTGAATTTATTTAAGCCATTGCCAGATGCTCCCCAAAATGCTAGCTCAGGCTTCATCCAGAGTCTCATAAGTTAGGTCCAGTCTATAAATGACTGACATTAATTTAATGGTGTCAAATAAAAAAGTCCCTTCAGAAGTCTGTGATACATCAACTGTGCACAGTAAGAAAATGGGGCGGTTCATATGTTACTTCCTGACAATATAATCCCAAGAGCTGGAAAACTGATATAAATTAGAAATGTATTTCTGTTATTTTCAAAGTTTTATGTTTCATTAAATTCAAAAAGCTCTGGAGGTAAGAATACCATGATGAAAATGAATATATTAATAATAGATTTTTTGATAGATTTCGCATAGCTCTTATGTCCTGCACAGGGACATAAATCATGCCAGTTGCAGGTAAGAAAGAAAGGCTCTGGGGTCAGAGGTATTAATTTGTAAGGCTCTGAGGTCTTCTTACATAGCAGCTTAGATCCTCTGCTTCAAGAAACTATCAGTTACCTGTTGGCCTAAGCCAGGACATTTCTGGTCTCTGAATAATTCTTAGCGGAATTTATTTGCAGAACAGAAATAACTACAGGATGGAAATAGGCAGGTGTGCAGATATTACCATGCCCTGATCAACCAAACATAAGGTGATGGTAGGGTAAAGCAGGAGGCATTGCTTCTCTATCTAAATATCTTGATCAGGCCAGAGACTGTTAATATTCTGATCGATAACTGAAGGAGAGAGGAAAAGAACACTTTCTTAGACTCACTTTGTAGTAAAAAAAAGTGTAGGAAAAGTCCTGTCTTAAAGGACACCAAGTAGGGACCCTGGGAACTAGATGATCTTTGAGGTCCCTTCCAACCCTGACAGTTCTATGATTCTATGATTTCATTCCGATGGAATCTGTCTTTCTCCATTGACATAGATTACCTAGACTATTTTCCCTATGCAAAAATTGGACTTTGAAACTGGCCTGCGTTGCAGACTAATTAGTAAGATAAATTCTCCCAGTATTAGCCAGCAAAATTGTGCTCTAAATTACGACAGAAGTGTGTTTGATGTGTATCTCTGGCATGCCACCTCTTGAAGACTCTGATGCTTGCTGTGAGTCTTATGCTCAGCGTTTTGAAACTGTCTTTGGAAGTGATCAAAAGTCCTCCATCAACACAGATGCTTTGGGGCACTGTCTTCAGTAAACATTATACAATCACACAAAGTTAATGTGTTCTCAGTATATACAGCACCAGTGAATTTTCTTACTTGTTGACTCTAAATGTCAAGGAAAGAATCACAACTCAACAGTATTTGCAGAACTCTGAATGACTCTATTTGACAAAAGGGAAAAAGGAGTTCATAGATGATAGAGTCGTTCTTTGCTCTTGTATCTTGAAAATTTGTGCCACTTCTAAAATAATGTCACATCTAGTGTCATCTTCTACAAACCAGACTCATGACACTGTTTGGAGAAGGAAGTTGTTTTTCTCATATAACATCTCACATAGTGTGCTAACCTCTAACCACAGCAACCAGGATCTTTCTTTTTAATTTCCAGTGAGACTTGCAAAACAAATAAGATATTGTTGCCTTCAGCAAAAAAAGGTGTCCTTGTTTGAGTTAGAACAGAACTAATTCTGTTCAGTGATTTTACTTCTCAGCTAAGTCTCTTCTAAGTAACTACACTTTCTGAAGTTAACAGCATATTTTTGTAGACAGTGTCTTCTTCTAGCAGTGATAACACTTGATGTTTACAGTTACTACCAAGCATTGGTATGCAGAAATGCTCTTGCTTATACTTGCTCCTGTGAAAACCAAGGTCACTGCTAAACCTTGCGTACCACATCGGGGGGTGCAGAAAGTAAAAGGCCGCACCTGTGGGGAGGAGTGGACAGGGCAGGGGACCCTAAACTGACCAATGAGGTATTCCGTCCCATATATGTCATATTCAGTATAAAGCTGAGGGATCACGAGGGTCAAGCTCTCTTCTTCAATGGCTAGCATCCATTCTGCAACCTTGATCTCTATCTATGTGTTCTGAATCCAGCTTCAGAATCCAGCTCCTAAATCTGGTTCCCATCTGCTGCTGAGCCCAGTGTGGGAATTCCCCAGCGCCCACTCCACAGCACCAGTGGTGACAGTGACATAATTGCCATCAGGGAGTTTGGGTTCAGTATTGATTTTGTATATAGTTGTATATATTTAATTGTATTGTTATTATTTTCTTTTTCATTAAAGCTGCTCTAGTTTTCTTTTCCAATCCATAAGTCTTTCTCCCTTATTCCCTTTCTCTTCCACTTTGGGAAGGGAGAGGGATTAATAGAGAGCATCTGTCATTTGTCTAGTGCCTGCCCCAGCTGTAAATCTTGACTAAAAGTATTTGGAATGTCAATGTACTGTTTTCTGAAAAATTAGGCATTGGAACAGGTTGCCTAGGGCAATGGTGGAGTCCCTGTCCCTGGAGGTATTTAAAAGATGTATAGACATGGTGCTTGGGGATATGATTTAGTCAAGGATTTGTCAGTGTTAGGCTAACAATTGGACTTGATGACCTTAAAGGTCTTTTCCAATCCAGGCAATTCTGTGATTCTGGGAAAATAATTAGTGGAAAATGCTTCTGCCTTCCTAAGAGTTCAAAAATGGAATGTGAAGTTCATGGAATCTCTATTAGAAATGGTGTTAATTACCATTTTCAGTTTGCATTAACTTAGAATTGTTTTCATTCCGTTTGTGTATTACTTATTATTTTTGGTAAAAAGCTGAAAGGAAACTACTCTCTACTGAGAATACAGGATGTTGGCCAGAGGCATAACTTCTCACAAAAACTTTAGTCATGGTTGGATATGGAGTTGAGATAGATAGACCATTATACACATACAATCTTATCAAGCATTTTTATCGACTATTATTGGAAACAGCATACTGCTTTTCTCTTCAGTGTTTCACCAGCTTCTGTGAGTCTGCAGTTCTTGCCAGAGAACACCTTCATCTTTGTAGGAAATGCATCATGCAGATGACTAACGGGTTCCAGAACCACTTACAATTGAGTATCAGGAGCACTGTGAGTCATCATGTAGCTGTGCATTCACATATGATGAGGAAAAAAAAGCCCAGAAAAAAAAAAATTCTAAAGATGAAAAAGGCATCCTTATTTTTAGAGTTTAATTCTGACATTTTCACCTGTAGATTGGTATGTTTCAACCTATCCTATTAAAGAGGAGTTTACTGCAAATCATTAATGAATGACTGCAAAGTTTTGTATCTGGATAAAACATAGGATTATACTAAATCTATGCTGCAGCTATTAGGCACATTAGTATGAATATGTAATTTGAGTTAACTTGATTTAGCTATATTTGCAAAAGCTTACTTGGAGACTACTGCATTCAATAGGCAATTGGGCTAGAAGAAATAAGTCACTATAATCTGTTTCTTTAGCTGATTGTTTATATGGAGAGCCCTATTCTGTTTTTATCATTAACACTGTTCATGTGGATAAACTTTTCCTTATTTATCAAGGCCGTTCTTAGACATGGACCATTAATATTTGCATGTAAAGGGTGGTCATTTACGGTTATTGTATTCATCAGATGGCAAGTGTTGTGTAAAACCTGCCAAGCTGAAGTTAGTCTGAAACATCTTCTTGGGAGAATGTTGATGTTTCCATACCATTCCCCAACTGAATTCAAACTTGTACGGAGCCAGATTTTGCATCATTAAGCAGTGATTGTTCATGTGTTGGGTTCATGATTGATCATAAGGCATATACATGGGAAATTTGCTCCGTTAGGAGTCACATCATTTGATCCTGGAATCTTAAGATTTATGTTTTCAAGGCTATGAAAGACTTATTAACTTTCTCCTTGGCTTTTAAAGAAAAAGTTACTTTTGTTTGGCTCATGTTGTCTCTGGAAGGAAGGCACTGTTGTAGCTGTTAATCTGCAGCCTGCCAGATATTAAGTCTGTAATATATAGTTGTATTTTTAAAGTATTTGTACAGAGAAATTCCTTCTTTCTAAATTTAAAATTTGACAGTAGTTTAAGGGACAATATTCTGGACACTCTCACACACACATCATTTATTTTTCCTACATTTTTCCCCCAAGTACTCAGATCATCCAGCTTTAATCTCCCAAACTCTTCCTATTCCATCTGTGATTCTCCAACAGAAGTTAAGTTCAACATTTGAATTATGTCTTCTGTTGCTTTAAATAGTTTAGTGACCAAATAGTCTGATTTCAGATTTATAACTCTGCTCTTACAGCCACCTTTGTACTGCTGTGTGCAGTTATTACTTAAATTATACCTGCTTCAGAAAATCAACAAGTGAAAGCAAAGAACCATAATGCAAGGGTTGGAATATGTACACACAGTGTTGAGACATGTATGAAAGAACCAAATTTAAGTGGAGTAATTACATTTTATTGCTCTCTTCTATTCTCCAGTATTCTCTATTCAACATCTGTGTACTTTTCCCTCTGTGAATTCTCTTTCTTCTTCTGTATTGCTATTCTCAAGTATGTTGCTTGGCCCTCCAAAAGCTGTCAAATTTGGCTCAGAAAAGCACGTGGAAGTTCAAAGCTGGTATCTATATATCCTCATCTCTTTGATGTGAATTCTTCTAAGTACAAGGTTCCCAAGAGACCTTCCTTTCCTTTGTGGTAGCTACCTGGAAAATATCGTGAGAATCCTCTTTTGCACTGTATTTCCAAGATTTCACTTCTAGTTCTGTCTTGAGTTTGTAAGTGAATATATGTGTGAAAAAAAAAGTCTATGGAATGTTTTCTAGACATCATACAGTATTTCCTTTTCAGCTTGTTTAATTTGCGTTCAGCCCATGCTTACAGTGTTCCAAACCACTTTCTCCTGTGACATACAAATTAATAAAATTCCCCCAGTCTTTTTCTGCCTCTATTTTGTATCTTCCACCTCTCTCTTCAGTTTCAAAAATTCCTTTTCTCTTCTTTCCTACTCTTGACTCAATGCTAGGTCTCCTTCTCAAACGGTAGATCTCCTTCTTTGTCTCAAGGATTTCAACTCTTTATTCCTATTTTCCTTATGTATTCTGAAATCTTTCTTATGCTGGGTTCTTGCACCTCTTTATGCCCCTCTTTTATGTTTTACTCATATGCCTGCCTGACCCTCCATGGATTCATGCACACAGAAAGTTTTAAAAAATTTGCTCCTGTTCTTGTTCAAATCACAGGCACAGGAGAGGATACACATGCCTCATCATACAGTGGAGTAGCCTCTGCACTGTACATTCTGCCATTGCCCACCCAGTCACTGCAGCATGACTGCTACATGCAAAAGAGCGTACAATTTTTTTTTTCAGTTAGTCCTCACCCTGTGTAGTTTCAAATAGCAGTTCTTTTTCCAAGTTATATGGGTAAAAGAATGACTGCCTTCATGAAAGCCAGATCTATATAAAAAACAACTTTTTCCTAGGGATCTTAATAGGGAACCAGCCCAGGTGTTCTATAGCACAAAGTCACAGTTCTGTAACTTCAGTGTTATAGCTTCAAGCATCGAAAGACAGTACAAGAAAATCCAGGCACAGAGACAGAGACTAAGGAGGAAAGGGAGACAAGCAGAAGACAAGTGACAAAGCAATGAGGTTCATGAACAAATGCTGCTTTTGCCATTTGAGAGTCGGGTTAGTGCTCAAAGCTTCAGGATAAAACTACCATATCAGCCACAGTCTACATAAATAGGAGGAGGCTATTTGTTTAATTTCTTATTAACCACATAGATATGACGCTGCAGAGATTATGTGCCCCTGTTAACATCGCCTGATGCAGAAAGCACTCCAGATCACGTGGCAGAGAGATGTTCTGCTCTCTGTACAAACCTTCCTCCTCTTATCTTTCTTCTCCACTTCTTCCTTGACACTGTGGTGTCCTTGACTTCTTCCTTAATTCTGGCCTCAAGCACCAGCCTATAAGAGCGAGGAGAATAATGGTTTTTTGCTGTATTGTAAACACTTTGGGGCAGAGATGTGTAAATGTCTGATGGCTAATTTGCTGATTTGTAGTTTGATATGTGTTTTTGTTCCTAGATATAATTTAGCCATAGATAGATCAAACACAGACTGGAATAAAGTGTTGCGTAGTATGTATGTATATATGGCAATCTGTTAACATGTATTGCATTGTAGTAGTCAGCTGAATGCTACACTACTGAGTCTCTTCTCCCCCAGCTCTTTACAAGATACATTTCAGACAATTTGACAGAAACAGGATCCATCTCTCAAAACTGTCCCTTCAGTTCTTTGTTGCTTTTTATCATTCTTTAACACTTCAGCTCAGCAGCAGTGAAAGCCTATGTCCCTACTTGCTAGGCTCCATTTCCTCTTACTGTCATTAATTCCAGACAATTACAATGTTTGTTTAATTACATAGCATAGCAAATTATGCTAATCAATTCGGTTTGCACCCAGCTAGGATCCCACGTGATACACAAACATCTGTAGTTGGTGGAAAATGAAGAAAGACAGAAGTGATTAAATTAATTCTATTCAATAATTCATCATCCTAGAAGCATGCCCAGGCCAAAACTTCCTCTGCAGATGCTTGTCCAACCTGAAAAGCTGAGATCTGAGATTCACTCTGAAACCTTTCCCTCAAGGAAGCTGCTAAACTACAGAAAAGGTCTCTAGAGGCTCTGAGATCACTAGAAATAGTTGACAATTTATGTTTGTATTTCCGTTTAGATGCTTTGAAAAAAAAATTGTTCTCATCATTTTTAGTGGCTGGACAGTTACATAGACACATACTGTTCTGCTGAAAAATGACTTGCAGTAGTGAGACAGGTATGAGCTGCAGAAAAACACAGAGAGAAAAGGACGTATATTGCAGTATCATGTTATCCTACTATTCAGCCCTCTACTTATTTTACAGTCCACCAAATCTCTGCACAAAGATCTACTTGTTTCTTTCCTACAATCTCCAGACATTGGTCTTAATCTTTCTGGAGACTCCTTGAAGGATACAGTAGGGTATAATCCAAAATATAGTAATATAAATGCACATTTCAAAATAGTCCTTCAGTGAGTACCAAAATGTTATTTCTTCCTTAAGTAAATTTAAAAAATTCTCATCTATGGATGCTGATGTAATTTCTGTGGATTGAAAGAATTATGAGTACAACACTGCCTTATAACAGGAGTCTGATAAAAAATCATGAATTAAAATTTATGCTTAAGTGATATATGGTGTTGGTCACCCTGGAATTCTACCCTGAAAATGTATTTAATTTAAAATTTGGCACTTTGTGATTCATTTGAAAGTAACATTTACTCTGCAGATCCTGCCATGCCGTTGCAGCAGGCTGAGGCAACATCATTGCATATGCAATTCCCAGTGAAGATTTGAAATAAATTTAACATCTGGAGAGAGGGAGGACACTTTTTTATACATACTATGTATAGTTATTTGGAGCAATACATTAGTCCAAAAAGGGAGAGAGGAAGGAACTGTTTTCAGCCACTTCTTGTTCTTGCAAACACATTTCTGCTTGTCCAGGAAACACATTAGTAAGTTCCAGACATGCTCACATATTCTTAATACTGGCAAAAGTGCAGTAGTGCCAAGGGGGCACATTTGGAGGTAAATTGATTTCACTCTTCTAAAGGGAAAAATGCATGGCATTCCAGCATCTTTTGAAAAAAACACCAAAGTGAAGCATCATCCCTTTACATATGCATCAGAATAATTCCGAAGTGCATAAAGATGCTTAGGTGATTTTCAGTGAGACCAAAAAGTTATATCCAGATGTGAATAAATGACTATGTGGGCTGTTTTTCCATTTGAAAAATGATCTTTGTAACACAAAATAATATATTATATATACCAGACTACCCTCCTGGTGTCATCTTTGTGATGAATGAACATTATAGGGGAGGAGGAAACTTGCTTTCTTCCTATTTTTCCTTTCTTACTTGTAGATTTATACGGAGATGAAAAATGCAACCCTGACACATTTGCTTCTAAGTTGTTTTTGAGAGATCTATCCCATTCACTAGCACTGCTCGAAGACATTGGCAATTTGTGGGATAAAACTGTAGCTACATCTGGGTAGCAACTGATGGCAAGAGAGACATGGGGCTCTGTTACCTGCCAGCCTTCCTGTAGCACAGCTGCTTCGCAGACAGCCAAAAGACTGTGTGTGCTTAGATGCAATGAGTCCCATGTGCTACAGGGGTAGTAGTATCCAGACTACCCATGCAAGACAACTATGTGCATGCATGCAGGGAAATTTGACTATGAGGGCATCTGTAATGCCAAAAGTAGGTAGCCTGGGCATGTGAAGAGCTGCACAGGTCTATTGTCTCTCCAGCTCCTGTAAAAAACTTTACAAATACCTTCCAAAAATCAGCTTCATGTAAAAGGCAGAGAGGTAGCTTAACCAAAGCAAAGGGAAGTCCTTAAAAGCAAGCCAGTGCTGTGTTGCTGGGAACCTCTTTAACCCATACACCACCCCATTGGCTGGCACATTGTTACAGAATTATTTTCCCATTGTCCATCTTCTTCCATGTTCCTAAGAAGTAGCTTTTACCTGCACATGAGAAGGAAAAATGGTGCAGCACTCTTACATGCATACAATTACGATGACTCCTTAAAGGGGCCTCAAAAGCAATCTCAGTAAACTTAACAGTTGTTCTAACCCAGACAAGTGTGGACAGGGATGTGTGTTTTTCACTTTCCTTATGATTAGCATTTTAGAAGACAGGGCCAGTGTATTACCTTCCTAAGACTGTATTTTCCTCTGGGTGCACCCTTCCTGATGTAAGGTGTGTTGCTTTATGTACTTCTTACATAGCCTAGTGGTGTTTCTAAAGGAGAATAGAAGATCATCATCCTAGAGGGAAAGATTGTGGCCTTTTGCTTCACTCTACTATTGCAATAGTCAGAAGATGATAGGCCTGAGTTTGGTTTAGGAGGAAAACTACACATCCAGGTACAAAATTTCGTGCTTGTGAGGCCAAATGAAATTAGAAGTAAAGGAAGGAATTGAAGGAGATTCAGGTGCTGAAGGATGTTTTCAGCTATGTTTTTTCATTAGTTGTAGGAACTGAAATGAAGTATTTGTGACTTCTTCTGTTGCTACCAGGACAGTCTTGGAAAAGAACAAAATTGGTGAGGTCTTACCGGTACGTTTGCAAGCTTTAACGGAATACTACAGAGAGAACTTCTGACGTCTTTGGCTTCCAGATAATTCAGATGACTTTATTTCCTTTTTGGCAGTATCACAGAAAGACAGATGAGGAAGTGCTACAATGTCATCTGGGCTGTATATGTCTGTCTGCATAGGAGCTTTTGGTGACAGAAGGTCGTGAAATATCCAAACTCAGGATTTCCTCCTTTTTTTTTTTTTTTTTTTTGTTAAGACATAGTATCTTATTTATGGTGGACTTTGAAGACTTTTTTTTTTTTTAAATGATGCCCTGGAAACACTTACTGATTTTAGATTTCAAAGAAACCATTTACAAGTATGTGTAACAGGTATATTTGGTACACCTCCCACCCTTCTTTTCTAGAAGACTATCCCAAATCTTCCAAATATTTCAGGAAATAATCTCAACCACCTCCAAGAACAACAAGTCAGTGACAGGATGGAAAAAAGTTGCCTGAACCCAAAAGCACTTTCAAAATGATCGGCAGTCCTGTCAGTTTATCTCAAAAGTGGGAAAGAGATAATTTTGATTGTCACTGATAACAATTGGGAGAAAAAAAAGCACTTTAAATCAGCACTTCAGCACAGCTCACTTATTCCAGCATTAAAATAATTGGTGTGATGCACGTACCACACACAAAAGACCTGAAACAGACTCCTCTGACTTAATGCTAATTACATAGCATTCCTTCTCTTAACAGGTCTAGTTGAAGGCAACCTGTGAGCCAGAATGGTAATCAAAACCTTTTGGTAGATTGCACAGTTCATCTCATGCAGCCAAGATGTACTCCTTTACATCCAGGGCATCAGGCCAGGGCCTTTCTCTGGTATTTTTAATGGCTATCATCAACACCATTCCTGAGACACATTGCTGGAGAGATCAGAGGGTCTGTAGTTCACCAAAACTTTCCCAAAATTTTCAGTAGGCAAAGGCCAAAAAAAGGTGATTTCCCCATCTGGGAGAAAGCAGAGAAGAAGCTCATAGGACTACTTTCTTTTGTTGCTGCCTCAAATCAGCAAGTGCCCCTGCAGCCTGGAGTGCCCTGTACGTGACCTGAAAGAAGTCATTTAATCCATCTGTGCTTTGCTTCCACATTTGTAAACTCGAAATAATCCTCCTCCACTTCTCCAGGCAGCTTGGAAGATAAATTTGTTAATTCTTGGGAGCTGCTCAGTACTTTGACAAATTGGGCTCTCTGCATGCAAGCACTTACAAAAAAATTTCTGCTCCTGAAGCAACCCTCTTCTATCTGACAGCTGAAAGATATAGGTTTGAACATACTAATCCACTGGGCCTTAAGACTTTAATCCTCCAAAGTCACCCTAGTGATTATTATGCATGGTTGAGCATCAGAACGAACAAAAAAATGCTGAATAAAGTCTGCCTGCCAAAATATTTCATTTTAGACATTTAGGTTTTGTTGGGGTTCCCCCACCTCAGGCTCTCCGAAGAAAAAGAAAACGAGCTGATTGAATATTAAGACAGCTGCCAGACTTAGTTTTTACCACTAATACCATGAAACAGCAGCCATGGAACCCAAACCCCAAGCATCTTGGCTGGGATGGGGCAGCAGGAAAATGCACAAGAACAAAGAAAAGGAAAGAAGAATGTTTGAGGACGAAGAAAATTGTGATAAAGGTGGTCTTGGTCAAGTTCATTAAAGTAGTAGGCATCTTCACAGGCAATAAGTTCTAGCACAAGGCTGGTGCATGAGTAACATCAGTTGCCACTGTATATGTATGATAGTCACCAGAACCATGTTGGTGGTATGTTTCATTCTACTATTTGTGTAACTATTTACTTTAAACTACGTTTGCCTTAGTGTCCTGACAACATGTACAGAGAAGATAATGCATTGAAAATAACCGTGGAAAGTTTGTCCCCATGAAGAAAATGATACTACAGGATGGTCAGATCTTTAAGTCAGTCTTGTTTGATTCCCAGAGATATAATGAGATTTGCATGGGATGTATGTAAGCCATATTGTCTGCTTGATGATTGTCACTTTAGAAACATATACCAGACCATGAAGTACAATAGATTTCCTATATCCCTGCACATACCCTCCCCTATATTTTCTTGCCATATATTCCTGGTGAATAAATCTCATTATTCACTTTTATAAGCCTATGAAGTAGGACCATATTACAAAATCTTGTAATTGAAAAGCACATTTCCATTTAAAACATAATTCTCTGGAAATACAATACCATTTTTTAGGAGAAAGCCTTCTGCATCAATCAGCTGAGCACCCAGAAAATACAAATCACCATATATGTCTAGGACTAGTACTAAGTGAGCAACATTCTTGGTGTTAATATTCTACCCTGATACCTACAAGAACTTGTACTCATCACTTGCTTTTAACTTGGCAGTGTCACTTTGAGGTTCAACACTAACTTTGCATTTGCAGATGGATCTAAGGTTTACAAGTTTGGGGTGATTCTAATTGGCAACATACTGTCCAAGTACTATTTGTGAGAACTTGTTGATATGGGAAACGAGGTTGGAAATATTGTAAAAACACAGTCAGTCTGGTGTGGAAACAATTTCCAAGAAGCTATTTTTGAGCAACTTCCACGTCTTGTCTTGCCCTTAAACAGGAAGCTGTAAGAATCATAACAGTAACTATGTTTAAGTTCTTAAGCTTTCTAAAAACTTGCAAACAAGTCAAAGATTCTGACACAGCTACTGGAAGATTCTTACTAAATTCAGGTAAATTTTACCATCCTCGTCTTGTGCTTTCCTGACCAAGAATACCTGTAAATTCAAAGGTGTTTCAGCAGAAGGGCTTTTTAGAAACAAAAGGCTGCATTCGTGCCTGTGACAATCCTTTGGCAGCAAAGGATTTCTATCAGTTCTCCACCATTAGGGAATTCGGCTGACTCTTTCCTTGTCTAACCGTTTCTTCAACATATAACTACATGAATCATAAGTTTTGCTATTGTCCTGAAGCTGCAAAGAATTGTCCAGCAAATTAATCTCCTCATTTGTAAGTGCTCAGGGTTTTACTTCAGGGTGAGATGGATGTTTGTTCAGATTAATAGAAGGAACTCTGCATTGTACTTCAAACATACAATTAGTCCAAGCAAGTGCCAGTAACACTGTGGGTGTGACGTGTTTGTCTTATCTGTCCCTGGCTGATAATGAGGAACAGATATCTACCTAGCAGAATCACTGTTATGGAGAGAAAAAAAAAAGAAAAAGAAAAAAAGAGCTGCAACTTTCCTTTTGTCAGATAAGGGAAAAGAATAAAAGAAAGCATCTTGCACCTGAAATTACTATTAGAAGAAGAAAAAGTAGGAAAAGACACTTTTTCACCTCTCATATCTCTCTAATCACTCAGAGTGTTCTACTTGTTTTACTGGAGAACTCATTTTGTCAGCTAATTGTTTTATAACAATAGCTGATGCAGTGCATGGGAAGCTGAGTTACACGCTCACTGCCCTTGTGCTTGCTCAGGATGTCCACCGCGTGCAGGCGGCCTCGTAAGCCTTCCCCACAGAGGAGGCTTCTGTCGGTAGCCTTTGCAGATCTCATACTGGGCTATTTTTGTTGGTGGGGTTAATTTAGGATATAAACCGGAAAGGACCTTGTTACCGTGAGGGAGGAAAAATATAGTATAACCTTTCTGGAGTTTTATCTGTGATCCATATCGCAAAGTCATAAAAGCAAATCTGACTGATAAGCTCAAGAATTGAACCAGGCCCTTAAAAACAACATTTAAAATTTACAACAATCTCATCTTTTTCTTTTGCCCTTCTCTCTTTTTTCCTCTTATCTTGCAAGCGAGTTGGGTTTCTCTAAATGTCTTCTCCTTATTCCTCCCCTACTGAGTTCAAGGATATGGGCAGATTTGTGTTTTATTTAGGAGACAGTATTTTACTTAGGTGATGGGCTTTGGTAGAAAAGGCAAAAATTTAATGATTTTTTTAAAACTTCAAAGAATTATTAAGAAACACTGTACAAAATATGATTGCATGTTAGATGAATGAGTTAAGATGATCAATGCTGGCATAGCTTAACACGAGGAAAAACAAATGTGAGGCCTGTAGATGTATTTTGTCAAAAAAGATCTCAGAACACAGGCCTCACAGTGCCATTAGCTTAGTTAACTGAAGAACATCCAAGGACTGAAAGTTACACTTATTGTCTTCTGTTTGCTGCAAGGAACTATTGATACATGTACAGACAGACAAATACATGTGTATGTAGGTGTGTGTGTATGTATATACATACATGCATGCAATTATTTGTTCTTTGATGTTAAAACAAAATGTTTTAATCCCCCAGGAAAGAACACTTCCTCCGGATGTGCACACTTTTCAAGACAGAAGTCTAGATGATGGTGCAGAGTGGGGATGGGAGGAATGCAGTTTAGCACCTACTTTCTGCACAGCTGAACAACAGGATATCTCAGTGCTGTGGCACAGTAGCACATTTCAGAAATAGTAAAAGTCTACAATGAGGATGTACCACTGGAATTTGAGAGCTCAGCACAGAGAAGTGAGAAGACTTTGGGCAGTTCAGGACTGAAATAAGCCTCCAATTATCCAAGCTTTTCAGAAATTTAGGACCAGTTTGATATTAGTCTTATTTTTCTAGAAAGCTGAATGTGTTCTATTTCTAGAAAGATGAATTTGTACTGTTTCTAGACTCCCCGCTTTTAAAAAGTGATCTGATCCATGTCTTTCCTACCTCAGTGACGTTATCAGCCCTCTCTCAAGGAAAAAACAGCAATGGGGAATCTGCCACATCTCAAATAAATTAGTCTGACAAAATGTTGTGCTGTGATTGAGTTTCATTTCGCCTTTCTCTCACTGTTTAATCTTCTTCCTTGTTTCGCAGTGAAAGTGAGGAAGTAATTTTTAATCATATTCTGCATCAACTGAAAAAAGAATAATCCCGAGTCTTACAGCATGTTATTTGTTTCTCAGTAGTATAAGCATTGCTATACTTCTTTGCTTGGTTTTGTTTATCCTTGTGGAAGGAAGGGTAACAGACCTGGAAAGAGATAGCAGTAATGGTTTCAGTATTGTATTATTAAGAGACAATATTTCCTGCTACTTTTTCAAAGTATTCATTTATTTATATGTTCAAACCTGATGTTTACCCTGTAACTGTTGCTGTCTTTGTAGGAGCTCATGTTTGATGTGTTACCTACCAAGGAACATGAAATCCATGCCAACCTCATTGCTTTGCAGGATATAATCGCTCTTATAAATATGGCTATACAACTAGATGAATGACCGTGCATTTCTTTGTGCTAAACTGCTTATTGTACAACTGAACCTACTTTATCAAGTTAATTTGATTGCTAAGTGCCACTGATGTGGAGAAATGAGAACTCTCCAAAATAATTCAGGGTAGAATTCATCTTGTCAAACTTAACAGATTTAAACACTGGCCGTGCAGGTGGCAATAGCTGCCTAGGCCCAAGAGATAGAAACAAGCCTTTCCTAACAGTAATTCATGTTTAGGTCAAGTGGGATAAATTGCAATCTGCAAATGCCTGATTTTCCTCCATTGTATGTGAAGGTAGACAATGTGATTTGCTTGGCCTTCACTCCTAACTTATAAGGGATGAAATGGATCAGATTATTCCAATTTTAAAACTTCTGCCCTTGTCCATACAATTCTTCTGACAGTTTGTTTTTTTCTGAACCATGCCAGGAACTTCTCTTTCTACCTCTCTCCTCCCCTGCAGGTAATAATACTAATGGAGTAGTAATTTTAGATATTTTAACAAGATCAATGATACTGCATTGCGCTGCCAAGACCAATATTCATGTGGAGATCCTATGTTTTTTCTTCTTGTATCATGCTCTCTGGGTTTCTCTTTGTGGTTTCTCAGAATATGATTTCTTCTGTATTTTTACAAAATGTAAAGTGAAGTTTATGTTTATGAACAGAGTTTTGGAAACCAGAAATATTTATGTCAGACAAGTCCAGTAAGGGCACCAAGAGGGCAAGTGAAGATTGTTCTGAGAATAACCCTGAAGGATCCTACACTCTTGGGAGAGTGAGCAGCTCCGGTTTTTGCAGTGGTCAACCTCAATGTGGCTCACCAGTGAGATGCAGCTTCAAGAGCTTTCTCCACCTGGAATTCAGCCGACTGTCTGTACTTCTCTCATAAACTGCAACAGTTATCAGAAGATAGAGAGGATTTTTAATCAGTGGTAGTCTGGGCCAAATTTGAAGATATTACCAAGAGTAGAAAGGCTTCCTTTCCCACATATTTTTTGTATCCTGAAGGTTTCAACCATAAAAATCAGATTACACAAAAAACAAAATGTAGGCCAAAATCTTCCCACTTACAACTGGGCAAACCTCATTGAATTTCTAGCCAAAACCTGATGCTGAGAGACACAAACGCTAGCAGGAGAGAAAGTAGGAAGGTCATATATTTATCCACAGGCCACTGATTTCCTAATTTTATACTCAGTATCCTAGCTTGTGAGACACCAACAATGCCATCCAAACCTCTTTGGTTGTGAACATATTATCAGCTGCATATTACATGTATATTTTAGATCTGTTGTAGAGAAGCATAACATTTTTTAAAATTGTCTTTCTAAATGGTATACTGAAAGAGCTTCCGTAGATGTGAAAATGAAGTGGGTCTGAATTTGATCAAGAATTGGGATTTTTTTTTCTAGGAAAACTGATATTGTGATTAAAGCAATGGACCGATATTCTCTCACAAAATTTCCAGTTTCTTTTAATAGTACTTTTAAAAATTCATTTAGTTGCACAGGTAAATCTCTAATAAAGGGAGTTAGGGCACAGTAACAGTATAGAAAGCTGACAAGACAGTCTGCTAGCTCCAGGAGTAGATTTAATTATGCTGAGATACCTCACTTTTATGGATAGTTATATGACAAATCTCTTACTGGAAGGAGTTAGGCTTCTGCAATGGGATACTCAGTGGCCATGGCTGAGAGCTGTGGTGCTTCAGAGAGCCAGTAGAAAGTGCCAAGAGAAATGCAGGTTTGAAATTTCTTCTCCAGATTCAGTCGAGTGCATGTTTCAATGCTGTAGTCAAGCAGGATTTATAAGGATTTGACCTTCACAGTCTGAAATGACTTCAGTTCATCTGTCTCAGCTACAGTCTTCTGTCAGGACCGTTTGTGTATTCTGCATCAGACCACTGCTGAAAAAATCTAATGTATTTTACAGAGCAGAATCTCCCTTTTCTATCTGTATGTCCGGGGCCCAGAAATACTGCTTTTCTGATTTCACATTGGTCTAGCTTGCCTTGGACATACAAGCAGTATTTTCACAAAGAAAATCTCATAGTCACTCTCTTGATATCTCACCTCAGGGCTCAAACCTCCAGAAGCTAAGGAGCTGGCAGAGATCAGAGGTGCAAGCTGCTGGAGGTGCTCTCTATTAATGAGCTACCATCCTGACCTTTACCATCTTTGAATGGAAGTAACCACCTCAGTAGTAAGCCTAGAAATGAGAGAGGCATTACTGATCCAATCAGTAGACTGGACTTTAGACAGAGAGTTTTCTTTCCTGAAATTTTAGGCAAGGTTATCCTAAATCTCTTTGCTGGATCTAGGGTCTCACACTAAGGACACTTAGGCACAGAAGTCATGTGCCAAACCACAGTGTTTTAGTTCTTTGAAGTAGATGGTTGCTGAGTTTAGTGACTGAGTTGGTCCTATCCAATCCTATGTTCCTAGAATAGCATGAGAGCATAAGAGCAGGATTTCCTCTCTTCCATACCTTCTTTGTGGTGCCCACTTAATTTCTAGGGTTTTTCACAGCAGACACTCTTTGCATGCTTGCATCATTTCTGGCATGAAGTTTCACTCATGGCTGGTGCCTGAGGCATTACCATAATGTAAATAAAAAGATGATCCTGACATTTCCTGGAAATCTCTCCTCAGCATCTGGGCACGCAAGTAATACACAATTCACTTTATATCACAGCACAGCCTGATTCATACATGCCTTAACAAGCTTAGTTACTTCAGTGTGACCTGTTTCTCTAAACAGACCTCAGGGCTTCACCCCCACACTAGCCCACCTCTAAGAAACATGTTACACATCATTAAAGGCTTAGTGAAAATAACAAACTGTTATGCACCAGCCCCTATCTTGTGACATCAGCAGATGAAAGCAGAATGCACCCAATGTTAGGCAACTTTCTCTGTGTGGGAGGATGTGAGTGGCCAGGGTCATTGGCTCAGTGCACATACAGTGACAGGAAGAAAATTCAGCAAATGTAGTGCTCCTGGCCTAGTCAAGCGCAGAGAACAGGAGCCTTGAATTAAGATGCCTCCCTTTGATGTCATGCAAGATGGGAGGCATTAGCCACAGGTATTCAAGCATGAAAGTCGAAAACCATCAATCACAAGGGAGAAGCTACCTCAGCAAACTAGACAGAGTCTGGGTTTCCATTTGACTAAAACAAATAAAACCTGAGAGAAAAGAAATAACTGCAGATATACCTAAGTCACAGCTGAGTTCTTCACTGCAGAGGACAGAATAGAAAACACAGGAAAATGACAGCTTTCAGATGAACATTTTATTGAGATTAGTTATTACAACAAAAGGGTGGGTAGGGAAAGGGAAGTATATTTATTTTTCTGTTGCTTTTCTGTAAGTTCCTCTGAGACTTTATTCATCATAGCAAGCAATACACTTTCTGAAAAGCTCCACACATTTGCTCTGCAGATGTAGCTTCCATTTTATTATCACTTCAGATCTGTTTGTCTGAATTCCTTTGTTATAAGCATTAAGACCTAGAACAAGTCACTCCACAGGGCTGGGAAATATGGATCTCTCACATTTGATAACTATCCTGGGACTTCCCAGATCTGCAGTGTAGATGTGGAGGGTTGCACATGTGCTACAAAAGATAGAGTGAGCTAAGGAAACCTGCTTCTTAGCTGCCTGCCTCAGCTGACAGAGCCAGTACTTTACATTATGCCACACTTTAAACAGAGATGCCACAAAGCCAGCAGTAGTTTAGCTGACTTCATTTCTTTACCCTAGGCAGTACCTGATCCAGGGAAGCTCTTCAGTTCAGGCTTACGTTTAATAGTTAAATGGTCCCTCAGACTACTTAGGACTCAGCATATACTTTGAGTCTGCAAAATCCCTCTGTGAGAGAGTTCCACTGGGCACATGATTACACAGGTGTGTTCTTCTCAAAGTGTCCATAGACTGTGATATGGTTATGGAGGACAGTAACTTCAATGAGTTGGCAGGTCAGATCCTAAAAGCAAGCCTGTTGAACTATTAATTTCAATGGATGAGTTAATACAAATCACTGAAGAATGTGTCCTCTATCCATTTAGTGTGTTCTCAGAAGTGTAAGGCTGTAATTAAAGTTTTATTTTAATGTTGAATTATTTTGAGTAGCTAATGCTTTCAGTAAGGCAATAACTGTGACAGCAGACATTATGTAGGTGATACACAGAATATGCACATATAGCACTAAATATCAACACCATGTTTTCTCCAGAAAGAATTTTCTTAAAAAGAAGAATATCTATTTTCTCTGTGTAAATTTTTATAGACTACCTGCATGAGGGGTCTAAAGACATGACGAAATATTTCACGATATATGTTAGTGTTGTCAGCTGTCTTTGGACCCCTCTTTCTGTGTTCATTGTTGTCCAGGGCTTCCTCCGCTGCTTTGCACTGGCTTGCCTTGACGTAGGACTACAGAGAGGAGCCAGCCAGAGACTGAAGCACTCCAATCAAAGACTTCTGCAGTATAAAGATCACATTTAGATTTGCTTCAAATCACAGCATCCCATCTACCCAGCAACACAGATCACAGAGAACATGTGAGTCTGTCTTCTTTCTCTTCACTGGTGCCCCATTGACAACTCGGTCAAATGCAAGGCTTCATGCTTCCTTTCAAAAGCCCTAAGTGGGACTGGCTTCAATTACTGAATGCACTTCATACTGCTTGACTCCCACATCACTTATGTCCTGCTGGAAGGATGGACTTGTCAGCTTCAAGTAAATATTGTGAGTGCAGGAAACAAAGCTTCCCAAAGGACAGCCCATGACCCCGCAGCTCACTCCTCAAAAAGCACAAATGACCAGGAACAACTGTACCAGGGCAAAAGACAGTAAGATCTTTCACTTCATTCCACAGCTGCAGCAGGGGATCAAGGAAAGAAGCAGCTTCTCAACTAAACAGATAAGAAATGCACTGCAGTGTGGGGAGCCATATGCTTCCCTAATAGGTAAATATAGTGAGTGATTAATACAGTTTGTCCTTTGCTGATAGGGGCTAGTCACATGCATAAAATAAAAAGCTGGGTTTTGTCAAGTCCAAGAAGTGTTCAGCATTTCATAAGACCACACATTTTATGTGTTACGAGTTCATCTGAGGTCAGAAGCACGTGCCTTCCTTCAGTTTTTGCTTGCTTGGCTGCCTTACTGTGGATAATGATTTTTCCTGTTCCCTTAATTCTCAGTAGAAGCACAAAATAAATAAGATTCAGATGCTATAATGTATTGATTTTCATTTCAGTGGGTAAACCAGGTGATACTCTCTTTAAAATGTACCTTATAATGCTGTTAGTTTTTAAAAATACTTCATTTTAATCTTCTCTCATTATACTTGGTCTGCTAAGTATTACCCTAATGGAGCATTAATGTCATTTATGCACTTGAAATTGGCTTGAAGTCCAAATTCCTTCATTTTACAAAGAAAACAGACTATTATTTATGGTGTTGTAGACTGTTGTTTTAATACTTCACATTATATCTGTTATTCTAAAGAGTAAGGCTATGTACTTTTTCTTCATTTAAGGAAAATAATATATCTTTTAAGCTCTGTGCTTTTAAGGATAAAATTCTCTTTTGTGCACCTATAAGAAAAGACCCCCAAACAGCAGGGATTGTTCTATCTGTAGAACAGCACAGTCCTGTAGCTGGTTACATTTTAGGGTACAGTGGAGCAAGTATTTCCACAACAGCATAGGTTCTTTACCTGTAAGCATCAGAGAAGAGCATGAGTTACTATGAAAGCTTACTGGAGACTGATGCTCTCTCCATCCATTGCTTGCTGATGTAAGCGGGATAGTTTTCCCCAACTTCTCTGACAAGCATCTGGGCAAAGCCCATCATTTGTTTTTTTTTAATTATGAAAAATTTGTTGCTTCTAACTATTATCAAACATTTTTTTCACATTTAAATGTACCGTAAATAAAGAACCATAAAATTCCATGTTGAGGATTAGTTTTTTAGTGAAAATATGAAATATTTTAACATACAAAAGCAAATGTTAACATCCTTTCCCATCCTACCCTCTCTACAAACCATAGTGTCTTCTGGGTCCCCTTTATTAATGACATAGTAAACATGTATGACACTAAACGTCTTCAGAAGTGAATGCAAAATATATAGAATCGTAGACTATCTCAAGTTGGAAGGACTCCATAAGCTTCATTGAATCCAAAACAGTTGCATTCCACCCAAGTACAAAAAAACTATACTACATGCTTAACCTCACTTGCATGCTTAAAAACTAGGGACACCTTGCATTGCAGTCTAAGTGGGTAGCTGCTGTGACTGGTGAACCAAATTCTCCTTATATTTTACCTCTATTTGGAACACTACACTTCTTGGTAGAAATATCTGGGACTCATTAATAAAGAACACATAAATCCAGCTTCCTTTAACCACGCACGGAGGCAAATGGTTTTATTAAATAACAATTGTCATTTCAGAATGAATCATGATTTAAGATGCATTATGTCATTTTTTTTCATGTTGTGCCATTTGGTCTCTGATCAGTAAGGAGGCCCCGTGCTTTCTATGGAATCAATTAACCCTGAAGACCAGCCATATTTTTAACCTCATGCTTTAACAGAAACCACTAGACTTCTTCTTTAGCCACCTCTAAAGTAAAGTGTGACTTTAAACATAGAAGCGTGTGAGCCAGCTGGCCAGAAAAGTATGATTCCCTCCATCTCCCCTTTTTACTTGCTACGTGAGATACCTGGATACCTGGAGCATAGCATGTAACAGTAAATAATAGATGTAGGAGGTGGCCTGAAAGACAGCGAGGGGAATCTTGGCTTTATCTCTCCTAACACAAACAGACAGAAACCAAAAGCATATACAAGGCACTACATTGAGCTGAAACAATGAAACTCTTCAGCTGAGAGCAAAAAGTAAAAGGTAGCTTAAAATACTTAGTGACCCAAATATTCTCCACCAAGACCAGTAAATGAAATTCTAGCTAAGGGTGTTGTCAAAATACACAGCAAGACATAAAGATATAAAGAAATAATATTGCCCAAAATTATGGAGCCATATTTGAAGAACACTTCCACCATCCACCACTCTTCCCCCCTGTCCTGTCTCCTCCCCACCCCCCAGTATCAGGTTATATGTTTTAAAAAAACTGCTTCTATTTTATCAGTTCTCTTTTCTCCTTCCTTAAGTCCATCATTTTTTAAGCATGATTGTGTTCCCCATCCTAGTAAACAGCTTGTAAGGGGAACCTTTTTATTATATTATCTTTATTTGATTTTATACAAAATACCAGTGTTCCAGGAGACTTACCCAGTTATTTCAATGCATTACTTAAAAAAAAATGCAACCACTGAATTTCCACAAGTTGTTGCAAAATACAATCAAACAATTAAAAAAAAAAAAAAGTCAACTAAAAATCACCCTTGTCTCACCACACGTCTCCTACCCTCTTCTCCCTAAAGCCAGGGGTAAACATTAGAGTTTTCAATTTTCTTGAGAGATAATAGATGTGGTTGCCTTCACACCAATACATTCCAGATTAGTGTCCATCCTATTAGACTTGCCAGCAGTCTGATACTTTCTAAGCAGGTTCCAGCCTGTGAGCTTCATGTAATTGCTGTGATGACAGATTCACACTGGAAAAGACAGGTGGTCATTCGAGCAGATGGTTCCATGCCACTAAGCCAAAGCCAAAATAAGTCCTCCACAAACCAGCAGACCAGTGACTTTTAATCTCAGAGTTCAAGGACACTGTAACCTTATAGCCCTGTTCACATCTGGAGGAAATGAGAGTCTGGTATGGACAGAAGAGCGCGATGTTTAGAGCTCACAGCCTGCTCAGCTGATGGGTTGGCAACAGCTGGGGACTGTGACAATCTCACGGCAGCTCCCCCTTCTGCATGTTTGTAGAAAGATTAGCCCTCAGCAAGCGGGTGTCTATTTTTGTACTTCACCCACTTTGAGCAAATTCTCACTGCAGATTATTTAATATTTACCACCTTTTGTAGCTTAGCCAAGTTTTGAAGTCAAGCTATTGTTTCTGTGTTTTGCTGTTAGGGAGTACTCATTTTTATAGTTTATTCTGGAAATTATTAAATATACATCAGTTTAGATACTGTATAAGGTTATTTATCTTCTAGATCTCTTATGTCTCTTGTATACAAGAGTTCATCCTCATAGCCATTAAACAAGTTTAAAGATATCACAATGATAGGAGGATTTGTATTTCGGAGGGACAAAATTAGCTGTAACACTGTAAACACAAATGAGGATGGAACATAACAGGAAAAGGATGCCATGGGCTCGTGATTTGGTTGAATCTGACAGAGGTCAGTACAGGTGTGACTGAAATCATTTATATCCTGGATATGTCAGCTTCAGATCACAAAAAAAAAAAAAAGAATTTGACTTTCGGTTCACAAGGAAAGGGAAATTGAGAGTGAGAAATGCACCATGTGACTGTGTAGAATTATCTGCAAGTCTGGAGTCCAGAGGGATTTCCTAAAAAGTTTTGGCACCTATGAATAGATTTAGGTATAGCTGGAATTTAAGAAACTATTGGCTTTTAATGAGAAATTATATTCCATTTCATCTGGATCCCATGAGCAAAGCAAAATAAATCCTTCATGTTTTTGTAATCCAAGAAATGCTTTTTCCTCTTAACTTATGGTTTTTGGTTGCTGTTCATGAAGATATTTTTATTTAGAAAATTTTATGGTTCACAAATAATTGATTTTATTGACATTTGTTTCATAAATGTGGAAATATTGTTTTATTTACAAGTGTTTTAATTTATCAAAAATTTATCAAACTTCCTCTTTTTTCCATACAAGAAGCAGTTAAGTAGAGGCAAAAGCAAATAACAGAGTATGCCATATATCCCCTTTGATGAAGCATCCTTCATGTCCGCATTGGTGCCAACAATAAAAGAAAACAATGGGTATATTTCTGAGAGTCACAAGCCATTCTTTATGGCCTTGTTCTGTTCCTCCAGGGCACTATATGAGGCGTGATCTATAGAGGGCACAGCCAAAAGTCACAAATAATTTGATTCAGATATGAAAGAGAACTACTGAGAAGAGGATAATGTCATCTGGCAGATGGGACAGGATGAAGTTCACCTGACTATAGAAGGCTCATCTCACCAGTTTTAGACATCAGCTGCAAGTGAGCTGAATTGTGCACTAGAATTGTCTTTTTAAAAAAGAGAACCTAGATGATTAGGTCAGGTCACAGACACCTATGTTTGCTCAGATGAATTCCACCATCGGTGTCTGTAGTTAGAAGCCTAGTGATACAATGAAAATCTCTTAGAGTTTATTTAAATTGGACAGATAAATGACAATTCTTCCACTAGAAAAGTATGTTTTTCCAAAGATATTGCTTGCTACTTTGCAGTCAGACTAACTAACTCTAAAAGAATAAGCTTCATTAAAAGTCTTTATTTTTTCTCCTTCTCTAGATCTTTTTGGCTTGAATAACTTTCTACTTTCAAACAGCAACCATCTCCTGTGTGTTTTGTGTTGTCTCGTTACAGGTGTACTGGCTGTGGAAAGGGTGTAAGGTTCCTGAGTTGAAGGCTTGGCTCTCTTAAGTGAGTGGTGTAAGGAACCAACTAGTCCCAGCATCATTGCATCTGTTCCCCTTCAGAGTTTTTGTTCTATCTCTTTGTATTACAAGTCTCCTAAAGCAGCAGCAACTTACCTAGCACAGATCTTAATAGTGATGAGCTCCTGTACTGATACTACAATTACTGAGAAGTACAATAGCAAAAAGTTCTTCAGCCTTTATTGCTCTGTTTTTCCTGTAAAACTCTTGGCCAGCAGGAAATATTTGAATTCCTATTTTTTTCTTACTTAATGGCAGGGTTGCGTATAGTTCAGTGGCAGAACGGAGAACAGGGTGCAGGTCTCCTGCCTTCGAATGCACTCTTCTGCCCACTATTCTGCACTAACTGCGTAGAAGTTCTTCTGGTCTCACGTGGAAAGGAAGATGATGGTAACATCTTGTTTGTGGGGTCATAAGACTCTTCCTAGTTCCTCCACTCTGTTTTAGTTCTCATCATGGGACAACATATCCAAATTCATAAAATGTTAATGTCAGGTGAGGCAAGGAACGAGTTAATATCAGTGATAGGAAGAGTCAGCCTCAACTCTCGATGGAGCCACCTGGTACTCATTAAGAAGTAGTCATGAAAGAGGAGTGAGAGATAAAGTAGGAAAGTTTTATAGTGCAGGAGAGAATGAGCAAGAGGCGGTGTCGGGCCAGTCATAGGGGTAGTAAGCAGAGCCAGGTGTTTGAAGCCATGGGGAGAGGGGAGATTTATAGGCTTCTTCAGTAGACAAAAAGCTACTTTCTTCTTCCATCTGTATGTAATGAGATACTGGTTGGGCCTAAATGAATTAAATACTGACGTGGAGATGATATCAAAATAGTTAGCATGAAGGTAATTGGATATTTGCTAACACTGAAGTAAGGATCCTGGGTTAATACTCATTGGACAGTTACTTGTGTTCCAGGATCTGACTCATGCTCCTGTCCTTGTTTGTTGTTAACCTTTTGAGGGTTTTACTTTTAAAATAATCTAAGGAATATCCCTGTCTGACAAGTGGTCTGGTAATTTTTGGGAGACAGAGCTGGCCAAACAGATATGAACAAGCGCTTTTCTTTTTGCAAAATACTTCTTGCCTGAAAAAGACAATATGTTTCTATCTTCTGTCAGAGCAATCTAGGTATTCTTAATCTTTCTTCTCAATTGCTAGGTTGCCTGCCTCTCCCCTTCTCTTCCTTCCTATTTCCCAGATCAAAATCT
This sequence comes from Eurystomus gularis, assembly GCA_013400335.1. Lineage (NCBI taxonomy): Eukaryota > Metazoa > Chordata > Aves > Coraciiformes > Coraciidae > Eurystomus > Eurystomus gularis. The sequence continues at coordinate 127,747 of VZZY01023496.1, forward strand.
ATTGTGAGAAGTGTACAAATCACAGTGGATAACTAACTCTTATATGAAAAATTATTTTGCCATTTAGTTGCTATTTTCCTTCCCAAATAACATATTCTCTTTTTTTTGTGACATAGGGGAAATAAGACTGATGAGTTATTTCTCAAAGGTCTTGCTGCAAGACAAATATACAAAGTCTGAGTAGCAGAAATGGCTCTGGGTGGCTGTCCTGGACAGGTTAATTTTAGTGGAGCCAGGTTATTCTATACCATGCTGACATCATGCCCCGGGGCCAGTTCCGGTGGGGCGCAGTTCGCATTTGGACTGCTTTGCTGGGCTCCGTCTGTCGCTCTTGTCTGGTATTGTTTTTTTTGTATTGCTCTTTTCTCGCTGTTAATATTGTTCTTGTTAACTGCAAGTGCTTATTACATGTTGTTTTCTTATATATATTAAACCTTCCTTATCTCAACTCAAAAAGGCACTTTTAAACCTTTTTTTTTTCCTTTCTCTGTCCGCGACCCGCGGCAGAGGGGAGGGGGCAGGGAGCGGCGTGGCCACACGGCTCTGGCCACCCCGCAGCCGCAGCTCTTACTAAACCAACACAGTGGCATCTTCTGCCCAGTCTTCTCTAAAGGCTCCATGGAAGGCAGAGCTGCAGGTGGAAGGACAGATCATTTCCACATGCCCTACTCTAACTTGCAGGTGTTCAGGATCATCTATGATTCTATTTTTCAGCACCATGGAAGAGCCAGCCTTTGTTACTGAAGACATGGTAAAAAGTATAAATCCAGCTGAGGATGAGCATCCTCTCAGCCTCTTGACTTTTATCTGCTTGCCTTAGAGGGCTAAAATGCATGACATTGTGGTGAATGCATTCAATTTAAATGATAAGACCTGGCTTTACAGTTTTTTTCTGGCTACTGCTAGCTAAGTTTTAGAGGATTGTACATGTGCATTGTCTTTGTAGTAAAAATTATTAAAATGCCAACTCCTAAATTGATGTGGTTTTCTCTACTCATTAATGCTGTGGCACAAATGTTGTCAGAGGCACTGTTTTGTTCAGTGGTCATTTGGCAACAGTGAGTGCCGAAAACATGAAACACAATAGAGTACGTGCCGGAGCACTTATCTGTTCCCATGATGCTTTGTTAAGCTATTAAACTCATACATCTTAATGCCAGCAGAACTGGAATAATTTGAGAAAGAGTTTGCAACATGATTTTTGGGGAAGAGGGAGGGGCAGGGCTGAGAAGATTGAATCTGCCCTGTACGAGTGTACTGGCTGTTCTTCCCTACAGAGCCAAAATTGGTTCTTTTGACAAGTGATTTTTGTTTGCTTTTTTTGACTGCTGAGACTTTCAGAGCAGGTCTGCTAAAGCACTCTAGGGACCCTGCTCCTTCCCCTTTCCTGTGCAGTTTTCCTGCAGCTGGTCAAACTTTTTTATGTTGGGAATTGGCTGAAACCGTTTGTTTTTTAATTAATTCAATAACAGTAAATTAATTCTATAAAATACTGGCAGCAGTTCTGCATAACATGGGTTAAAACTCACTGTTAACTTAGGTGCTTTCCTAAGTCTTAAGTGAGCCTGTGCTTGCATTAGAGTACTTCCAAAATATCTTGGATTTCAGAACATCTGACTTTTTTTTCAGTCATTTAAAAACACAACAGTGTGTAAACTGGCCCAGGGGACTAGCAATGACAAGGATGAATGAATATTTTTCAGGAAATTCTAGTACACTTTCTGTGCCTCGACAATTCTATGCTGACTGTGGCTACCTGTTTTAGCAGATTTCTCCCCCAGTCCTGTATGGAGTCCAAGGACTCAGATGTGCCCTGCAAAGCTTCCTGTTTACAGCCATGCATCCTCAGAAAACAGAGCACTCTCTGCTTCCCACATCTCAGAAGCCGTAGACGGATCCTGTAACATCCTGTGCCTTTCCGTCATCGCAGCACTGCTTTTTCTGAGAACTACAGGGAGAAGTCGCTCACAGGATTGTTAACAATTGGTCATCACCTCTTGGATGTGTCAGACTATCAAGTACTCCAGGTCATCGGGCTTCACTGACAAGGAAACTATATCAACAAAATATTTGCCCTTTGTTCCCCTTGTATATTGAGTTCTCTGTGTATCACAGTGGGTAGTACACTTCCTACATAGAGAAAACCCACTGCCTTTTGATTTGAGGCTGAATGTCATACTGCTTAAAGTGCACAGATTGAACCAGGACAGAAATGTAGCTCAGTACCTAATGGTCCTGGCAGCTGCACAGCTTATCTTCCCTGTTTGCCTCCTTGTGGTTATGGCTGAGGCCAAGGTATGTATACCATCTGGTTCCTGCCAGTGATGGAGCCTTCTGAAGGATAAAAATGTCCTGTCTCCAGCTCCCTCCAAAAGGGAGGTCAGATTAAGACTTCATTCCTCTCATTTCTTCCTCTGCCTTCTGCCCTACCATGCATGCCTATTGTCCTCAGTGGTTACTTAACAACCATTCAAGAAAGAATGAACAAGAATGATAAATTGGAATATAAAGAGTGAAATCCTTCCTAGTGTGGAAAAAAAATAATTGAATTAACTGGTACTACAGGTAATAATCTTTGTCTGCTGAGGGCTGCCTACATAGGCACACTTTGGGTCATGGGAAAAAAAATTAATTATGACTAAGCATGCACTTTTTTTTTCCAGATGTGAGGTAGCTTCAGACTTTGTAACCCAAACCTGACCTCAGTCTTGTGCCCGCTTTTAGTAAGAAAAAAATTGGCACCATGAAAAGCAGATTGCACCACCTCCCACAGTATCCCACTTCCCGGGGACTGGCAGGGTGCTACTCTGGTCCTTCCCTTGGTCCTGCCCATGGCAGAATGCTGAAATGTCTTTGCTTCTGTGTGTGCCACACAGATTGTGTAAATAAAGGTCAGGATTTGGCCTCAGTGTGCAAATCTAGATTTGCCCTGTGCAAAGTTTGGAATTCATATTGCTCTTGTTTAAAGGTTACCTCTAATTAAGCCTTTCCAAACATATTTGGGATTATAGATTCGTCACAACCTTTCCGTTGTTCTTGCAGTCAAAATAGCAGCAGCCACAACCATGCACACCACATTATTAAAAGAAAAGGACTAGTTTAAACTAAAGACTATAATTGCACACCACTAAGTAAAATGTATACTTTAGAAATTCTTTCCAACATATGAAATGATTCAATAGAAGGTAGAATTTAACACCAAAAAAAAGTGGCTATAAGCCTGAAAGACTCTCCCTACTGAAGAAAAAAATATTTTAAAATATAATAAAAATCTGAAGAAAGGTAGAATGCTTGAAAAAGATTGAATAAACCCCAAACCTACTGCTGAAAGAGAGCAAATTCTTCAACTTAAATTAAACTTCAAGTTTAAATTAATGCAACAAAAAATTAACTGTAAATTAGGGGAAAACTTACTTTCCTTATTCTTCAAGTAAAATCAGTAATAAAATCAAATAGTAAACAGATCTTCCTTCCTACAGGTGCTCTCAAAAATAGTCAATGGAGACAGAGTTTATGTTAAATAGGGCTTTGGGAATAGCAATGAGCTATTGCCAAAGCTTATTAACTCTACCAACTTCTTAATTTTTTCCCCATCCAACTTGAATCCACATATACATTGTCCTTCTCACTGAAAAACTATTTCTGCACACACATAGTGTCAAACAAAAAGAAACCCAGAGGGACAATGCAATAACCTGGCACATGACTTGGAATTTTAATGCATCTTTCTTGACTTCGTCTAAGTATGGAGTGCCTTTGTAGAAACGGAAATATAAAGTTTGTTCTTAAAAACCTTACTTAGTTAATTGCTGGAATGCTGGTGTACTATCAGAGTCATAAAATATTTTGGGTTGGAAGCGACCTTCAAAGGTTATTTAGTCCAACCCTCTTGAGCATGGATGGAGCCCCGTCTAACCTGATCTTGAATGTTTCTAAATATGGGGCACCTACCACCTCTCTGGGCAACCTGTTCCTTCACAGTAAAAAATTTCTTCCTTATATCTGGTGTTAATCTACCCTCTTTTACTTTAAAGCCATTACCCTTTGTCTTATTGCTACAGGCCCTGCTAAAAATTTTGTCCCCATCTTTCTTATAGGCCCCCTTTAAGTATTGAAAGACCTCAATAAGGTCTCCCCAGAGCCTTCTCTCCTTCAGAGGCTGAATAACCCCAGCTCTCTCAGCCTGTCCTTGTAAGAGAGTTGTTCCAGCCTTCCGATCATTTTTGTGGCCCTCCTCTGGACCCACTCTGGCAGGTCCATGTCTTTCCTGTGCTGAGGACTCCAGACCTGGACACAGTATTGAAAGTGGGGTCTCACTAGAGCAGAGTAGATGGGGAGAAAATAAATCACCCCCCCTGACTTGCTGGCCATGCTTTTCTTGATGCAGCCCAGGATATCATTGGTGTTCTGGGCAATGAGCACACATTGCTGCCTTGCATCCAGCTTTTCCTCCACCAGTAACCCCAAGTCCTTCTTCACAGGGATGCTCTCAATCTGTTCATCTTCCATCCTGTATACCAGCAGTTTCCCTGACTCTGTTGCAGTATCCTGCCCTTGGCCCTGTTGAACCTCATGAGGTTCACTCAGGCCCACTTCTCAAGTTCGTCCAGATCCTTTTGGATGGCATCCTGTCCCTCAAGTATGTCAACCACACCACTCAGCTTGGTGTCATATGCAAATTTGCTGAGAGTGCACTCGATCCCACTATGTCATTGATGAAGATGTTGAACAGCACTGGTCCTGATGTGGACCCCTGAGGGACACTTGTCACTGATCTCCACCTGGACATTGAGCCATTGACCACTACACTCTGGATGTGACCATCCAACCAATTCCTTATCCAGAAAACAGTTCACCCATCAAATTCATATCTCTCCAATTTTAGAGGGAAGAATAGTGTGGAGAATTATGTCAAAGATCTTAAAGAAGTCCAGATAGACAACATCTCTAGCTATCAAGCTACTATCAAACAATAGATTTAATGTCACATTTTTTGTTGACATTGGGTCTTTCATATCACCACAGCCAAGGCTGGATTCAGTTTGCTAGAGCAGTCTCAGATGGGAAGCTGTATTTTTCCTTGGAGGGAATTTTAGACACCAGCTGAATGTTCTGTCTCACAAGGGTATATTTGACAAGCTGTGTGACTGAGGTATATATATATTTATTTCTGTGGGACTGCTATGTGATTTCCTTTAATCGGGTGGTATTACCTTGTTGCTAGATCACAGTAATGGCAAAGGTGACTCAAGTTCCCTGTGAATTTTACTGTGACAGTGTACCCTAGGTAATTCAGGAAAAGTCCAGCCCAACCACATCCCATGGCTATTGTGTGATTGTCATTGAGTCAACAAAAGGGTCTGACCCTGAGTGAATGTACACGAGGCCAAGATAAACTTATCAGTCTCAATAACCTTCACACTTTTGTCTTCCTTCCTTCCATTTCAATGCATTATATTTTCACTCTGTGGCAGCACTGATGCCTTGTCAGCCGCTGTGATCTTCCTTTCCCTTTCTGAATCTCATTACTATATTTCTTCCTCCATCTGAAATTTTATTTGCTCTGTGGAACTTGCTGCTACAAGCTCTCAGAGAGGCCTTGTTGTGTTGTGTCTCTAGAAAGGATGGCACAGCTGCATGCAGGACTACAAAGTGGTGCAGACTCGGACTTACAGGACTTGCCACCCCTGAGAAACAAAAGCTTGGAAGAAACCTATAGCCTCATATTTAACGGCATAGGTCAGCTTCTAGGTTAGGGCAAATTACTTTATGTTTGTCACTTCAGATCTCAGGCACTGTCCTCCAAAGTATAAAAGACAGCCTACTCCCTCTAACTGCTGGTATCCCCATTTCTGTGATCCTCTCTTGTCTTATGAGTCATCAGGTCACTTCAAAGCCTTAACCATTGACATAGATAGCAATTATTTCCAGGCTTCAGCTACTACTTTATTTTTCAGTGAAGACAAAGGGAGTATTTGCAATCCTAAACTGAAAGTTCGTAAGAACCATGGTAATTTTACCAGCTCAACCTGAGGTTAGGGCTCGAAATAAACTCATATTTATTTAGTTATGCTCTAGTATGACTACATTGCACCACAGTCACTGGTCTTCCTTAATCATATCAGTACCAATTGCCTGACTTCTTCATTGATGCAGCACTTCCACAGGTAAATTTGACATTGGCTATGAAATTCAAATTATTTGGGTTTGAATTATCCAAGGACTTCAGGAGGGCCCATTACCACAGGCCACAGACTGTTCACTGTATTCACTATGTAGGGAAAACAAATGCCCTGAAATTGAACAAATTATGTAGTTTTCAGTAACACATATGTTCTTAAAGAGTACCCTTAACAAACAAAGAAAAATATGTAGAAATAAAGTTACAGAGGTCTCTACACACTCTTTTCCCCTTCAGTTGACAGTTCAAGCTTCATACCATGAAGCAGGCGTATGCCTAGTGCTAACTTTGCAACGCTAGTTAAGCACTGTCTCTGGAAGGGGTGCTGTCCTTGGAGGTTGCTAGACTAAGATCATGTCTGCACATCTCTGGTATTTGTCCATGTGTCACTGTTATTTAAAGAATATGGAAATAAATGCCAGCATGCCAGTTAACATTTCCTGCATCTCCGTTAAGGAGTTTCTTCTGTTTAAGACTGTATTTGAGAGCTTTCTGACTGCTACATTTACCACAGCAATGTGCTACTCTGCAGAATTTAACACTATGTTTTGTTGAAAGTTCAAGACACAACATCCATGATGTTTGAGAACTAAGTGATTAAAGAGGCAACACTCCCTAGCATGTAGGGACCAGAGGAAACTCCACTGTTTCTTACTAAGTTATCTGAATATGGGTTTATCTCTTCTAGCATAGTCCTTTCTCTCACACCACATTACAGATAGCAGCAATTCATTTCTAGAAACTATTCCTGCTATTCTAACAGTAGAAAAGCTGTTATAAAAACACTGCTACCCTTCTCTGTAGATAACAGTGGAATCTGCACTTAAAATACAAATATCCACAGAAATGTTTTTCAAGTACTTAGGCTCTACATTTAAGAAGGCTTTACTGCAGACTCACTAGGTAGGGCAGAATCTAGGCGTTTTTTGTGATATTCAGCAGCTCCTCAGTTCCTCTCCAAATACATACAGTATTTCTAAGTCTTGTGTTTTAATGGGGAAAGTTACATCCTACTGACAGCCTATTGTCCCTGCTACTTGTCAATGGACACTGGTAATTTCTTCATTTTCTCTCTTTCTCTACCTGAGGAAAGTTTAGCTGAGGACTATGCTAGATGGCTCATAAAAACTCCATTACAGCACCTACCAAGGCGAAGGAGTCTTGGTAGGACATTTGTCATGCAGGTGCCCAAAAACCAGAGACTGTGTCTACGGAGACAAAAAATGCCACCAGTGAGAAAGCAGATGAATTAGAAACCTTGCCCTGACCTTTTCCTGCCATGCAAGCAAACACCAGCCAGGCAGATCCAAAAGATAATCAGGTGGGAGCAGCAGGAGCAGCAAGTGGAAGCTGTACTGGTGCTCCGCAGCAGCCAAGCAGAGAAGAGGAATTCATGCAGACTAGTTTTCTTATTAATTTACTTTGTGATTCAGGTCAATGGGAAGCACTGTACAGCTATCAGAAAGGGATCTGCATTTAGTATATTTAAGAATAGGGAATGGAAGTGGAAAGTCAAAGAGTGAGAACACTCATATAGAATGAGTGCACACAATTTATCTGTCATCTGTACTGTGAGTTTGCTTATGCGAAGTATAGTCATCCATGGTGGGCTCAATCCACAAAGAATACCATGGTGGGCTCAGTCCATAAAGAATACCATCCATTAGGGCTTCATATTCCAGTATAACACCGTCAGTCTTGGGGAAACCGGTTTCTTCCTTGCTTAGAGTAACATGAACAGAAGACTAACCTTGCCCAAAGAATGATATACCTTCCAAGGTTTCCTTCCCAGTTTCCTCATCTTCCTAAGTAACTAGAAAATGCTGAAAAAATATGGTAAATAAATTCAGAATTTAGAGCTAGAGGTGGCTGATCACTTTACTTTCTCAACCCTTGCTGAAATTCTGTAGATAAAAACATCCTAGAAGTGCAAAGACTGCCTTGGGGTTTTGTTGTTTTCTGATCCATTTTTCCCTGAATCTACGAATTTAGAAATTAGTGGAGTTATATTCATCTGACACTAGGAAGAAAGCCTTTCCAATTCCTCACATTATTGACAATATTAGAAATGAAAATTCTTAATTCTTGATTATTTTATGCTTCTATTCATTTTCAATCTCATAACCTCTGACAGATACTTCTGTTGCAAGACATGCCCAGGCTATTGAGGGAACACTTCCAGCATATGTTTGTATTAGTCTTTTGCTCTCCTCCAGTTTGTTATCAAATCTATAATACAGGAAGATATTTAAAGTTTGACACCGTTTCTTTAACACTTTACCCTCCAGTGGAAGATCTGACTAAGGGGATGGACACCAGAGAAGTTAGTAAATCGAGTTACACTCATTTCACAATAATATCCCTAACGTATGACTCAATCCTGCAAAGACAGAAGTGATTTTTTCCCCAAAAGCATGACAAGCAATTTCATCGGGATTTCAGATCTTTTGCTTTTAACCTGCTCGTTTTTGCACAGCTACTGTAGTGTGACTTGTGCCGCAGGCTCAGCCCCTCTGGTCATAACTCCACAGTGTGGGTATTGGACTCAATGCAAAAAAAGTTACTTTTGTCGTGTCGTGTTTTGTTGTGTTTTTTGTGTCGTGAACACAAGATCTCCCCAGCTGAAGGTTAAGTCGCCTCTTCCTTTCTTACTGCAGTTTAGTACTATTGAGACAGAGTTGCAAGTTCTGCTGTGGAAGAGAGATTTACAATACATGGCACAAAGTCAGTTGTTACCCTGCCCAATTACATATTTTTTGAGATTGATCTACTCCCCACTGATATCAGTGGGTGGTTTTCTACTGAATTCAATAGCTTTTGGATTGAGCCAAAATGAAGGAATGAAGCACTGGGGCACTACAGCACATACAAAGAGCAGGACAGTACATTAACTGCTTGTGTTTTTTCATCATGATTGGTGTTTCAGGCTGTTAAACCACTGTCTCTCACTATATCATAACAAAAGATATCTGGGCTTGGAAAAGATAAATTATTTCAGTGTATTTTCTTCTGTTGATTTATCTTTTTTTAGATATATCCAAATAGTATATGCCAAAACATGTCTCAGCTCCTATGTTTATGTAAATTCATAGAAGATCTGTTCAGAAAATAAAAAAAGTTCTTAGTACTTTTCAAAAATAATTACCCAGCGTTTCCAAAGTATGTAGGTATACACAAAAAATATGGTTACATTCTTGTAGGAAATCACATGCCAGCACGCACTCACATATTCAAACCCCAGCAAACATCATAAGAATTTGCCTTGATGGTAGTTCATGTCTTAATATCTGTTAACATTAGTCATCTGCACATTTAAGTTTTGTGAAATGTATGAACTATGTGGCACTCCACCCTTGTTGCAACATCAATTTGCAGTGTCTGGCATTTTTTGTGGTTTAAGGACATATTGTTTATCAGGCTAGTGGTCTGTAGTAAACAGTATTTGCACAGTGGGAAAAAATAAAGAAGGGAAAAAGAAAAAGAATTGTAAGATTTTGCAGATGCTGAGGTAACTTAGTCAATGCATAGATTTTTTTTATTTAATTAAATTTACTGAAACAAAGACAAGCCCTGAAAAGTTAGAAACTAATCACACTAAGGTCATCCTTGCAATGTAAATTCACCCAGGCTGGATATGTGCTTCATAGTAAAGCTTTCCATTTATGATCAAATAACACTCTCAAGAAAACTTTTTTCCATTCAGAGGATGGGTGGTGCTCCAGGGACAAGGGTGATTTGTGCAGCGATGGTTGTAAGAACAAGAGGTGATATCAGGCTAAGTGCTTCAGCTGAATAAAGTAGGCACCGAATAGCTGTGGGTCAGTGCTGAACAGGTGGAGCCAGAGAGCAGGGCAAGACCCTATTTGACGCCTGCTGAAATCTTTCATTGAGAAGGACATCAAGATCCTGCACAACAGCATGCAAGAAAAAGAGATCGTCTTTGAAATTTGGATTTGGATGGCTTTAGAGGATTAAATGTCCATGAGATTGCAGAGGAAAAATAAATAATTCCCCAGTTGCCTCCCCATTTCCACCCTGTGATTATCCGTACTGCGTGCAGGCTAGTTTGCCTGTGAATTTTTGTTTTTTAAACTAGCTCTTTTCAAAGCAAAATCCTGGTGTAGTTTGTCAAGGGACCGCTGCTTATATGAATTATGGATAATATTTCACTGAAGTTTGCCATCTCCTCTCCAGTTTTATTTTTCACCACTGTTGCTGTGGACACTGTGCCCTTCAGTACCCACTCAAACCACCATGATTTCAAGACATGCAACAAACATGGAATGGGAACTCTAGCTATATATTTGTATATGGAGTCCAGAGGACACTTCAAATATCTTGTCCTTTGGATGTGTTCCATCCGCTGTAGATGAGATTAGCTGTGAGCAATGTGAATTTGAACCATTTTGCACAACTTGGTCTAGGGGTTCAACACAGGCCTTCAACAAGATGTACCAGACCTGGAGTAGAATGAATGAATTCTTCTGAGTATATCATACAAAAAAGCAGCAGCAGCCTTTAACAGCAATCTCTGTGGAAAAGGCAAGAAGTGACAGAAATAGGCAGCAGGGTCTGTCTACCTCCTACACATATTGATTTAACCATTTACTTAAATGAAAGGGGCTAAACCTTCATGGGTATGTGTAAATGAGAAAGAACTTACTGTGCACTATCAGCATAAAAATGTCCTCTGCAGCACCACAAGTAGAAAGAAATTAACATAATTGGAAAAATTGGGGAGGGAAGAGATTGGTAAACTAAGATGCATCTCTGTGGAGCTGGCACTGGGTCTCCCAAGCCTTTAGTTTGTTATGAGTAGCTGCAATATATTCTGCCTCATTTCACTTCTAGAGGAAATTACCAATCCTTACAAACCCCACAACAGTCATGCAGCATCAAATACTGAAAATCTGAAAAATCTTGATGCTTTCTGGGATATTTCCAGACCCTACTTAATGCTTGACTCATGATGGCAATTATCCTCTCCATTCTAGGAGTACAGTAACTAATTAAGTGGGCTTATGAAAGCACAGCCAGAATCTGGAAGGAGAGCATAACTGATGTGATTATATTCCTGACATGTTCCTCAGTTCACAGCAAGCTTAAAACTGTTTAAGTCCAGAGTTCAAATGAATAGAAATCAAGTGCCAGGGATTGGAAGTACTGCAGTTTAATGTACCATTTACTTTAAATGAGATTGTTCTTTGGAGGAGTCATTCTTTATGTTTTATGATAACTGGAGGCAGGGTTGTCTAATGACTGCAACCAAGAGCTGTCTGGGTTATAAGTACAAGTGAACTACTTAAACATCAGGGAAGACTGATGGCTACCTTGGTTCCTAATCTGCCAAGTTAAAATAAGACCTCCTGGCAACCAAATAAACTGCACATCCTGAGTGGACCCAAAGGACAACGCTAAGGTATCACACCTTTATGTTCTTCCTATGTTTTCTTTGTCTTACAATCTACTAAACAGAATTAAAAGAAAGAAGACAAAAGAAAGAATAAAAAAGCAAGATGAAAAGAGGAAAAAAAAAAAAAGAAAAAAATAAGAAAGAAACAGTCCAAACTTTCCCAGAGAAGAGAATATTAACAAAAATAATGTATTTGTGCTGATGTTGAACCAGGGAGCCATGGGCCAGAGTTTGCTGAATAAGGAGCTGTGCAGAAAGGATCAAAATGTCTTTGGGGTTTTCCTTCATCTATGTCCGAAAGAGTCATATATACATATATAAAATAGGTATACAAGAAAGAGGAAAAGAGTTGCTTGGGAAGTGGGGAAATTATGCCCAAAGAACTTACTAAAAGATCTGTGATTTGCATTTTCTGTTGTCACTGTTTAAATTAACTGATAATCCAGTTCATATATAATTATATGTACATCTATATTTTTGTGCTTGTGGTATAAATACATAGGTATTATATAAACTTCATACTCTGTGTGCATATGTGTGCGAGTGCACCAAAATTTATAGCTCTTCAGAGTTTTCTGATTCTTTTTCTTCCTTTTACTTTACATCTTTTTTAACATTTATATTTAATCAGTAAAGGCAGAAGACTCTCTGTTTCGTATCTTCTCAACACAGAACATAGACTCTGATAGTTGTATCTGACAAGGTGATATACCTCCCCCCCACACACACAATCTCTTTTGCACACACATACACACAAAGGTTCAAAATATAATCACTTACATTTAAAAAAATGGAAGAACACTACAACTCATCTGAGTCCTTTCAGAAGAAGAAATAGTTCTCATTGACTGTTGGGATCACGGGATCACAGTGTCACATGCAGTTTATGTGGCTGATTATACCCAGATGATTTCACAGCCTTTTGCCAAAGACCTTAAACTTTTTTAATGCTACTATTAAAGTTTTCCCTTTGCAGCTAGGTTTCAGACACTTAAGAGTTTGAAGTACTTTCATTACAGATCTCTGACACTGTATTTTCCACTGTGGTGCTTGCTTCTGAGAACAAAATTATATAAATAAATAAAGCCCACATGTGACAACATGTCTTGAGAGACTCAATACTATAAAAATGTTCTAGCTACTTATATTAATTGATTTTTAGCCAATCCTTAAGCATGTCTGCAATTGCTACTGTCTTCTCCTTGAAATTATAGCCCTTTCTCTGTCTGAACTATTTAGTCTTTCAGAAGTTTGACACCAATCTCCCATTGCAATTATTTTTTTCCATGGCAGTCCACTGTAAATTACTTAAATTCTAAAGCACAGAGGCATGTTCACCTTCTCAAAATGCTACATTGGCTGAAAATATGCAATGTTTTTCTTTTCAGTAGAACAATCACCTTCAGGGAAACAGCAAGCCACTCCTTTTATGTCTCTTCTTAAAGGTATAATTCTTTTTATTCATTTTATGCTGTATGCTATCGCCTTTTCGTTTAACTAAACATTTTAAAATATAATTAACAATGCCATAAGACAATAATATTGCACAACCACACTCAGAAATAGATGAGTTTGCCTCTTGTAACATAATAAAAGTATATTTCAAAGTAAAGAAGGAGTTGCCTAATTTTATAGTCTTTAGTGCAGGTTTCATTTATTTTACATAAAAGAAAATATCAGTCTTCTGAAGTCAAAGGGACAATGGTTTTAATCTATGAATTTTGGTAATGATATTTGAGCTATTAAGAACTATCTAGGGTGTTTAGTTACAAAACTTAAATTGAATTAATACCAAGCCGCCTGCTTGGTATTCAGTCATAGCATCTGCTGTAGGACCCTAAAAAACTGGAAAAGCTGCTGTCAGCTTTGAAACTGACTGGATTGCTTAGCCTGCCCACTTACCTCAAGCCGTGTTGGGCAAAGGGTAAACCTTGACATAATTGTTGTGTTTTCCATTTTGCAATAAAGTGTGTAAATAATTTCATGTTAGTACAAAGGCTTTGTGCTTATTGCCTGTCACTACAGCTGGAGAACTGATGTAGTAATCAGGTGGGAGACAGTCACTGTCTTACTGTCCTGAATTAAGAAGCAATATTCAAACAGGAATAAGAGAAAAAAAAAAAATGGAGCAGTTGCTGAAGAGAGCTCTGGCTCACAGTACAGTGACCTGTAACACAGAAAATTAAGTTTGATAGCTGTAGAGCAGTAGTATCTCCAGAAGCCCTGTCCTTTCTTCTGTCCGTATTATTTTACATTTGAATATTTTGTCTTTTATCATTCTATTTGCAAGCAGATAATCCAGTGCAGACAGGTTAGACACTACCCTCATATTTTCAGTTATTGCTATAAGCCTCAAAATGAGCCCAAAAGGAAAACAGAAGTGAGTTAAAAAACATACAGACAAAATAATAATATTCTATCACATTTGTGTAGATAGTTTCAAATGTTACAGCATTCACCATTTTGCTTCTGGAACATGCCTACATACAATGGACACTGACACAAAAGTACCAGGGTTTCACTCAGACTCTCTGAAGGTTCTGCATGGTTTTAGTGTGAGTCAGTTGCAAATAGACCTGTCAGAAACACTTCCACCCCACAGAAATCAGGGGCGGTGGTCTGAAGACGCCAAGGAAAGTGTTGTAGGGAGGAATTAGCACAAATTCATTCATTTCTCTATGCTTGCTGAAACCAAGCAGTACCCTGAGGAATATTGCTGCAATCTATTCACCAAATGACTCAATGCCAGGAGTTTTGTCTTTTGTTATTCATAAGCTAGGAGGTAATTTAAATACAATTTTCCTTGTGATGAAAATGAAATATTTTAGGATAGGATATGTCATGTATCAGAGCCCTTTTAGCTTAAAAAAGGAAAGTGACATCTGAAGTGCAATTAATATGAAACATCTCTAAAGTGTTGCAGGTAAAGTAATTTAAAACCTGATTGCAGTAAACTTAAGAAAATGGAAACTACTACTTTTCTGGAGGTGAATGTTTATTGGGAACTATATAGCTCCCTATGCACTATGTAGCTGCACATGGTCTTACCACACCAGAAGGGCAAGAGAGAACCACTGGGGCTCCATTGGCTGCAGGAAGACTCTAGAAAAACACGGAGAATCATGGAAAACCAGGGAGCCCGGCACTTCACTAATGCCACGGTTCTTCAGATCAGCTGAGAAAACAAGAGTCTGAGGAATCAGCAAGAACACTCTGGAAGGAGAGAACTAGGACAGAAACCAATTGTTAATTATTATTGAATAAAGGGACAACATGTTATTCAATGTTATTGAATACTGGGAGCAACAGAGATACTAAACCCAATCTTTCTAATTGCCTAAATGGACTAAAACCTTCCTTAGCTGTGATCATGTTGGATATTTGCAAAACTGTTATCCATCCCAATCCTTAGTTTCAAGAATCTGGAAATACATACATATCAGCTGGTCACACAGTTTGTACAATCTACCAAAGAGAGATTTTAAATGTCACAGAGAAAAAAAAATATTGGAGTTTCAGTTATAATAAAACAAAAAAAAGAAATTAATGATAAGCTGTTTTTTACAAATTATTGCTCATCTTTTTTTTTATTACAAGTGCAGGAGCAAGTTATTTTCATAGATAAAGTTGTTCTATACAAACATTCTGTTTCATGGCTCCATATTTTATACATAAAATGAACATTTTTTTTAAACAAGTGTAAGCCTTTATTTTCACATAAATTCACGTTTTGTAGTAGGAAAGAACCTTTCATTTTTAAAATATTAGAAAACAGAAATGAAGTGTCCTTTATCTCTACCTCCCTGACAAGTTTTCATTCCCTTCTGAGTAGGAAAGTTCATTTATTCAGTGATCATGAAATGCAAAAAATGTTTTCTTTTAAGTCTTCAGGATTTTGTCTGTCTCTTTAAACCACACACCCTGCCATCATTGTTAAAAGGTCAAAACAAAGAGATGTTCAATTAACAGAAATAGATACCAAGGGAGTATGTTAATCTTTCATAACTGAAAAATCTCTATTGTTTTTAATACACTGTGGATCAGATAGGTAACGTCTACATTTTTTCATAAGCCCTCAGACCACCCACCAGCATCAGTAAAGCTATAGTTATACATATGTGCATGTGTACATGAAGATATAGAGTATAAATCAGAACCATTTGGAGAAATATTTTTGTAACTTCTATAACAATAATAAAGTTAACAAAAAGATTTGCACAAAGTAAAGACGAATCAGTTTTGGATTGCAGTATATCCACTAGGCAATTGTGCAAATACACTTTTTAAACTACATACGATTCTGTCTCTTTGTTTCAATTCAGGTGCCCAAATTAGAGACAAGCAAAACTTGTAAGTGGTGACTCATTTTGTCTGTATATGTACCCAGTTTACCTGAATCCTTTCATGTCTTCTTTCCCTAGTTCCCCCCCCATTCCATTTACCTGTTTTGTGATCTTTCAGTGCACAACTCTGACCATCTTCTCAGAAAAGTGCTCCCTGAAGATCCTTCAAAGGCAGCGTTCTCCGTTCCAGTTTCACCTTAGGAAGAATTTGCCATGACTTGGGTTGTCACCATAAAGACAAATAGACATGTTCTATTTTATGATATGAAGACACAGAGACCTCAGTTTAATTGTTCCTTTGAGCAAGAAATCTCCATTGTAGTAGACTTATCTCCATCTCCAGTCTCCAGTTCTCTCTTTGGTGAGCGTATATCAGGGTCTAAGGTCTTGAAAAAAGTTGATCACTGAGAAAGAGGATTATGTCAAGTAGTTCAAACTTATCATTACTCTTTAGAAAGGAATCACTCTTAATTACTATCAAAAGCCAGAGCTGGACTGAGATCTTTATAACAAGCAAGGCAGAACAACATGTCAAGAAACAAATGTGAACCTTTTCTGTAAAGCTGCTTTTCTTGTAGATCTGTGTATTTGCCTTCCATCTCTTCCTGAACTAGCTTTGCAAAGAGACTTGAACAAGGCTGGGGAGGGGGAGGGAGGGGGAGGAGGAAGTAAAAAACAATTTCTGTAAAGAATAGTAGGGGAAAACACTTCCCACCTATGACCTCCCCTTGGTGCATAGTAACAGAAGGCTCATGAGGAAAGCCAGTTTGGGATCTCTATTTTTTCCTGGTACAAATCTAAACAATGCTTTATTGTACTCGTATGGTGCTTTTTCTTGGAAAGCAATATTCTTCTCACCTAGCTCTAGCCATCTGAAACACATGCCTTTAGTCTCAGCTAATCTTTGAGGGTTGTATCATGGACTGTAGTAAGAAAGAGGCCTCTCCAATGACCAAGTCAGATACTTTTCTTAGGGCAGGATGAAGAGTCCTCCAGACATGCACATCTTCCTCCTTTGACTCCAGAGGGAGCTTAGATGATTTGTTCAGATCAGATGACTAACCTTCATGTGGTTAACATCAGGCCCGCCTCAGCTTGCAGGATAGTACTCCAGATAAGGAATGACAGAGCAGAATGCAGCTTCATCCACTCTTCCCACACTAACCTGCTTTCATTATACTCCTTCTGAGGGAAGTGTCCCTTCTACATGTTTTGGGAATCAGTGTCTATTTCAGTGAGGAAGAGGAAAGTGCTCTGCCTCCTTTGTTCAATCAAAGTACCACTAAATTTCCACAGTTAACCTTTAAGGAACAGAAACAGAAATGATCATCAGACAGTTCTTCAGGACAGACCAGTTCAGCATTAAATGCTCAGTTCACAGAACAGAAATGGGTCAAATTGTATGAGGAGAATTTTTCTTTTGAATTAAAAGCTACACATGCCACTATCACAACCTACACTGCTGTGACAGCATGCTCAAGAGAAATAGAAGTTATAGGAAACTTTATTCTTGATCTATTAACAGGGTTTAGGGAAAAAAAATTAAGATGGTTTCTAGAATAGTTCTGTGCAAATACTGATTGTCCCTGCTATAGACTCTTAGCTCCATCCAAATAACTTTATGACACACCACGTAAGAGCCAATGATAATAAAGTCTGGAGCATTCAAACTATCCTAAATTGGATATCTGACAATTTATGTTACTACTAGTTAGCTCACCCTTATTTTAATCCTCCACCCACATCAGTTCTATTTTCATCTAGGCTAACTATGTAGCTATTCTTATAACTTTGCCATTCTTCCAAAAAAAGAATCACTATTCTTCTACTAAGACAGGCTATTGAATATTGATATCACATTAGAGCTTGCAAATACCTTCAAAAGTGTTTAAAATACATCTGAAAAAATTTTCTTTTTCATATCATTTCACATGGTAAAAAGTGTCACACTTTAAGCAGTTGATTCCAGAGAAACATTTGCAATTATTTCAGGCACACCAGAATCATGTCAATTAAACTAATTGAAAATGGCATGTTATTAGCTCTCACTCACATGATGGAGTATATTGATTCCACCATTTAAAAGGCATGAGTCACTTACAAGGTATAGAACCAGCTTGAAGGAAAAATCCCTATGTTTTTAACAACTAGCTGTTGTTCTGCATGGTTATTTGAACTTGAGTGCTTTTTTTCACTGCGTGTTTAGAGACACCTCTGCTATGATGATAAAAGACAAACATCAGGACTTCATTGCTTTATGTTGATCTCCTTATTTCAACATCACATTAGTGGGATAATTTACAGCAGACATGTTGACTAACGTCCAGGTTTACACCTCCTAAACGTGACAAGCTGCAGGTAGGAAAACTGGGTGGTGTCTTAAAAGGATATGACATTGTTTAGGTCATATTTAATGTATTTCATCTACAAATGCTAAAACACTTACAGAATGAAAAACACCTATTACATTTTTTCAATAACTGACACATAATTAATATCCTGATTATAGCTGGTTATTGAGGTATTCATCCAAGTCACTCTCTGGGTTTTCAGAGGAGGTGTCAAGGAAAAAAAATAATGTGAATAATTTTCTCATGTGCATGGTGTAAGCCTTCTTTGCAGCATTTCCATCTCCCCTCTGAAAATGTAGATATATCATTCTATTGGTGATGCTGACTGAGGAAGACCCTTAAGCTAAAGTTATACTCCTATAGTATAATATACAACCCAAGACTGTGTAGCTTATTTTCCTGATTGCGACTAATGTACTCTAGTAAAGTAAAGCCTAGGATTCTGAAGGTATCTAAAATCCCACACACTTATTTAAAGAATTTATTGGCCTGTTGCAGAAGAGGTAAATATAATGTAATTATCTATGTCTGATCTCATGAATCTTTTAGAGAAAACGTTTGGGTTTTTTTTTCCTCACTTGGCACTGGTCTAAAGGAGACTGAAACTAAGGTCAATGAATAGACAGTGAGAGAATAAATCACACTCAGATTTACACTTTTAACTTTTTAACCATCAAGTCTACTTTTTTGCATACATTTTTTAAAAAAAACCCTAAACCTATCAGTTTTTATGTAGTTATAATAAAATTGTGTGATTGTGCTATTATTTAAAGGAGAAAATGTGCCTTTATGTACTAGCTGGAGGAAAATCTGGTACATAACAGTTTCTGTTCCACTCTGTTTACCAGAAGGAGAACCTGCTAAGCAACTTCCATTTCTCCCATTCCTTCTGTAATAGGAAGTGGTGTGACATTGGAAATTTCTGTCACAACTGTTCATCACTATTCATGACTGCAGGATCTTGTGCTCACAGCTGTGGTGAACTCCAACACATTCACTAAGAGTAAGAATGAACTTTTAATTTTGACTGAAAGAAAAAAAAAATATTAGTAAGAATCCCTCACAGGCACAGGAATGAAGGATATACATGGTATAGCACATTGGAAGAAGAATTTGACAGAACATTGCATCATGATATGCATTTTTCTTGAGCTGCTCAGAAAGTCTTATCCGAATAAGAAAGTAAGTTTCCAGATATCTGGGTTTTCATGGAAAGGGTTTAATTTTCGAGGATAAAAGAAAAGGTTTTGGGAAACAGAAACAAAATAATTTGACTTAGGTAAATTCAACTAGTTAGCAGAACATAACCTTCTTCCCATTTAAAAAATAGTGAAATAAATCAGCTTAGTATTTCCGAATCAAAGTTCTGTTCTACAACGTGCTTTGACCTTTTGTCCCAGTTTGGAAAGTAAACAGGTGCTGAAATGAATAAATGTGACAGAAACTCAATTTCCATTCAACTCTATTTATTTCCATGTGCAGCACAGTTAAATTCTGGAGGGCTTTTTGCAGCATCCTGCACTCCAGAAAGAAGAACTGGGAGGAGTGGATTTGGGAGCATTCTGTATTTCCAGGTACTGCTGTCTATTATACCACTAATGGAAACAGCCTTTACAGAAATCAGAACAAATAACATATAAAAAGTTAATGGCCTTGTCAGCTGAACAGTTTCAGATTTAACTTGGAAATGACAATAAAAATAGCAAAAGTACTTTCAAACTGCATTGCATTCTCCTTTGCTTTGCTGTTTCCTGGCCCATTTCTTTCTTCATTCCTCATGCCACTTCCATCTCATAGATATGCCTTTTTTTTGTTTGTTTTAGAGAATATAATACATAATATCTGCCTCTGAAATAGCATAGGGCAGAGGGAATTGGAGGCGATATTTTTTTTTTGTTTCAGTACAGAGATGGGTTTAAGCCACAAATTTGGCACTGGATTTGATGTAAACTTTAGGGAGGAGGCTGCTTCTGACAGAGAAAAACACAGCTTGTGAAAGCTCCATAGTGCTTCTCTCCCTGCTCTGCAACCAGAAATACTGCAGGGGTGCACAGCATAAAGGGAGGTGAGACACTGGTACAAGCAGTTTCTTGCTTTCTGCAGAACAGGCCCTGGCTGTGGGAAGACAATATTGGTTTTGAAAACAATGTTTGGAAGCAGTGTACATTTCTCGGGAAGCTCTGCAGGTGGCCCTAGCACTGAGCCTTTAAAAGCACAAAGCTTTTAGGCATCATCACAAAGATCTGCTGTATACTTATCCTGTTCTTAGAATGAATGTAAGGTGCCTAAGTACAAGGTTATTGTAATAATTAATTATAGTAGCAGTATTAACAAAAGCTTTGAGCACTCTACCTTACATGATCCTTAAAAGGGAGGCTCAAAAGCTGAAGTGTAGAAATAGCTTTTTATTGGTTTTGCTTTTCTGTGATATTCACAAGTCACAGGTCTGTCAAGAAAAAAAAAAAGCTTAGACCTGCCTCCTTTTAATAGTTTAGCTGAAGTTAGAGGAAGATGATGCAAGCTGTTTCACCCACTGCTGACCAAGCTTCTTACTCAGGACACGACAGAACTTGACTGCAAAGTCAAGAATCCCTGTAAGTGGCAGGATGGGAAAGGGGTATCCCTGGAGGCTGCTCTGTCTTTCATTGCCAGCCCCTGTAATTATACACTGCCTTTCAAAGTGACTTGTGAAAGCTGCCTTTGCAGGTTTGCTTCTTTTTCCCAGGCCCTGGGGAAAGTGCATCATAGCCATTCCCTGCCAAATCCAAACACCTTACGATCAAGCATTTCTAAATATGGCTCTGCAGTAGAGCTGCTGGGGGAAAAAAAAAAAAAAAACACCACACTTTTTTGTTCTTAGAGAATGGCATTTTATTCAACCTATCAAGCTTTACAGAAATATGTAGGTTGTGATCAATCTAGACCTGAAAGTCTTTCAGGTCTAGATTATTACTGAACTGTGGGGAGTCGAGAGGCTTTATAGTAGATGGTAGCTCTAACTCCTAGATATTTTTCTTTCCATTTCCAAGCTGCTAGTTAAAACAAACTCTGTTTGTTTGCATTTAGCAAAATTTCAAAACCTTAAACTTCTTCATAAGGTAGAAGTCCTCTCAATCTAGCCCTGCTGATAAAGACGCTGTCAGAACCATGAGTAAAAAAGTCTTTGTGCTATTCTAAGAAATGCATATTACAGCATGGATAACAAAGGATAAATGCATGCTTATAGGCAGGGAAGAATAGCTATTTTTCTCTCCATAGCCTCATGTGGTAAGAAGCCAGATCAGTCCAGCTCATGTTATTGCATTCCTTGGGAACATTCCTGTACAATACTGCACTGCTTCCCGGGTGCTAAGTGATAAGGATTAAAACTCTTTGACTCAGTCTGGTGAACATTTGTGTGAGCAGATTCAACTTCTTAATTGAGCGAAAATGCACTAACATAGGTATGGACTGCAGAGGCTACCTCTGGATAGGGTAAGGAAAACATAGATGTATCCCTCGGTTGCTTTTTTTAGCCGATCCAGGTTCCTGAGGCTAAACATGTTGTGTTATCCTTTCCAGTGACTGTGCACTTTGGAAGGATAAAGAACTATTTTAAGTTCTCATTTATATGGTGTGCTATAAAATAAGGCCCAAGATGGATGAACAGGGGCTCTGTTTTTTAACAACAGTGACTTAGAGATTTGCACATCAGCCATCTCTCCTGTAGGATCAGACAGATTTACAGTCCCTGGAAATGTTTGCCAACAAAGATGTTATTGTAACTCCAGTGCCTGTTCAGGGAAGTTTATGAGGTAGAGTTAGAAACTGTTCATATTGTCTTCCTGCACTTTATATATGGGAGAGACAATATGCCAAATGCATTGCTGAGTTAAAAGCAAAGCTACTGCAACGTTAGGATTGTATCTAACATCAAGTACCTCACGTTCTGGTCTGTTGCCTCCACCCTTCACCTAGAGAAGAACTGCCATATTTAACACTCCGTGTGTGACTGTAGGCCACTCAGTTATCTTTTCTGTGGTTTTGCTTGCACAACTGATAAGTAGGGGCTATGTTCATAAAGTGGCTCAAATTATTTGTATCTGTTCAATTCTTTGTGAGAAAGTTGCCTGGTCATTCATATGATTGGTTGTGGTTTACAATAATAATAACTGACTTTTCTCCTTCAGGTGCCATCAAAGACCGACTAAATGACAGGTCATTTCTGTAAGTGGACCTAACTCCATTGGGATTCATGGAAACTGAACTTTTGCCTGGATATTCTTTTCCTTTCTGAAATATACTGTTTCTCTTTTTTTCATATTGACCTCTTGGGTTTCCATTTTTGCTTCTTCTAAACACCTGTAGACTGCTAATACAATTAGTCAAGGCAGCTCATAAATCTTTATCCAAAGGCAGTTCCACTTGCTAGAGGAGAAAAGGAGGTAGCTCTGTTTCTTCTGCTTGTAATTCTTGGAGCATACAAAAGTTTCATATGTCTTTATATGTCTAAAATGCACCTTAACTAGATCTCTACTCTAGCTTTCAAAGTTAATTGCCTTTTCAATTAGTGAGATTTTAAATAACTTTGTGGAAGTAGGCTTCATGCAAATATGCTGCTCGGGGAAGATCCCCTGATCCATTTCTTCTACACTGCACTGATTGTGTTAACCCTATGCCCAAGAACCAATGCTTTCCTGCGAATACATCACTGACATTAGCTGCACATTCCTTGGATAGCAGCAAAGTATTTGGCTGTCTAGACACAGCCAAATAAGAGCACAGAGCTTACTTTGAGCAAATCACTAACTTCTATTGGCCAACAATGGGCAGAAAGGTTCTCTGATCCCTTTAGCTGTGGTGCATGGGAGTAAGTCCAGGCTCTACATGAACTAAGACACTGCAACATTTTCTTCACCATCATTTCCATTCTAGGAAGAAAAATATGATCCAGAGAGACTGCAAAGAAATGTGGGAACACAGCCAGAGTAGTCACTGCTAAATCTTTCACGTTCATGTGGTCATTTTATAATAGACCAGGTGTAACATAATTTTGGAGGTGTATATACAACAGGCAGATGGTACCTGGACAATCGCTCTGTTGTCAGAATAGTTCTGTTTCTCTCATATTACTGTCCAGTTCTATATTTGGAACATTGCTTTGTTTAGGCTGTAAATTAAGCATTTACTGATTTTTCTATTTGTGGCAAAAGCAGACTTCGTCTTTGTGATCCATTTGGATTTAGAAGTAAAGTTTTGACAGGAGTTTGTTTTTTGCCTGCTTCCTTGGTTTTAGGAAATATTTGCCTGAAGAATTGGCTCTTTAAAGTACCCAAGAGCCCAATTTAGCCATATGCTGCATTAGAAAGAATGAGAAAACTGTGTACATTTCAGAATAGCAGATAAAAAGGCCATGGTGACAGAAGCTTCATTCAATGTCTGAAGGGATTTTCCAGGCCTGAATGAAAATTGGATTAACTGAAGCGTGTGTGTGATAGAACGGGATTCTATTTTGGTTTCATTTTTTCATTAGAAACAAGCAGAATCCTACTTAATCAAAGATTCGAAGTCGTGGCACATGTGGGTCATCTTCCAGTGCTATGTATAGCAAATTAGACATATCATTCTTGATACATCAGAAACTGATCGTTTAATCCATTCTGAATAGCACAGTAATGTAGACTGCTATAGTACATGCCATTAATGTCAGCTACAGAGGTTGACCTCATGAAGCATGTGGACTTTCCATCTGTTTTGTAAATATTTTTATTGTTATTATTTTAATGATCGTCATACAAAGAAGCCTTGAGCTTACCAGCAATGACACTACAAACAGCACCCATCTCACTTATTTTCCACTGACATTGAAGTCACTACATCATTTTAGTTATATTGCAACCCATTATAAGGACTTAAATTCTTGGATCCTTGCAGTTACATTATAAAACACATGCAGGAGGCCTTGTGAACGGTGTGCTTTGTACCAACAGGGCATATAATGCTTCAGCCCATTCAAAGGTTTTAAGCCTGTGAAAGCTTGTGAGGAAATGACAGATAATAAACTATTTACAAGAAAATACGTTAAACAAGCAAGAACCAGAGCCAGTAAAATAAGTGCATTCATTCTGCTTCATGGACATTCTCCTGCTTGGAATAACCAAGAACCAGTGTTGCTTCCTTGCTACTTTGCTGTTACTATGCACTATGCTGTAGACCATTGTAGAGAGGGGAATAAAAGAGGTGCCAAAAGGGATTAGAAATTTTCTTTTCTCTCTCTCCACTCAAAATAGTTTTCTTAGTTCACCAAATATATCTAACAGAAGGTCCTGTGGGTTTACACATGCTGGTGTTAGCTGTCCCCAGCCAAGATGTGGATACAGCAGTATATTCAGTGTATTACTATTTCAAAATAGTAATAAAGGATCTGTGTTGCAGCACCAAGTTTTCTGGTGATTTTTCCTATCCTTCAGAATGTGTAACCAAAAGTCTCAGACACAGTTGAAGATTTCCTGCATGTAAATTAGAATTAACTGAAATAACAGCTGGCTTTCAAATAACTGATTTTCCAAAGTGCTCTAAGCACATTGATGTGCTTTACACCCATGTGCAAAAAGCAAGTATTTATCTAGAAGCAGAACTTTATCTAGAAGCAGATGTCAATGACAGCCTAAGAACATGCTTGTATAAAGACCCTCAGCTGGACTTGCAAGAAGGGAAGTTTAAGGTCATCAACAAGGAATGTTCCAGAAAGTTGTCATATTTAGCACAAAATAGCACGCTCATCAATCATCTCTGTGAAGCAAACAGGATTTTGACAAATGGCATGTTTGTACAAAGTGCATGAAACTGTAGCTATTTTAGGAGGCCTTGCTCTATTGTCAAAGTAGAAGAGATAAAGCTATTTCACTTCTTTGTGTAGTAAAATCACCTGTACAATCGTGGCACTTGCTGATGACCAACCCAAATACCTCATATGTGCCCATTCTCCCTGCTCTGCTGTAATGCATTGCATTCATCATCCTCAATAACAATGGAGTGAATAGGGTCCCTCTGTCCATTCAGTTGACTGATGGCAGAGTCCTGTTCCCCGAAGGCTATGCAGACAGAGCTCACTGGCAGTATGATAAGAGACTTCTCCCATCAATCCCACCTGCAGATGAAGAGTCATGTCCCTCAACTGTCCTTCTTAGCAGCATGCTTTCTCTTTTTCCCTACTCCTTCCTCTTTGGCATGCTAGCCGGCCATCTTCTTTTCTTAAGCAGTCTTTTGCCATTTCATTACAAAGCCTTTATTTTTGCCTGTGCTTGTGCAACGTCCTTCAGCAGTACTTGTGGTTAGATAACTTGGGAGGTGAAAGATCTGAGGAGAAGGATGAGAGCAGTGAAGATTTTGTCTCCAGGTAGCCTCAGATTCTAAGATGTCACAAAAAAGTGATATAAATGAGACACACAAAAGGAGAGCCTGGATGTGATAAAATAATACACTGACAGTGGCCTTTGTCTTCTCGATATACCTTCACTTCTGAAATTAGGCAGTGCATTTTGGTATCTCCTATTTCCTTCTTCAGAAACTGCTTGTATGTCAAAACCAACAAATACAGTTTGAATGCTAACAATCAGTGAGGTAAGTATCTATGTTTTCTGTATTTCATAATTCTATTTTCTTATATTGAAATGTGTTGTGAATATTGTTTTTTTGGCCTGGGGGATTTGTTCTTTTGTAATTTGTTGTATAAAGTGCTGAGTTATTGTTTTTGTTACCTTTATGAGTAGGTTTTAATAGTACTATTATTCAAATTTTATTGTGCTTTCATCAAGCTCCCATTACTGTACTCTGACAAAACATCATCTTTTGTACCCCAAAGACCTCCAGCAGTATCAATGTGATGATCATGAGCACTCCTTGGTATAAGCAGCTGCTGTCTTTTTGGCATGCCACACTTCCCATTCACTCTGCAAGTCCATGGAATATTTGAAGATAGGTAGACACAGGAAAATCCTAAGGATTCCTTAATTTTAGTTAGCATGGGAAATTACCACCTGTCCAAGTGAAATCATACGTATTTCCCTATTTTGACTTTCTCACAGTAGGGGATATCCTTCATCTTCCACATTGTTCCTTTTCTGTCTTTAATTTAGATATCCAAATACCTGATTCCTTTTCTGGTCCTTCAGTCAAAAATGATTTGATAGAAGCATTTCCCTGCTGGAAGAGCCGCACTTCCCCACTTCCCCTTCCTATCTTATATCTATATTTCCTGTTCCCATGTGTGTCCTTGCACTCACCACTTTGGCTTTTCTGTTTTCATAGGGCTCTACCGGAACTTATTCCTTTGGCTCTGTCTCTGAAGAAATGCTAATGATGCAGACCCCGATGCGTCACAGAGGAGCTTTCCCCTAAGCTTCAGCTATCCTATTGTTTTGTCTGACCAAGTCTATTCATAAGATAATAACACTTAATGAGTCCCTCTCTCTCTCTCCTTCCCACAGACAGACTTGTAGACGCCACTTTTCAGCTTTTTAGCATTAAGACCAGGAAGCAGTCACTACAAAAGCATGTCTCCATTGCAGGCAGAGCTATGATTGCATCACATGCAGGCATACTTGAGTTACCTTTACAGTACTCCCAGTATCTTGCTGGGTTACTGGGAGTCATTCTGTCAGCCCCAGGACTGTGTGCTTACCTGTGCCCTTAACCTATGCTAAGCTACACCCTCCTGCAACTCCATTTCCATTTGCAGCTGGGTTCCCCCAAGTATATTCCCACAGATGTGTATCCAGCAGACCTCGTGTTGTATTATAAATATTTTGAAAGACTGTCAGGTATCAAATAACACCAACAATTCATAAACGCAATCTGGAATCTATGTAGTTATTGAGGAAGTTTTTATGCAGACTCATGAAAAAACAGGCTTATGCAGTGCCTGGTAAGAGAGATGATGTTATAGAAAAGAATTTTCTGATAAGTTGACTTTAACCAAATTTATACTAATGGTGTCATCCCAACATAAGCACCAAAATGGTCTTAACACTGGGGAATGTATCTCTGCTGGGGTGCTCCAGTCACACACAGGCACTGCTGGACATACTCTGTACTTACAGACATGAGTAAAAGTACTCTCCATATCTGTAAAATGTGAGGAGTCAGTGATGTATTTCCACTAAGATTTGTCTAGCTGCAGTCTTCCATGTTACACCATCTCCTTCCATGCATCATGAACATATATGCTGGCAGAGGCAAGAGTGTTCTGGCTAGATAACTGACTGTTTTCTCCCAGGAGAACCTTCATTTTTAGCTCATGTTCTGGATTTCTCACCTCAGCTGCTGAATGGTGAGCAGCTGCCTTCCTCTGTCTTTTCTTCCTTGTTTTTCTACATCTGGCCAAGATCCCCAAGGAGCACTTCCTTCCTGGTTGTAGAGACAAGAGGGCTTTTGCAGACAGCTGTTCCCCCACAGATGCCAGACAAATGATGAGTCTTCCCCATCCTAAAATTTTGCTCTGCAGTTAAACCTCATTTTGCCATTCCCCTTACTTTGTTTCCTAATGGATTTTCAATTGTTTGGATTTTTTAAAAAATCCCCCCTTTTTTTTCTTTTAATGTGAGCAATCACTGTTGTGTTAGTTATTGCACCTAACTGCTTTGTCGGAGGCAATATTTGCGGATTAGTGAGATCCATAATTTGAAAATTATGTGCATTAAAAATATGGGAACATGAAAGCAGTGGCATGTTCTGGCAACTGTGAGGATGGTCTGCAGGTGCAAGCTGCAATTTGGGAAAATTAGCCCTGAATTTTGAAGGCTGAATATTAAGTTTGTTATGTCTTGGTTTTGCAGGCTATATCCGATTGCACTAGGAGTGCCAGTTGATTACCTCTTTCATATCAACCAAATGTATCTTTTTCTTACATATCAGACCGGCATGGCAATTTTAATTAAGATTTTTGAAGTATAAGGGATTATTTTAAATCAAGATCTTGGCTGGTAAAGTATCTAAAATAACAGTTGTTATGTTTCCATTATGAGTTAATAATATTAGCATTGAGCTGCTAAAGTTGCTGGCTTGACGAACACTAGCTCTTTTGTTGCATTTCATGATCCTTAATTTCCTTACTAATAAGCTATATGTCCTCAGTGCATTTAGCACATTAGCTGCAACCTCGGCAAACACTGATCCGTCTGTTCTTTGAGTAGGGTGCAAAAAAGGCTGACAATGCACAAAAGGTGCCTAAAGCAACTTGTTCTGCAATGAAATCAGTTGCACAAACATGTAACTCAGTGCCTGCCTCTCTCTTTAAAAGTAATTGTCCAGAACAGCTGACTCAACCAGCACATAAAACTCTGCCCATATAAAGAGCTCACCTACGCCATTTAACAACTTGTTTTTGCTGCTTTGTTCTAAGCATTCTCAAACTATCTCTGTAGGGTGAACCCCTGCACATAAGACACCATCCACCTCACAATGAAAGCACTGAGACCTTTGCAGTTGGCTTCAGTGGTATGTGGAGCCCATGATCATTCCTGTACAGATATTAGTCCCCAAGAACAGTCATCCTCCCACCGTTGTTTTCATTATTCACTGTATAACTTCCTCTCCCATTGCATTTTCAGGGATGGACTTCCCAAATCTCCACTCATTGGACTCCTAGCCTCTGGATCAATAAGTTTGGGGATGGATGGGTTGAAAGTTGTGAGGGATTCTCAACGGGAGTGCCAAGGGACACTGAATACCCTTAGTCACATTGAAGTGAAGTAGCCTGTGACTGCATAGTCCTTCATCCACACACCCAGACTGGACTATCTCTCCTCCTATTAAAAGTAATAAGCATAATATAAGCCCCAGCTTCTGAGGTAATCTGATATTTCAAAGCAAGAGGGAAAAAATCAGAGAACAAGCTTGATGCTATAGAAAGTGACCATTGCTCATAGCAAGCTATGACGAGCTCTTTGCTGATGTGTGTCTTGTCAGATACATGCCAAGGACATACATGTGTTTCTTCATAGGAGGTGTGTCAGAGCTTACAGGTGGGGTGGCTCATGCACCTTCCATGTTGATTAGATAGGAAAACTCATGAACTTTGGTCATAGAAGGAGGGTTAGCAAGTTGAGCAATAAATATCAGAGAAGAAACTGTTGTACAAAAAGAAAAACAAAAAAAAGGAAGGATATGGTGGTAGACATTTGGGAGAATAAGAGAAGAAATTAAAACATATGGAAACTAGTTATGGAGCTACTTATTATCTCAGCCTAACTTCAGTTACCAAGTGCTGCTCTGGTCTACCCACTATAACCTCTTCCCTC
Organism: Eurystomus gularis; assembly: GCA_013400335.1. NCBI lineage: Eukaryota > Metazoa > Chordata > Aves > Coraciiformes > Coraciidae > Eurystomus > Eurystomus gularis. The sequence goes on from VZZY01023496.1 coordinate 157,314, forward strand.
CTCTTAATTTTCTCGTACTCTAACTTCTCTCTCCAGTTCACAGAAACTAGCTTTTATTAATCATAGATTTTAAAAAAAAAATTATCAGCCATGTTTTTCAGTTAATTCAGCTGCCAGCTAGTAATATCACCATCTCCTTCTTGTGTCCAGGACTTTTGTGTTTTAAATATTCATCCCTCTTCCAATTTTTCAGCCTTTATCTTCAGAGTCCGTCCTGAAGGCTTCCTAACCTTCTGTCCGTAATTTCCTTACCATTCCACTCAACTGAACTATCTCACCCAATAAGTTTTATATCTGCTTTTCCAAAATCAATTTGTATTTCTCCATTTGAAAATATGTCTAGAGATTGTGCAAAGGAGAGCAGAAATTTTCCCTGAAAGGAAAATCTGGGAAAATAACAGTCTAGGAAAATAACAATCATATTTATTAAATTTGGGGAAGTAATAAATACAGATTTTCTTTTCAAAATTTTCTTTCATATTGATTTTGTAATAGTTTGAGATACATTATTACAGTACAAAAATATTAAAGATTGAAATTTATGGAAATAAATGTCATAAAGATGCCATTTCCAAAAAATAGCATGTACCAAGTGTTTCAAAATACAGGGTATTTTCTTCAGAATTTCCCTTCATTAATGATACTGAAGTTGAAAAGGGCTTATTTGGTTTACAAGGAATAAAACCTTTGAAATCATAACAGAAACTACAAAAGTCCTTTCCCTGTACAGCTTCAAATAAAATAACTTGCAATTTACTGTACGTGCCAAAAAACTTTCAAAAGTCCAGGGGGAAAAAGAAATTATATGGGGGTATTGGGGATAATTCTGTTTCACAACTACTCTGGATGGATGGCTAGCATATTACAAGAACAATGTGATTTTCTTACAGGTAAGTGCATGTTAAGTGTCCAATCCAATAGTTCTATGAAGTGTTCTTGCCAATTTCCATTTGAAGATAAAAGAAAACCTCATGATTTGAAATGTTTCCAACTCAAAGTAGTCATATTCTAAATCTTACTTCTTGGTATGCCAAGTCTATATACCCTTGAAAATTCTTTACCATTGTATACTATCATCAAAGGATAATACAAAACTATCTGTAATGTCTACCTTGAGAAACATGTAAGTATTGTATTTTAAATACAAAAATATAACTTGATTCCACCGTGAGTGTTATTAAAATCTTCTACATAAAGATGAAATTGTACTTTATTTTAAGGTGTATTCAAACCCATTTCTGTAACAACTGAAAATAGGCTTGTGTGAATTCTTCAACAAACCAATTCTTTCCTAAGTAAAGCTAAAATTACAGAATCAGGTTATATTTCAGTAAAATAAAAGTGTTTTGACATTACTCATGGGCCACATTTTTATGGCAAACAGAAGTTATTATCTCTTCCATGACACATTTGAGTGTCCACTTCTAAGTGGTTCCAGCTTTGAAATCTGAGAAATTTCCAGCTATGAAAAGCAAATACACTATACTTCTGCTCCTCCTGTCACCTATAAATGTCCATTACTGAGAACAAAATCTTCTCACAGAAGCTATTGAATACATGAACTTTTAAAATAATTGCATGGTTTTCCACATGATATAGAAAGAAATAAAGTGTTGGAGTTTACCAAATACACACTAACTCCTGCCATGATTTTTAGAAATGTTTTAAATTAGACTTTCCTGCTAAAATTCTCTGTATCAGTTATGCTTCCCCCAGATATAATTTATGGTGATTCTTCTACAAATATAGTAGAGTGGTAAGAACATTGTGAACTAGTATATTAACCCCAGGTAAAACTGTAGATTCTTACTTAAAAAAAAAACAAACAAAGCCAACCAAATCGACTCATGCATTTGAGACAAGCAGTTGTATGTACTTTGAAGTTAATATACTGACAGCAGAGAAAAAAATATAAATGTAAATCTACAGTAACAATAAATTACACAGATGAGAAAGTCACATATTAACCTCATTACTGGAAAAGAATTATGAAACAGCGGAGCATCAGATGTAAGACTGAGGCTTTCCTTAACCCCTTCAAAAAGAGATATCCAATAAAAGGTAGGATAGTGCAGGCACATTTGAACAAGCTGCATCCAGACGTGCACCATGGGCTGGATCCAAGTGGACCGAGATTGACGAGAAGAATCTTGGAAAAGTGACTCCTCAGCCAAGTGCCACATCACCAGGCCATTCCTGCACTGCTGTGCCAAACACTGCTCTTATTCTAACAAACTTTCTTTAGTCTTCTCTGTAACACTTCTGGTTGGTCATGTCATAGCAGTCCTGGGAAGGGAGAGAAAAGCAGATGGAAAACTAAGAACAAAGTAGGCTCTTAGATGAAACTTCCTTGGGGAAAGAGATTGAGAGAGAGAGAATAACTGGGAGAGATCAGACAGAAGTTTTTGCCAGGATATGTGAGTAAATGACATCAGGCATTTATGGAGGTTAAAGCAGTAACAGCCAAATTTCTCTCAACCTTGAGAGAACCCACTAAGGGCTCTGGAGCGGAGTGAAAGGAAGGGCAATCTGTCTAGTATGCTTGCTTGACGTATGTGCGTGTCCTGAACATTGTCTGTGCATAAGCCTCCAAAACCACAGCACTTCAGTATTCAATCCCTTCTTGTGCTGCAGAATTAATGTATGCCTCTCTAGTATTACCTTGGAGGGGACCATAAGCTGATTTTCCAAATATTTCTTAAAAAGTTGTATAACTTCACTGGTCTGGAGAGAAAATATTTGTGACGATGAAAGGAACACGTGGTTTCCTGCTCAGGGTCTCAGCTTCTGTTGAAATCTAAATATGAATCTAACCACAAAGTTGTGGCCAAGCTTTGTCTTGGTGTTGGATAGCCAAATTCCATGGAACTTCATAGAGTTGAACCTCACAACACAGCATATAGCTTTTCCCAGTGCTTCTATGCATTTTTGTTCTTACACTCACCTCAACATTTCTATGCTAATCTCCCACTCTCCAATTTTCCAGTATAGGTCATTATACAGACATTTTACTTAAGATGTCTTTCTGTTGTTGGTGGCAACAGACCAATGTGGACTGGCCAGCAGAGGGTGCTACTTGAATTTGGGAATAAATAATACCAATATTCTTTAAGAATAATCAGATTTCCTTGAGAGTACACAAATCACAACCTCCTTCAGCACTAAAGAAACTGAATGATGGTATATTTTTTCCTGAAATGCTTTTTTCAACTGGTAATACAAAATGCTGAGGAGTGATCTAAGTGAAGCTTTGGGCAGATGCTCTAACAGCAGTCTAAATGGCAGTAGATACTACTGCTCAGAAATAAGCATTGCATACACAACCCAGTGCTCTTGGTTCACTTTGGTAGACTTCTCATTTTATATTCTCTCCACAGATAAGTTGGAAGTTAGGTTTTCACTCCTGGTCAGGCTTTTTACCGCTGCCTTTTACCAGACCAAACCAATTCGCCTGAAATTTCATAAGTGTGTTATTCTGCCAAAGTAGAAGTTAGATGGAAAGTTTGAGGTAAATTCAACAAGATGTCTGAGAGACATGAGGGCTCAAAAAAGGAAGCGGTTTCACCTCTTGAAAATTTTCCTAACATTTTCTTTGGCTTGTAATAACTGCAAAATGGCCTGGCTGAGAAACTAGAAATTTGTTTTAATCTTTTGTAGATGGTGATTTCTGTTTCCTTTGGCTTCTCTTGGGGTGCTTCAGGGGGCAATTATTTAGTCACTAAAAGACATTTATGCAAACATTTAGGGTTCCTAAATCCGCATGTCAGCTTTCATAGGGCTTATGAAATCCACAATAGTGGAATGCAGATTTCCCAGACAGCATAGACTTTTTCACAGCGTAAGTCTTGTGATCTGGGCAGGGCAAACTTCCCTTCAGAAAAGACTTCAGTAGGTTTCAGATGCCCTGTGAGAAGTTCTGGATGGTCCCACCCACAGCACCATCAGGTCCTCCAAGACCTGCTTGAGGCCATTCCCATAAAGACGTTTTTCCTCCTTTTTGTCTCTTCTTAAAGCTCTCCTACTTGTCTCTGTTATTTGCACGTATGTCTCTTGGCAAGATTTGAGGGAGAAGCCATCCTTCACCACTAATCTAAACTGGTTCTGTAAGCTATGCCACTCCCAGTGCGTGGCCAGAGGCAGGCCTGTATGTAAAGATTTACCCCAGTGATATCCAGGAAAAAAAATCAACTTTTGCATTCTCACTGGTTGGTAAAATGCCCTGTACTGGCCCTGAGGACTATGTCTTTAAGTGTAGTTAACAGTTTTTCAGTAGGTAGCAAAACTTTCCATGATGTGGTTTGAAGTTGATCTGAACTTTCTCAGTATGTGATTTGTTATTCCTATTAGCACAAAGTCTAAGGAGTGAAGCAATTTACTGGCAGCATTTTTTGTAGAACAATATTAAGAAAAAGATTACATTCCCTAATGATTTATGAACAGAATATGGTCAGAACTAACACCAACCTGGTAAAGATACAGTTCCATTTTTGAGATTTTTGTGCTGCTGCCAACTTCCTGGATTTACCATGAATTACACCTTTTTCAAGCCAAAAAGAAAGAAAGAAAGAAAGAGGTAGGATCCAAAAATATAAGTCAGAAAGAATCTATGGAAGTTTGAGAAAGTTGAAACCAGGCTGTCAGAAAGGAATGAGGAAGGTATGCAAAAAGTATAAAAGAATTAATACTACAATACTACTCTTCAAAGTACAGAGCATTTTCTGAAAATAATTTAGTATTATTGAAATGTTGACTAGAGGAACAATGTGTAAAGACAGTCATAAGAGAGACATTGCATTATGAGTGAGATATCTTTCTGTTATCAAACTTTCTTTTTCCCATTCCCTCTTTTATTCTGTCTCCCCACACCCAGCTTTACTGTATAATCTATTTTATGAAGGGAAAATAAATTCTGAAGAAAGCCTTGCTTATGGTCACCCATCAGCCTGCTATGCATACAGTTACTGGCCCAAGTTGTATGTATCAGTAATACAGCTAGTAGTGCTGAAGAAGTAAAAAAGTGGTACCTTAGAAATGATAGGCTGAATTTGCATTGGTTAAACTAATGAAAACCTGGTGAGTTCAAAAAGACAGAGACTCAGTAGAGAGCAAGACATGCTAACAAAATGAAGACTGATGTATAAATGCCAGCTGTCTCAAAAGCAAGTGAGAAGGTAAAAATAAAGAATATCTAAAAACTATAATGAAAAATGGTTCTTAAAAGTTTGTTTCTGAAGGGCAAGGGGAAAACAAGAACAAAATTATTTTCAATGAAAATCTTTGTTACATTTCACAAAATGGCCACAACTGATAAACATGCAGCCTGTTTACAAAGACTTCGTAGGCTTCACTTTTGTAATCTCTTCTATAGAAGGAAAACCTGCACTGGATGATTTTCAACAGATTTGTTGTTTCTCTTCCACCAAACAAAAGTATAGAGGAAGCACTGATGAACAGAAGACCAGAAACAGAAAACACATCAGAAAAGAACAGTGCTAGGACACCTCATGGGTCACCCAGAATGTTGTCCCTCTTCAGATGTTTTCTCAGAAAAAGACATTTTTCATCCTGCAAGTAATTATGAGGATCAGTCATAATCTAAAGGAAATTTCTTCACTAAAACCCATTTGTCTTGTAATTTATCTGTTTGCAAATACGTGGGATTTTTTTTCATCAAACAGCTCCATCACCTTTCCTGTACTTGAAAGGGAAGCTCCAACAAAGAGTGCTTGCAGGTTCATTATTTGGCTCAGTTACTTGGCAGATGTGAGCAAGGCTGTGTTTTGGCTAGCCTGTATGCTCTAATGTAATATTAAACCAAAGAAAAATTTAAATGGGATCCAAGTGCAGACCTGCAGCTAAGAGAAGCATTTTATGAAAAAAAGTAAGATTCCTGAAATTTTATCTTCACCCTTGGGATAATCTAAATTATTTATGCCAGAAACCATAAATTAAGCTCAATATTCTGTTATAAATATGACAAAAATCCACTGGTTTTTCAATCCAATTATTTTCTAGCAACACTCACCCTATTTTTACCTTCAAGATAACATTGCGAAATCTGGAAGGACTGCTTATAAGGGATTCTGACCTCTGTTTGCAATTCTCCTCCTGAGAGTTGCAGACTCTCTGCAGACCTGGTTTCTATGTGTCCTGATTTATAATCATATTAAGAAATTTATTCCACGACATGTCGTTAAATGGCAAAACTGCTTTTTCTGGCTGGCAGTTCACAAGAGTATCTGAATTATTAACTCATCCACAACAGCCAAATGGCAGGTTAGCTGCTAGTACAGTCACAGCCTAATTGAAAACTGCATAAAATGAAAAGCATTGTGGTATGAAAATGTTTGGTAATTGATTTCTTCTTTCTCTGTATGCTAAAGGATGATTTTGGAAGGTTGATAATGTTTATCATTGTGACTCCAAAGTCTACTTGCAAGATCAATAGATCTCTTTCCTCTTTATAATTGTTATATTTATGAAAATGTACTTTACATGCTTTTATGAATGTACGTATTCAGTTGTTATATAGAATAGATATAAAACACTATCCTGAAGAAAGAAAGCATGAAATACATATTAAGACAACAGAATCCATATAAGGAAGCTCAATGAAAAAATCACTTGATGGTGGATCACTGGCATAAAGTCTGTTCTTTACTGGGGAATGTGCTTTTAGTACCAATCTGCAGCCAATATAAAAATTGTGAGATAATTTTGTTGAAAAATATTATTTTTCATTTACTTTTTGCAACACTGGGTCCATATAGTTCCACAAAAGACTTGTTTTGGTTTGGGTATTTTTGGAAGATCCTGTTTGACTTGAATGAGCTTCACATCAGTCCTCAGTTCTATACAAGATAAAACTCCATCAGAATTTTTCTGCCATTGATCGTAGACCAATTAGGAGGAACCAGGAGGTTATCTGAACCATGAGGTGTACAGATAATCATGAAAATTGCTTCTGGCTTGTTTATAGGAAGGATGCAAAAATTACCCTTGCAATTGTTTGCAAACTCTTTAAACTATCCTTCAAATGGTGTTTGTTTACTTTCTTGGAGCTGCTCTGGGACGATATGCATCCTTCATTTGCAACCCATCATTCATGACTGATCACCTACCTATGAGTAACACAGCCATCTTCAACTAATTCTGATATAAATTTGAAATTATATCACAGCATGATTACATTAATTTCATTCTTTCTCTGTATATGTATTGGCAATAATAAATAGGCAAATAAATAGGATTGTAACTAGGATTTAATCTGTATACATGCATACATGCACATGCATAAATATTTATGAAAGAAACACAAAAGACAGATGCATGCATTGCCTAGAAAATAAAAGAGTAGGTCAAGAAATACTTTTTGGTGTCTATGAACAACAGGTACAATTTATACAAGCTAAATTCCATCTACCTGTATTTGTCCTCAACCATACACATGTGGATGATTGTACACATATATGAATATCAGGACTTAAAGAGAGGAACAAAACAGTGTAAACTAATGTATAAACATTATGTACAAAACTTTTTGTATAAAAGGCTTCTTTAGCTTTTTGAAATTCAGGCAAGAGAAGGCTTAGATCTGCCTGGGTTTGTAACATTTTGCCCTAACACCTCCACAGTTAATGAGTGCTGCAAAGCTTTATGAAAGCTGTGGTTGAAATAGTTGTTTGTAGCAGAAATAAAATATACAGAAGTTATTACTTATGTTTCAAAGCAGCTGTGATTAGCCATAAAAAATAAGCTTAGTAAATGTTACAGACATGAATATCTTAAAACACCTCCAGAGAGAACTAAACTGTGATCACAGTAAGGCAATTTGATACAAACTTCTACTTTGGCAACAAGCTGTTTACTTCAAAATCAAGCTGTAGTAGGTAGAAATTACTCTAGGTTTAAGCAAACGTTGTTCAGAGTTTAAACTTCCATTTGCTGTGGTCAACTCTTATTTGTCTTCCCCAGGGAAATATAGATTGCCATGTCACTACTAGCTGTCCTCCCTTTGCCTTGCCTTCCCTTCCTTCCAGTTGCTTCCACTCAAATGGTACCAACCTTGGGGAAAAAAAGACCATCCTTAATTTCCTTGAAGCAGTAACCTCAGAAGTCTTTCAAAACATATGCTCTAAAGAGGAAATTATTATCTTCATGTAAAAAGTATTCAATATTGAAAGATTTCATTTCCATTTGTGCTTTTTCTTGAGCTAAATGCAGGGAGGTATACAGACAACATTAAGAGATTCTCTATACATCCTCAAGGCCTTAGGGATACAACAGTTTACTGTTCAGACTTCTTGTTACATTTACTCTCTTGCTTGTCAATGAAGCACATGTCCTCAGTGGGCTGTGGCCAAATTCACATCCCTGAATTTTGCCTTGGTACTCTAAGCATTTTGCAAGACAGCTACACTCCTGCTGGGTCTTCCTGCCTGTCAGAGTCTGCACTCCTGGAATTATAGCTTTCAGCTCAAGGGAAAAAAACACCTCTGCCTCTGAATACCCTACACAACAGGGACCTCCTAGTCTAAACTAGCATATTCCTTCAGCGTTGTGGAAATTATGTTGTCCAGCCTGGTGGGGCTCAACTAAAATCCAGATGTCACAGTCTCTGCATGTACTCTAATCTTTAGACCATTGTAGAAGAAGCAGATATCAACCAGTTACTTCAGGGAAGGTGCTTACAGGTAGCGAACTCAAAGTCATCCAGAAGTGTTACATGGTCTCTGAGCAAACAGAGAAATCAGAATACTTTGTTAATAATTCTCAAATGGAGCTAAGTGGAAGATAGTCACTTCAGCATCTTAGGTAAGCAGCCACACTTCTGGACACACACTTTCGATCAGCTTCATGTGCTGGGGAACTTGCATCAGTAAAGGTAAGTGCATGTGCTATCTCAGATATTTTGATACATAAGAGTATGAGACTAATCTGACTGGGTCACGCCACAGGTCCATCCAGCTCAGATTTCTATTCTCAAAAAAGTCAAAAAGAGTTTGCCTACACCACAGGTCCATCCAGCTCAGATTTCTATTCTCAAAAAAGTCAAAAAGAGGTTGCCTACAGAAGGGTGTAAGTGATGCTACTCAAGAATATTCATCCACCCTTTAACCACTTGTGCCTCACTGACTTTTTGAACCAGTTGTCTTATATATAATAATTCTCAGTGGATTTTTCTTACATGATTTTTTCTAGTTGTCTTTTGAAATCATGTGAACATTCAGGATCTGAAACACCCTGCGATAAGGAATTCCATGGCCTAACTGCATGTTGACATAGATGAATTAGAGCCAGCTTGTCTCTCTCCTGGACCTGAATTACACTATGGGAACTTAAGTGCTATTTACAGTTCACTCTTGGTACTCTAAACTGATGACTTGGTTGAACAAAATCTGAAAGCCAGGCCCACTGATGCTTATATTTTTATAATTACATTTAAGGTATTTTTCTGGCATGACATCACAGTGCTGTGGCAGGACTGAAGTCTTAAAACTGGGCCACTTAGTAGACCTGTTCACCCCTACTTTTTGCAGATTGTTTTATGTGTTCCTTCATATTAAGTCCATTTCCCTTTGCTAAGACTTACACTGTTTTATTTTTCTTTTTAATCAACAGAAATAACATCTCTTAATGATAAGTACAACAGGAAGAATAAGAAACTTATATTTTTTTAAAATCCAAACAGACTAAGCTGAGATAAGGTATTAGGACACTGAAATCTAATTTCCCTTCTTAGGGGGAAATAAAAACTCTCTTCAGATCTTGGACAAGAAACAGCAAGGAAAAGTATTAAATATCATATTGCTTTTTGATGGCAGAATGGAAGCAAAATATTGGTGGTAGCAGTGTGGATCTCTAAGTCACATAAAACAATGAAAAATCAAAAGACAAAAAACAAAATCTGATTTCTTTTGCACACATTTTGATCTTGTCTATATCTGTGTGCAAACAATCCATTTGTTTGACTATAACCCCTAGGTCATTTTCTTGCACTTCTACATGCCATTCCTACTGTGGTATAACAGATAGGCAAAGTAGATAAACAGAAGAAACAAACATTCTCCAGTGTGATGAATGCAATTTATAATTAACAGGGACAGGGAAAAGATTCTAAGCTGGGGTTTAGAAAAATTACAAGTCCTGATGTTCAACTTTTTTCTAAATTTGTCTGTGAACCACTGATAAAATAGAATGAGAAAAGTCTTTGTAAAGTAAATGATATATTATTACACAAAATAATAGGAACATGAAGTGCTGTAAGTATGAATTAGGCATCCTGTGGTTGACTTTTGCATCATATAAACATACTAGTCAGTCCAATGCTGAAAACAGAGCCAGGAATTCAGTAATCAGTGTCTCTTGTCCAGCTATTAGTGATTCCCAAAGCTCCTTGGTATAAAGGACCCATATGGAACTACTCATGTGAGTAAGGCAAACTGCCAGAGTGAACTATTGTATGATGAGTAATAATACATTAGCCAGAAATTGAGAGTATAAATATATGAAGCACAATTACAGCTCACTGAATTCAATTAGATTTTTCTATTGGATTTGTTGGCATTGAATCATGACAAGAAAGACTTGCTTAATGTATGCCTAAAATGATACATGCAAGTCCATCATTATTAGTCAAGCTACCAGCACATTGCACCTGTTGAGGGAAGGCCTAACAGAGAATGTCTTATATTGGATCTGGTAATTTTTCAGACGGGAAATTTTCATGATGGGAAATTTTCCACTAAAACCTTATGAAATTTTCAGGATGCTTGAGTGCTGACAGTACATCAGGGCTCTTCTTTCCCCTTGCATATTGTGGACACATGCTTAGGGAGATGATCATCCTGCTTAATAATTTGGTTTGGCTGTCAGCAACAGATATTGGGCTTTCTTCATTAGAATATTAATCCATAAAGATTCAGTATCATCTATTTCCAAGTTATTGCTGAGCCAGAAACAAATAACTTCATTTCTATGGAGTGACACTCACTTTCTCCATTTACTCAGCCAGCCCCTTTCTGTGTTAAGTTCTTTAGCTATGACATTAATGTTCAAGTCATAAACACCTCTCCAAATTTCATCAATACCAACTATGTTAAATTAAGCCCATAAAACAAGCAGATCTCGTTTCTCTTGTTTATTACATTGGATCCTCACATAGATAGATAATTAAAGACATTTCTTTTCTTCATGTTCCTTCATGCCTCAATTAAGGCTGTTCCTGACAGTCTGATATTCCACTAAGTACATGTCTTCTACTCTTTTCCCTTTTTGCTGTAAATATAACAGTCTTCCAATTAGTGCAGAGGGCTGGTGAGACAGGGACCATTTACTTTGTGTATTCACTCTTCTGCTTAGAAGGTGCACCATACTGCCTTTCACCAGTGATAGCTTCTGCAAAAGAAATCTTTTTCTTTACCATACTTGCCTTGTTGGTACTTCCACCTGCTTTCTCTTCTTACGACTAGAGAATGGCAACAATGGGAAGTGCAGACCAGCAGCAACAAGGAGATACCACAAAGCTTATTAGTAGGATTCCTAGTAGTGCTACAGGTCAAGGATGTTTCAAAGAGTCTGCCATTATATCTACAGAGTTCCTCCATCATTTAAATTAGCCCTTAGATCTTTCCTGCTCCTGTGGAATCCAGTTGTTAGAACGTTCAACGTTATAGAAATCTTCCCCCAGGCACATAATTCTTCATTCTTAAGAGATTTAGAAGATAATATGATCATCTCTGAGTTCTAAAGCATTATGATACTGGGATCAGTGTGGAGTACAGTTTCTCACTGTCTTTTATAGCACTGGCATGCTATAAAAGCAGAGTACACAGCCCCAAAGATTCACATTCAGGTATGGATTGCTATTTTGTGCACAATTTAAGGGTCATTCCAAGAAAACAATCATATCAATATAATGGCTAGTTGACCTCCCAATAAATCTGGATTGCTGTGAGGCAAAACATAGTATATAATTTTGGAACAGATAATTTTTCATTGTAAATGCTCAGCAAATCAAGTAAGTTGGCAAATGAATCAAATTTATGAAACAAACACAGCTCTGAGGGCACAGCCATTACACACGGCAACCTCATAGACATCTTTGTGACTTAATACATGTTGTGTTAAATAACCTGTGTTCTATACCAAACTTTATTAGCAAAAGGAGTGGGCACCAGCTGCACAAAGAAGTGGAAATTAAACTACTTCTGTACATATTATATATGTATTAAGTCTTTGGTCAGAATAATAGGTGATTCTCTCTGATTAGAGAGATGCTAGGACAAAGGTGATTCTCTCTGATTAGAGAGATGCTAGGACAAAGGTTGGACTTGATGACCCTGGAGGTCCTTTCCAACCATAATGATTCTGTGATTCTGTGTGATTCTGTAATATACCTTTGATTATTTTATCATAGAATTAAAAATAACATTTACTCGCTCTCAGTAGTTTGCTAAATCATCTAAATCTACATTTGAAGAACATGGCTAACCAGGCTGTCATGCATTAAGTGAACCAGAACTAAAAATTATTTAAATACAGTTTTGTTGCTGTCCTAAAATTCCAGAGCGATACTTCTGCCCACCAGCAGGCATATACGTGGAAAAAGCTCTTCTGGAATCCTAAACCTAACATTTTCCTTTTAGCCAACATAAATATCCTTAACGTAAAAATCTGATCCCTTAATAAATTAGAGATGCTGCAAACACTTCAAAATGCTTTTTGTAGGCGAGTCCTATAAATAAGAAGTCCTGATGAAAAGCTTCTGTGAGTAGGTTTACTTGTATCTCTATTGTTTCCTCGATCAGGAGGGAGATTAGTCCAGTCTACAGTGTCTCTGCCATGCAGCATATCTGAAGTTTACACAGCACAACAAGCATCTGGGGGAGGAGAGGTGGAAAACCAGAACACCAAATTCTGCATGATATCCGCTGGGCAGGCAGAGGATCTGGATATACTGGCTTCCATCTAATTTGCATTGCTTCAAATCTGTTTCTACATATGTATTCGCTCCCTTAAAGTCTCCTCACACTGAGTTCCCATCCAGAAGTTCAAGGAGCTTTACCTGGATGTTAAACAGTCTGGGAAATCATTGCAAAAAGAATTTGCAAAAGTAATAAGGCAAATGTTTAAAAAAAGGACTCTGCTTATACCCTCTTTTGTTCAAGCAAACGATTTTACTGTCAGATATTTTCAAACACAAAAGCTGAAGTACAGACTGATAGTCTTTAACAGTATGCAGAATACAAGTTCCGAAACAGAAACCTGGATCTAAGCATAGACCCCAGACAGACTGAATGGAAGTGCACTGTATGACCTATTTCTCCCATCTCACATAATCAAAACAACTCAAACTTCTCCTTTTGAATACATGACAGTCACAACACACTAATTGCAACTAATCTGCAGGCCAAGAATTATTTAGAACAATTACATGGTAGAGTTTCCAGAATCCATGTATTTGAGAAAGTTTCCACTTGTAGATTTTGAACTGGAAAAATACAGATGCTGAAAAATACATAGTGCTGTGGAATTAATCTAAGTTTGGACATTAGTTTGTCTTTATTTAATTCTTCCTTACTTTTCTTTCTCTTTCTTTCTTTCTTTCTCTTTCTTTCTTTCTTTCTTTCTTTCTTTCTTTCTTTCTTTCTTTCTTTCTTTCTTTCTTTCTCTCTCTCTCTCTTTCTTTCTTTCTTTCTTTCTTTCTTTCTTTCTTTCTTTCTCTTTCTTTCCTTCCTTCCTTCCTTCCTTCCTTCCTTCCTTCCTTCTTTCTTTCTTTCTTTCCTTCTTTCTCTTTCTCTTTCTCTTTCTCTTTCTCTTTCTCTTTCTCTTTCTCTTTCTCTTTCTCTTTCTCTTTTCCTTCCTTCCTTCCTTCTTTCCTTCCTTCCTGAATATGCTTTCAAGAAAATGGACTCAAATTTTGGCTCACTTTTTGAATTTGGATTCACTTTCATTTTGACAATAAATCCCCCATTGTGGATCTGGTAAACATTTTTTTTTGTGGAAAAACATGTTGTCAAAAGTTCCTAGCCAGTTCTAATTGTAAGTTTGTTTCTGTAAAGGGAAAAATGAAAGGGACAAAATATAACCATATTTATTGGGCAAATCACATGCTAAAGGCATCCTTCTGGTGGAACAAACAGATGTGGAATGAAAAGCAGAGTAATCCAAAAAAATCAGTTTTAGAGTTGGCAGCAGGAGATTTATGTTTTAGTCTTGCTCTGTCTGTGACTGATTTGGGCTTTACTTTCCAGTTATTTGCCTTTTTGTATTCCTTATGTGTCTTGCCTATTTAACTTATAACAACTTTGGCATCACAGCATTCCCTTAAAACCTGTAGCTGTTCTGTGAAATCCTGGACACTCCATAGTAGCAGTACTGCCATATCAGCAATGTCAAGCCGCAGACACCTCTCAGCCTAGCTCTGAGTAGGAAAAGGTAGGAAGAGTTGCTGCAGCAGTGGGAAGAGCTCCTTAGAAGCAGTTTTTAAGAGGCAGTTCTAGCAAACCAGGTTGAGCTGCTTCCAGCACCACTCTTAGCCTCTCGTTGCAAGTGCAACTCTCCTATTCCCCTGCATTGTCCAGGGAGTTCTCTGTCTGCTTGCATAAATGTAGAGCTTTGACATGAAAAGGATGGGGCTTTTCTCATCCTCAGGAACTTTTCCAATTAGAGACTGATACTGCTACTATTTACAGCCAAAAGAACTTCTTTGATGCCACAGAAGAATACCAGCATAAGCCAAGGTCAATGTGATAAAATCAGCTCCCAGTGCAAAACATCAAACCTTTGAAACGCTAGTACTTGACAGGTTGGTTGCTGGTTTTTTTTTCCATTTGCCTGTATGGAGTTTAGGCATTAGGTCAAACTGTGCTCTCATGATACTATGAGTCTGGGAGACGTGAACTTAATATCAAAGACAGCTGACTCTAGCACTGTGCCTGCAACGTTTATCAATAAACATGCTGCATATATTGCTAAATGCATAGTTTATTTTCAGTGTAAAAATGGCACATGCTATCATTACAAAACTAGAATTGTTCTTCAGTAATATATTGACAGCTATGCATGAGTTTTATGGAACCTTCATTTGTGTAAAAAGGATGGTTAGATTGTGACACCAGGTTTTATTTATTCTTCTTTTTTTTTTCTTTTTAATTTCATTTTCAGCCATTTAGGAGGCTTTCTTTTCTATTTTTAGCTGCCTTGACTCATGCTTGAATTTACTAAATTACTCTTCCCAAATGCTCACAGGGAGAGTCTTTTGAATTAATGGATAAAGCTAAACTCACTCCCATTCGGCAACTAAATTAGTATATTATATGTAATTATTTATGATTCATCCCAACTGGCTTCCCACAGCCCCATAAATCTTACAGTGTTAGAACATTGTGGCATCATCTCTGCTGATAGTTTTCATTCTTTTGCCAGGCATAATGCTCCTTGAATTGGAGAAAAACAGTTCCTACTCAGCAAGGACCAGTTACACTGCTGTAGTCAGCAAATTTAGGGAACAGTGTCCAGTTTGACAGAAGGAAAGTAGGTATTTCCAACAGGACTAAGCATCTATGTCCAAAACTGCAGTCTTCTAAATTCCTGCTCATTTGTTGCCACACCCTGGAGTGCCTAAGCTCCGCAGGCGCCAGCACTTCATATTAAAATGCCCCAGACTCCTGAAATTCTGCTGTGGGCATGTCCAGAAATGCCTCTCATGTTATGGCACCAAGTTAGCTCATACCCCAGCACCATCAAGATCCAACAAACTCAGCTTTCCTGCACTTGCACCCATCTTGCCCAAGGGGTAGAGTTGCTGAACATTTACAAAACACGAAGAGCTGCTTCTCTGTGAAGTGCAGTGACAGCAATTGCTGCTCTCCTCTGCCACGTTCAAGAGCTCCTTGGTCAGAGCTTTTATCCTAGTTGTGGGAAAGCTGAGTTTTACGCCCTCCTGTGCCCAAGGAGATCAAAACCCACACACTTGCCACAAGGCTGGGGCTGTTCTCGGTGAAAGTGCTCTCCACCCTGCCCTTTGAAGCTCTTCCACCCTACAGGAGCAAACCACAGCTTCACAACAGCTGTAGAGAACATGAGTGAGCATGATGTTTTGAGAGGTTATGGCCCTCACTGGGAGAAGGGAAGGGAGATTTTGGTGCTGTTTCCCTCCGCCAAGGAGTTTCTGGGTATTACGTCCCAGGTAAAATGTATGGTCTTTTTGGAGCACATATGGGCAGGGCCTTCCCCAGTACTGCTCCCTAGGATGCCGAGGAGGCTGACAGTGGTGTGTTTCACCCATCACTTGGGTTACCCCTCCTCGGTCGACACTGCCACTGGAACCTCTGAGCACTGCTATAGCTCCTTCTGGCTGGCTCTCCCAAGTGCC
Source organism: Eurystomus gularis (assembly GCA_013400335.1). Lineage (NCBI taxonomy): Eukaryota > Metazoa > Chordata > Aves > Coraciiformes > Coraciidae > Eurystomus > Eurystomus gularis. The sequence continues at coordinate 173,692 of VZZY01023496.1, forward strand.
TTGTGAAGGCTAGGTTTCTCAGCAACTCCTCTACCCAGAGAAGCAAAACAACACCACCACCACCAAACGAAGACCCACTGCATCATTTCAAGTACATTTGATGTCCTTCGCACTCCACAAACAAGCCACCCTGCCATTCCACAGGCCACTGTAGCTGCAGCTGTCCCACCAGAGACTGGCATGCACCCCACATCCCCCTGCAGCCCTGCTGCCAAGTGGCAGAGACATTGTTTGTCCTCATTTCCCATGATCCAGGAGCTCTGCCCTAGCAGCTTGCTGAAGTTATTGTCCATTTGACAAATGACTTGTGGAAAATGGTGAACTGGGCTTCTTCTTCCAGGGGTTTTGGAGAACAAGTTGCATATTTCTCTGTAATATGCGTCTATCTGTGTGACAACCTGTCAGCCCGGGGCTGCCCATTTCTGTGAGCAACCATTGTTTTCCAGGCTAATTTTGAAGAAGTGGTAGCAGCCTCTGGGACCTCAGTTCACACTGAGCTTTTTGTTTTGCCTTGCCTGGTTGAAGTCTCCAGGGACTCTCCAGTTTCTAGCAGTGAAGTCATATGCAACACTCAAGTGTCATTCATTCTGTGTCCTTTTTTGTGTGATAGTTCAGATTCCTTGGCCCACAAAGACAGGCCACTACCCCACTTTATAATCTTGAGTGAGTTCTTTGGCTAGCCAAGTGCATTGTTCAAAGAATGATTCTTGATCTTCAGTGTGCTTCTTTTACCTCCCTAGGCATGTTTCCAGTGGAAGTAAAACTTATTTTGTAGATCTGTGCCATCCACTGTCCAATTTGTCTTCTTTGATTTCAAACAAACCTGACAGGAGGATACAGGTTTGACAGGAGAGAGGGGTCCTGAGCATTCACAAGTTCTCCTCAACAGGTATGGCACAGCGGTTGGAACTAGATGATCTTTGAGGTCCCTTCCAACCAAAACCATTCTATGATTCTGTGATTTCTGTAGTGAAATATGTGTGTACGTGATGCATCATACATATGTCACTGTCAAAATGCTCTTGAGAATCAGGTTAGAAATACACAAAGATAACAGAAATTTTAATTAAAACTAACCAACTGACAGACAAAAAAATTGTAGGAAAGAAGCTTTCACTACTATCCATATTCAGAGGTTTAATTATTGCTGGGCTAGCGACAGAACTGGGATTAGTGCTTGAGAAGGCAGGCACTGCACAAACAGGTTTATGAATGCATCCTGTGCAGCTTACCAGGCTAGTACAAGGGCTGGACCTAGCTGGAGGCAATTGTTTATAGCTACCTCAGGAACAGTTAAGGATATATTACTAATGCTGGGGATCCATACGCACCCCATAAATAACTATGTAACATTGTTTGTGGAATTCATTTTGATCTGGTCATTTATAAGGTATATATTAATGTAATTTTAACCCTTTTCACTATGAAGCAACTGCAAGGTTGTCTCTCCAACTTTGGTATTCTCTGCTTGAGTACAACAGTTATACATGTTTTGTTTTTCCTGTAGTTTGAAGCATTCACGACTATTTTTCTGTAATAGAAGCTGACTACACTATAATCACTTCCAAATACTCCCCCTGACAAAGATAAATCAGCCTATGCTAAGCTCTAAGCTGCTATGGCTAAGTTGCTGCCAATATCAAAGCTTGTTTAAAAGTAGCTAGGGGATCTCAGTACTGCTTTGCAGATACAGATGTTTAACATTTCATTACCAAAGTTTTATGCTAGCCTCCTCTACATGACTGAACTGAAACCTTTTTGATATACTTAATGCTGCAGAATCAGTTATTGTTGAAACAAGGCTATCTTCTGTATAATCTTCTCCTGGGCTGGCAGGTGTTGCTGGCATGTACAGTGACTTAGTTTACCCCTCCTCTTGCAATCCTTTAAACTTCTAGAGCACTTCAGCCCTACCAGGGCTTCTAGCAGGTCCAGCAGTCTGCAGCTCCTCTTTCTTTTACTGTCAGTGCCCTGTGTGGTTGAGTAATCACTCAGAGCTCAGGACTGTAACCAGTCTTATTATGGAGCACTTATTATTACTTATTATGGAGCACTAAGGGCAGAAGACAGCCTGAAACCCACAGCTAGCATAGATTTGCAGGTAGGTTTCTCTGCCCACTGCTGCTGCCCAGCCTGCAAACAGCTCTTGAGAAAGCTGAAAGACAAAACTCCTTCAAAGAACCAAACTGCTCTCCCTAAGACAAATGATCACCACACTGTTTTTTTATTCATTGTTGGGGGTTTTTTCGGTTGTCTGTGTGTTGTGTTTTTTTCCCAAATATACAATTCCAATGGTAAGAGAATGTAATTATTTTACCTTCTTAGCCTGAGGTGTTCAAACTCTTCCCCCTCAGAAAAAAAGCTTGCATATCAGCAAGGCATAGGAATAAAACTTTCCACTAACTCACCCCACTGAAACTGAGCTGCAGAACAGCAAAAAATTCAGGAGTCACTGGCTCAGAGCTGCTTGTTCCTGTCAAGATTAGGGCAGCTCTGGGCATGTACAGAGAAAGTCTGTGCTCTGCATGTGCAGAGCCCCAGGGGCCTGAGAGATGGTAAAATTAAAAGTGATATCTAAAGGGGGAAAGTTCATCCAGGATTTTGCTGCTGGAAGGATCACAGCCCTGTGGTTTTATGCTTGTGCTGGATGGTGCCTCCACACTTCACACCTGTAGAACCAGCACTTGAGCTCCAAGACTCATAACCTTTCACTGCGGTACAATGTTAGCAGAAAGCATCTGCCAGCTCCACTCTTTGCCCCTCTGCTCAGTCTTTGCCTTTGTGACCTCTTGCACTCTGCCTTTGAGAAAGGGATTCCCCTTTACTGTCTCTCTCTCTTCTACCTCTGGTCCATATTATGCCTTCATGGTGATACTATAAGGTGAATTAGAAAATGAAGTGCAGGCCCTGCTTGTGCTGCTGAGGTCAGTGAAGCTGAATCTATTTACAGAAGCTGAGAAACTGCACAAATTTATTTGTTTTCTTCTTTGCTTGAGAAATCCAACCCTTTCATTTTCTGTTGCATAAAAAAACACTCCATAATGATTATTTTGGTGGATCATTTCCCATCCACTCTGGGTTGTCCTTTTCTCTTTCTGAATTTATACTGAAGTCTGGAAAAAATATTTTTTAAATGCTACATTTGCCTGTGAGATGCATCCTGACAAAAAGAAGGAAAAAACCACCACAGCTTTTTATTTAACTTTTTTACTTTTTTTAAGTCCTCAGGTATTTCTTGGGGATGAATAGGAAACATATTCCAGGACCATCATAGCATTGTGTCTGTGTAAACTTGTACAGGATATTTCATCAGAATTTGATAGCTTTTTTATTTTTACTCTGATAAATGAAACTACAAGAAGCCTGAGATGATAGAAAACTTTTTGGGATGTTTGACTTCCTTGGAAACAGAGGCATGTAGGTTGAAATAAATTAGTTTCTAGCTTTGATTTGTGGACCTGAAAGGCTGTATTACTATTACTGCACACAGTATATTAGAAGTCTAATTAGTCACTGCCCAGCACAGTGATTCACAAATCTATCCCTGCTCAGAGAGTACTTAAGTGAGTGCTTCTACGAACCTAAATAAATTCTTCCATATATTTCAAGCAAGAGGCCATATTTTCAAGAAAAGTGATGTGTTAAGATATCATACATAGTTTACACTACTTTAGAACCACTATAAAATCACAGCACAGTAAAATATCAGACCTGGCAACTCAGACATCTGAACAGCATGTCCTATTTACGTAGAATGGGTGATAATGCTGACATTTTAATTGCTCCTTCAAGCTGTCTCCTCTGATACTCAAGAGCTCATTATTTTTGCAGTCACTTATGGCTACCGTGTTTATCCTAGAATCCAAAATTCACCTCCTAATCCATCCAGGTACGCAAACTTTCTGTTCTCTACTCCCTTTTCTTCATCCTTAGTCTCTTATCAGTTAGGTACTCAATGCATTTGCAATAACAGCGTTTGGAACATACCACAAATTTAATATAAATCATTAAAAATATGGAAGCTTCTAAAATATTCCATGAATACATCTTTCCCTATTGAATTCATTTTAATCTGTTTGGGATGAAAATTTACATATATACTAAATTGACACAGTGCTCAAGGATATGGTTTAGTCAAGGACTTGTCAGTGTTAGGTTAATGATTGGACTCAGTGATCTTAAAGGTCTTTTCCAATCTGGGCAATTCTGTGATTCTGTGATATGGTCAACCTCCATTCTTCAAGTACACCTTTCAATACTTAAACTAACACAGTACTTAACAAATATGTTTAAAAATTTAAATCTACTGTTGACTACCAGAGGAATATAACTCCTCTGGCATTTAACATGAACTGCATTCTTGCATCTTTTTCTACATGTCATCCCATCTGAAAAAAGGCCACCAACTGCAGGCGGTATTGCAGAACAACAGGAAATTTTAAAAGTATGAACAACTGAAGAAAACAAACATTACAATCAGTTTTGCCCATAAACTTGGGCTCCCAGCAGAATTACTTCTATATTAATTGCTATGGTGAATACCTTGGATGAAATGTTGAGATCTTCAAATAAACTCTATCTTGATTTTAACAATGACTGACTCAATAGGGAGAGTTTGACCAAGGCTGCACCCTTCAGAATCATTGTACAGGTCAGGGCTGTTATGTATATTATTGTTTGGAACTCGAAAGGCAGACATTGTGCTTTATATGATGAGAAAAACAACTCAATAAAAATAAATTATATGAAGCTCCACTGAAATTTTGAATGTATCAAACTTGCGTTATGTGATTCAGGGAGAGATTTTAGGTCCAAATTATACAGAGTATACAAAGTTGTGTGATGCTTTTGCTCCATTCATATATTTATCTGATTATTCCACTTCTAAACCTCATATTTAAAAATATGCAAAACATGAACTTGCTTATGTTTTTATTTTTATGCATTTTTCTGTATTTATTTTATATTTTAAACTGATTGTAACCTCTTCAACTTCTTATTCTATAAGGACTTCGTTGTCAAATTTCCACATAAACATAGTTTCCCTATTGTGTGCACAGTAGGATTGTGCAATTTCTAAACTATAATCAAATGTGAAATCTCTTTTTTTCACTTAAAACAATACACTGTTTTTAAATAGAGCATTTTCATGAAGCTATGAATAACTCTGCCCCACACAGATTTTGAGAGAAAATATATCATTATCTCCATCAAAGGTCAACCGCAGATTACAACCCTGTTTTTGCTTGTCATGATGAATGCCTTTTCTGTGAACAATGATAAGATATGGCAAGAAATGTGTGAGAACAGAATCTTAAGCAGAATACATCGTCTTGGGTCCAAGAACCTTTTTCCATTATTTTGTGTTATGTTAGTTGCCTAATACTGAATTACCACACTTCAAATGAGTTTACTTATACTCTTCTTCTTTCAAAGGCATCAAGGGGAGCTCTATGCATCAATTAAAGCTTATGGATACCAATCCTCAGCTTCTGTGACTTCCAAGGCACTCAGAAAACAATCACGAAGGGAAGACTGTTACCAAAACACTGAAGGAAAAACAGACCAAGAAAGTCTGAGAACCAGCCACATTAATTAGGGGGCTGCGGGATGCAATTATAGAGCAGGGTTGCTGAAATGGATGTAGGTTTAGAGCCCAAATGTAAATGGTAACATTCCTTGAGAAAGAAAACCATCTCTAGGCTGGATGCATGCTGCAGAGCAGGAGCAAAACCACATGGGAAAAATCTGGAACATGCAGTGGTTTGCTCCCATTATAGTGAAGTACAGGGAAAGGCTCCAAGGAATAATCAAACCAGACAGGAATGGAGTAAGGTGAAGGAGACATGAGCTGAAGTACTCTGTGACCAGACTTTAGCTCATCATGTATAAAAGCCAAATATTGCCTCAGACAGCTTAACTCCCATTTCGTATTTTGAAACTTCTTTCTACAGTGCTACAAGATGGAACTCATGTCCAGCAGCCAGTGGACATACGTCTTGCATATGCAACTGTGAAGCTGTGGAACAAGGGACTGCAGGACCATTTAGGGTGCATCCACAGAAATAGAGGTCCACAAACACACACCTTGTTTTTCAGGCCACTTAGCAGAGGCTCACTTTCTAGTTAGGAAGCAGAGGGGAGTAGTAGGCTTCTGTAGATTTTTTATTAGAGGAGGTATCATTGAAATTATAAGTTTTAAGACCAGGGTACACAAGTGTTAAAGAAAGAAAAAGGAAGATAAAATGCAATATCTCTCACACATGCACCTGTGTAATACATGCACCAAATTCTTCAGACTACAGTATTTTGCCAATGAGCAAAATTCTTCATGAATTAGTCCCTCTTCACATACTTTTTCATATGAAGGTAGCACACAGGTCTAACATTCAGACTTGTCTATTTCTAAAATGTATTTTGGTTTGTTAAAAAAAAAAAGAAGAAGAAGAAAATAGACTTGTCTCAATTAGCTGAACCCTGAATCTTACAATCAGTTCATTCTTCTATCTCATTATAATACAGCTCTTAAGTAGATGAAGAAAGAATTACACAGTTCTTACACAGGCAAAACTTACCAGAACAATAGGTGAAATATGGCACAACCGAAAAAAAGAAATCCACTGGATTAGCAGCAAAAGCAGTATTATGCAACAGCTACTTATTATTATAGACAAAAGCTATGGTCCTGCTGCAGAACGTGGCTTTGAGGAGATTTTGATTTCCTGACTTGAAACAAAATCCTGCAGTTTGCCCACTTTGTTACATTTCTCCTGCTCCATGAGATCTTGCAACTCCACTACTATTATTCATTTATTGATTGTCCTGTAAGAAGGATCCCAGAACAGAGAGGTAAGCACTTCTTAGTATTCAGTTCGTCTACAGGCATATGAGGGTATGTGGAGAGGGGAGGATGCACTGTGAAGTGTCTCCACCTGCACTGACATTAGTAAGACTGATGGTGTTTCTCCCACTAGGAAGAAATGCATTCTTTAAAAAGAAAAAAAAAAACAAACCAACTTAGCATTGGCTGGAGAGAGGTTGAGCCAGTAACAGTGCCATGGTGTGATTGATTTGTTTGTTCTAACACAGCCTGTGCAATATCAATGAATTGAGAACATCCAGATGAAGGGAGAAAGATTAGGTAATACTGATTGAATTTCTTTTTTTTTTTTTCTCCCAAAAACCCCATTTTCATTGGAATAAGAGGCACTTATCAGATTATGGAAGGGGGATACATTTTCCTGGTAAAGAGGATGTTCTTGTGGTTAAAGCATGAGACTGGTAACAGGAGTTTTCTCTTCTATTCTCAGATATTTATCACATTAGGGCACATTCACCTCTGGCTATCACAGCAGCTCCCACTGGCTTCAAGGAAAGCTCTATCTGCTTAAGCCAGGTGTTCTGTTTCTGTCTGGGAATGACACAGTTATTACTCAGTGACTCTCCTTTCCCAAGCATGTTTATGAAGATTATGTTCACTCACATCTTTGAGCACTCTGAGGTGCTGCTGGAACACCAAGTATTTTTATTACTTACCATTAAGTTGCAATCAGCAGTTCAAAAAGGCCCGGCTGGCATCAGGCATTTTATTGTTCAGTTTTATTAAGGGCCATCCTTACGATTCATTACAGAAGTGCACTTGTTCTGTGTCTGGCTCCTTCTCTACTAACCCTAGAATGGCAACAGGACATTGCTCCTCTAGCCTTTAAAAAGGAGAATTATATATGTTCACAGGTCATGAACAATTTTGGAAACTACAGGCAATTCAACTCTTTCTCTTTCCATACTGACCTAGGCCTCCCTGGTTGTGAATCCCCATCAAAAGCAGTAGCTCAAGTTTTTCAGTACATCCATTTTTATCAGAGCTTCATTTAAAGAAGCTAAATTCATGCTATTATTACATGTCTTTTCCTGTTCTTCAGATTTTAAAAACTCTAATTCCATCACATTTTCCTTGTATAATTCTTTCCCTAGAGCCCTTTCTGAGTATAGTGCATTGATGGGTAGATACGTATGCGTGTGAAAGTGAAGGGTATCCAGTCTGGGGGTAACAGTGACAATAAGCTACTGGATTCCACCTTTTAGGGGGTCAGGATAGCATGCTACCCCAAGATATTCCTGGGCTGATGGTACATAGCTTTTATGTTTATTCTACCTCTCAATTTCTCTACCACTCTTATGATTGTTTCAGGGGACTGGTTTGAGCTCATTCTGCAGTAGGTAACCCATTAATGGGGGGACAAAATGAATTGAGGTTCTCAGTGCTAATTTTGAGGTGCTTTTACCATCATTCTCCAGCTTTCACTTAAACTGCTTGAATTTGTGGTGAATGCACATTGCTATTTGAGGGCAGCTCTGCTAACATTTTCCATCACATGACATTGTGGAGAAAATTGCAAATCCCATGAAAAACAGAAAAAAAAATAAATGAAAAAACACCCCACAGACTTGTGTTCAAGGATTTGATTTGTTTACTGCAGTCTTCAAAGTATTATCTTGCTAGGAAAGTGAGAATTTGATAATATGGACAAGGTCATGGGAAACATGTCTTATTTTGGAGGTACTCACTGAACACAATTGTTGAAGTACTACTCCTGTTCAGCAAAACACTTATGTTTACCTTTTCTTATCATCTTCTGAAGCAGGCAGGCTGGAAAAAAACATTCATGCCACAAAGATCTCCACTGAAGTTAGCAGCCATGCATGAGTATCTCTGAACTGAGTTGACCTCAGAACTGGTCATTTTTATCCTGTAATAATTTCATGAGAAGCCTTATAATTAGAGTTCAGTATGTGTGCCTAGCTCCATTCCCCTAAAAGATACTCAGAGCCATCCTGACATTGCACAGAATAAGAAAATAGACTATATTAAACAGGAATCCCAATTTTCTTAGTGCCCTGAGTGCTGAGAGCAAGTTCCTGCCTGGAACAGGTTATATGTCCAAGCGTTCCACAGTTTCTGGCCAAACACAGGTCACCTTAGAGCTATCAAGCCCTCCCTGAGGTGGCAGGTTTGGCTGCTCCTATGATGCCTTCCTAATCACGACAGCCGGGCTGCAACAACCTAACAGCACATCCCCTGTCCTGTGAGATCCTTAAGAAGGGTTTCAGAAAAGGAGGCTGCATTAACAAATCAGACTCCCTAACCTTACCTGTGCCCTAATCTCTGATTAATCACTCCAGATGAAAACTTCATAAAATCAGCCAGCAATAAATAAACTGTAACAGTGCGGTCATTTCAAGAAGTGAAATAGAAACATGTAAAGCACTGTAAATTAATCCCACAAAAAAATACACAGATCAGTGAACACAGAAACTAATCTCAGCCTCTTCTTTACATAGTTCCCATTAAATCTTTGCAGGCTGCTTCCTTAAGAGCATTAAACCCTTTACAAACATAACTCATTTGGAAAGCAGTTTAACTAGTTTCTCTACTGCTTAAAACACATTAAAGAAAGTGTGGCAATGACAGTATTGTATGCTGATTGAAAATTAAGCCTTGTCTACAAACTGCAGTCACTTTTGTTTGGCTACAAGGAATGTATCTATGATCAGCTTTTTCCATGCCCATGCTGGGTAGGGGAAAGCATAGATGGCCACTTGTGCTCCTTTTAGCTTCCCATTGCAAGGAGAGAGATTGAGCCAGTAACAGTGCCATGGTGTGATTGATTTGTTTGTTTAACTATGTTGGATAGTCCCTGCAGATCCCCAGGTAGCCTTCTTCACTCCAGTAGAAAGTGCTGATTGCAACCTACTAAAAACCAGTGAGATTTGTGCTTCTGAATAATTTTGCCTTATTTTTTATTATAGTTTTTAATATCCTACCCTGAATGTGGAGCACAAATCAGAGTCCTTAGTTATTTTTCCCTCATCAGAACTAGTGTCAATGAAGAAGTAAAACACAACTACATCATTTGGCATAAATCACAATAGACTCTAGCTGAAAATTTGCAGTATCATTCTCCCGCACTTGGCATAAGTCCCACTTGCTTACAGTGCGGTGTCATAGAAATGCAGTTATGATGCCACTGCCAGTGTTTGCATAACAGATGCTTATTAAAGGGAGGCTGAAGGACATTACTATGGAAACAGTTACTTAGGGAACATCAGCCTCACTTAAGGATAGCCACTCTGGCCAGAGGCTTATAAACACTTGGAAACCAAAATGACTAATGAATAGTAGGTAAATTTATCTACTTTGCTTGTCATTTTGATTTCTTTTTCACTCTACTAGATTCTTATCCTAATTTAAGTAACAATTTCCAAATATAAAAAAGTATTTAAAACACTGGAGAGACAATACCAGATACTCCTCCAAACTAAATCTGCCAGGCCAAGAGAAGTGGCGCCACACATAATGCAGCATAAAGCAAGTAAAGTTATACAAAGCCGTGCAGCTGCACAAATCTGAATTAGATCATCATAAATTTAGTGTGTGGCCCTATGCGGCCAACTCACAACGCTCCCAGAAAACCAGTCTTATACCAATGCTTTGACTAGCTTAATTGCTCTGCCCAAGAGGCTTTATGTAATGCCTCAGACAACAGCATAATGAACTGATCAAAAGCAGAGTAGCCTTCAACAGAAGAGTTTACCATGAACTCATTTATCAGTGGTGAATTATGTCATTCACAGCACACCAGGAGAGTTCCAGCATATGATAGCATCTCTCCTAACTCTAGATCAACTGCTAGGAGGAAACATAAAATTTAGAAGGTATATTAAGCTGCAGGCAGCATACAAACACACACAGAAAAGGGTTTGTTATTACTTGCATTAGGTTGTTCAGTCCAATACTGCTTTGCCTTGAATTCATGTCATCACTGCAGCACCATCATAACACAGCATCTCAGCTATTCCATGTGATCACAGCAAAATCCGTTTCAGCGATCATAATAATTCACTTCAGCTGAAGACCTCGGTGAATTGAATGACTTCAGTGGGGCCATTAAGTTCAACCTGAGTCTTTCATAGTATCTATAATCATGATGGTGCCCATTTTACATTTCAGTGGTGCTAAGAAAGAGCTGGTATTGTTACACAACAGGTCCCCCAAACTGGGCTTTGACTTCCATCATGATAAAATGCTCTCCAAAAATGCCTATCTACCTCCTTTTCCAGCAAATATTTTTGCAGCAATTTGAAAAAAGTCATGGACACCTTACATTACATATCAGTGTATTTTGCGTCTTATCAGAGCAACACTTCCTCCATTTGCCACAGTCTTGAAGGGAGATATGTCTTATGAAATGCATTCACCAGTAGTAATGTGACAAAAAAGTCATCAGTAGAGGATATATACCTCTTTCAAAAAAGTATGAAACAGGCTATTAATTTTTATCTATACAGTATAGCTTAGGATTTTTTGTCATACATAAGCTCTTACAAATGATTGCACGAGTTTTTTCTATGAATTGAATTTTAAAATTAACTTTCAACATAAAATGTTATGTGAAAAATTATGTATGTTAAGCTGTTAGCATCGAGATTTTTCTTTTTTAGATTTATTGTGATTATTTAAATATATGCATATCGCTGTAAGAGAGCAGAGCCATAGGAATTCCAAACAAATTATATTTCTGACTAAAGGGTTCTTTGGTCTAGTTTACATATCTGTAGCTTTTAATGTAAATATACTGCAATAAAAATCATAAGAAAACTTGGCATTCAAACTTTCCTTAAGTAGTTGAAAAATTCTTAGCTTGAAATTGTCATTTATCTGCCATTTCTGAAAGGTCATTACATCCATAATATAAACTACCATGTTAATAATAAAGGCACTAAACATTCATAATAGAATATGCAATCTCTTTTTACATTAATCATAGCATTCATGTACTTGTTTTATGCTGTAATTTTTTTTAGCTTTGCTTGTATTTACTTCATCTTGTTTCTATTAACTGTTAAAATTACTCCACTGTACTTGTTATTATTTTTAACATTTCTCCAGTATTTTTCTGCACAGGTTAAAGTATTTTAAATAAAGATACCTTATTCTAAAATAACTCTTGGATGCTTTCTCTTAAAGGAAACTCCTCAAATACACAGTTCAAATTAGCTAATACTTTTACAGTCCAGTCTTCTGCTATTCTGTTCATTTAAAGAAATAAGAATAGCAAGAAGCAAGTAGATGTTGTCTTTTAGTGTTTCACCAAGCAATTATAGGTGACTTCAGGTCTCAGGCTCACTCAGGCACCGGCCTCTCTGGGGAAGATGGCGGTGGAAAAGGTGGTTTTGAAGAGTACACACTTTTGTGTGGGAGACTATTGGGATAATGAGCAGGCCTCACACTAGGCAACTACCCTAAGGCAGATAATGACCTCAGCAGTGCCTCACACAGCTGAATTCATTGTTACAAAGGAGATTTTAATATATCATCAGTCCCAGTTACTGTACTGAAGATAGAATGCTATTGGCTCTGCAACATTTCTTTGACCTTTGTGGAGGCATTGAGAAAACCAAGTTCTTTACCTCTTTTCATCCTCACCTTTGGAGGAATCTACTTCCATTAACTCCTCCACCCCAGCCTTCTGCCCAACATTATCCTTGGACTAAACTCAGAGGCAAATTATTCAGTTACTTTAGGGACCAAACCTATGTTCTTTGCTTTCTGCTTACTAATTAATGTCACATATTTAACGAAAAGTGTTTTCTTTCCTTGCTCTTCATATAACTGTCAAAAATATTTTTGCTACTGTTCCAGTTTTCCTTGCAAAGTTGAACTTATCTCAGCTTCTATCAATACTCACTTTCTCCTTGACACTTCTTGACCTTTAAAACACCAGATTTTTTGCTGATAAAACCTTTTGTCATTCCTATATCTAATATCCTTCTGAATCTGGTTCTTTGATCAATCAGGTTAGGAATATTTCATAGAATCATAGAATGTTTTCGGCTGGAAGGGACCTCTAGAGGTCACCTAGTCTAACCTCCCTACACAGTAGGGACATCTACCTAGGTCAGGTTGCTCAGAGCCTCATCGAGCCTGAGCTTGAATGACTCCAGGAATGGGGCATCGACCACCTCTCTGGGCAGCCCATTCCAGTGCTCTATGAACCTCATGTCAAAGAACTTTTTTCTAATATCCAACCTAAATCTATCTTTTCCTAGCTAATTTCTCTATAAGCCTTTTCCCCTAGCACTAGAGAACTAGAGAATTAGCACTGCTCCTGGTCTACCTGATATAATGAAATTCCAGCACACTCACACGTTGAAGTTCTTGAACTCTTCAGTTTTGCTGACATCTTTAACAAATCCACATTTTAGCAAAATTGGTCTTATTAGGAGTTTCCCACACATGCATTAAATTATGAATGCTTCTTATGTGGATATCCACATCATATATATGCTTGTTTGGCATATGTCTTATCCTTAGACTTTTTATTTTCTGGAAATTTTTCCTGACTTGCTTGTATGCCAGAGGTTTGATGCTTTTATTGGAGAACTTTGTTTGCATTTCTGTTTCTGATAGCTGTCTGGTATAGGTAGATTATTTTGAAAGTGTCCAGTCAGACAGTAAGTAGCTTTTTCCCTACTCTTTTTTTACTGCTCAAATCTTACTTATTTTTTTACTTATTTTAATAAAGAACCAGCTTTAAAATGCCTAAAGGTGCCTTTTTAATTGGTTTCCCTCATTAAAAAAACTTTATTATCTTCAAGTCCTTTTGCCATTTTCTTTTGTTTCTGCATTAAGTAAAACATAAAACTTTAATGCCTTTTTTTATATTCTCTGAATGTAATGATCCTCTGACTCTTTCACTGCTTCTTCAAAGCTTTCTTCCCTCTTTTTTGTTACCCTGAATATGAAATCTTCTGTGTTTGCCCAGTGCTTCTGTACCAAACCACAAGCCCAAGTAGTGCCATTTTTAGCTCACACTCACATCTGTGGATTTCCTGTACAGTTCAAATTGCTGTTTGAAACTTTTTCCAGGGCTGCAAATATAAATTGAAACTGCCACCAGTGCATTTGTTTTCCAGTAACTTTTGTGCCAGTAAAACTGAGTACTTATGAAAAGTGGTCTTGAAAAGGATGGAAGATGAGTCCTCCCATTTAATGAGCACATAGTGGCTTTCTCTAAAAAATTATAGGGGATTACTAATCTTATTTTTTAAAAACAGCTCTCTGTTGAGTCAAGCGATTGGGCCTGGGACTTTTGAGATCTCAAAACTGAGTCCAAGTAGCAACAAAATAGGTAAACATCTGGCTTAATCTTTATAATTGAGGAAATCATTGCAGATAGATATATTTTGCAGTGCTTATCCAACATCAAATAATTTTTACCAAACTTGACAATTTTTCCCACCTTTTGAGCAAAAAGCAAGCGTAGAAGAAAAAGCATGTTTTTCTCAACAAAAGGGTCATATGCTACATCTTTTTTTACAGAATGGTAAGATGATCACAAGGCTATAAGAGGTCATATGCTAACCCAAGTCATTTGGCTTCAGTCTCCTTCCTCAGTTAAACTGTCCTTCAGACAGCGAAACTTGAACAAGGGGGTTTGGGACTTTGGAAGTATTAATCATTTGATGTATGTATGTATGGGAAACTCCCAATAAGCCAATTTTTGCTAAAATGTATGTTTGTTAAAGACATCAGCAGAACTGAAGGACTTCAATGATGTTTTAATAAATAAAAAGAGTTCTTACTAAGAACTTATTAACAGCTTACATGCTGGGTGGCACAGAGCAGGTACATCTTGCCTGAAGTTCTTTCATTCCAGACCTGGGACTTCAAAGCACAGTGTCATACATTAGCCATCTGGCAAAACAAGCATAGCAATGAGATCTCTAGCCTTGCTGCAGGCACAAATGCTGTTGTAGAGATTCTTGCTGGGGTGGATGTAACTTCTTCCCAAGTACAGTACGCTGCAGTAAATATGCTGAAGCTTGATGGAAGTCTCAGCAACAGAAAAGTCCCTGTGGCCAAGTTTCCAGATAGGTAGCTCATCTGCCTTTCACCAGCAAAACCAATATGCCTCTGCAAATCCATAAAGATGATAACTACAGCTGGTTATCTGACAGAGCAGAGCTCCCTACAGTGGGAAATACTGTGTCTACTTCTGCCAAATATTTTCCATTTCCTGAATTTATTGCTTCTGTTTCGCTCACTGTGAGTTTTAGCCAGTTGATCTTTACGAAAGTGCCAATTTCAGCCAGGTATTCATTCAGGCCTCTGGATTATCAGCACTGGGAGTGATGAAGATGCAGTTATGAGGGTACCTGCATACTGCTGACCTTCTAGATGTTTCAGTATTTCCTTCAGGGTATTCAAATAATAATTGAACAAGATAAGTGACAGTAAAAGACCCGTTGGATTCATTCTAATTACAGAAAAATCTGTTTGAGTAAAAAATGAATAGTACTAGAAGTCTTCAATGTGATCTCTGCAGATGAACAGAAAGGTAGGAAATCCAGAAATCGCTCTGTTCTTGTGCTCAGCAGAGGATTTTTACAGCTATTAGAGATCCCTACAGACTCCAGTAAGCTTTTGTATTAAATAGATGGACAACTCCTCTGAGCATATAACATTTTTAAGGGTTAACGTTAAACAGTAGTGACTGATAATATGATTTACTGGGCTGAAAAATGTTGGTGATATAACTTGAACATGGAAAAATGACCAACCAGGATGAACTATGATTCAAGAATTATCTTTTGAAGATGACAAAATAACCAGAAAAGAACAACAACAACAAAAAATAGAGTCTTAGGCAGTGCTTAAAAGGCATAGACTTAGAGTGATTGAAGTGATAAGGAAATGAGAGCTGGATTTGTCAGTGTTAAAAGAAAATGAAAAAATGCCTAATGATCAGAATCCAAGTTTAGGAGTAACTTTGTTTGTTGTTGTTGTTAAAAAACATATATGTTGCAATGAAAAGCAGAAACCTTGAGATGCTAATGATGACTGCATGACTTGTCTGTGAGTTCCAGTCATTGAACAAGACTCTATTGTGCTGGATGGGGAAACAAATGAATGGTTCCTTCTAACCTAAAAGCAGGGGATGGAAAGCAAGAGAGAGGGGATCAATATGGACTGTCAGTGCAAAAGAGAGTAGAAGAAACTATTTAAAAGTATTGTCAACAGTGCCCACACATGAGTAGTCTACGTGCTGGGTTAGCAAAATTTGATTTTGCCTACTCTGCTGAGAAACCTTCAGCTGGAAATGTGCAAGTACATGTCTGAAATTCTAGGATGTGGGTGGTGAAAGCTGGCTAACAGAGGCAACAGAAGTGGCTGCTGGGCGGATGGCACCAAGCCATGAGGCAGCCTGAGGAGAGCAAGGGGTAGTTCATTTGATGTGGCAGTGAAGGATGAGCCAGCAGAAGGGCAGAAAGGAGTAGAGTGTCATAGGAATAGGCAAATAAGCACTGCAGAAATCTCCTGGAAATATAGAAGTAGGGCAGCATTGCATTAGACAGAAAAAAAAAGAGAAATTAATGTCGCATTACAAAGGTTCATAGTGCATTAACAAAGATCCCAGAGGATAACTCTGGATTGACAGGAAAATTTTATCTTAATGTGTTACAAAGAGTTTAGACACAGCCTGGATTTGCAGAACTAAAGGAGATAGTATGGATAATGCTTAGAGTAAAAAATGGGAATGAAAGGCAGGAGGGCAGTGTGTGAGGTATTGTACAGACTTCATGTAAACTCTGACCTGAAAAGATTGCAATCTCAGGCACAAGGCAGGTGTTTAAGACAAGCAGTGGCCAGTTAAAGTGGAGGGGTGAAATGTGCTTGTAATGCTTAGTGGAGCTGTAGCAACAACCACAAGTCACAATTTACATAAGATGTTATTGCACAGCAGGTTCCTTTTATGCGTTACAGCACAGATGTACTTTAAAGTGGCATTTGAAGTAAGATGAGTTGAGGCACTGGCATGTTCAGACATGTGGAAAGCAGCTAAGACTCTGCTTCTGTATTAGTACCTATATCTGGAGCCAGGAAAGGACTGAATGGCACTGAACCTTCTGGTTATACCTCTGGTTTTGGGTTGCACAGCGTTTCTTGACTACCCTGCTACTAAATAGTCAGCTAAATATTTACTTGCTTGCATTATCACAAGCAGACTAATGTAAATATTTTCCTTTAAACTGTTATAAGTATATTGCATACTCCTAAATGTGAGAATGTTTTTTCACATTACATAAGGTGGGAATGTGAGCAAAAAACTCAAAGTGAGAGGCTGGTAGTAACAAAAGTGTTGCCATGAGTTTTGGGGAGTAGTCTGAGCAAGAAGAGAAGACACTGAAATCATGGAAAATGAGCAAAGAAATCATTTGAAGATCAGGAAAATAGTGGTAGGGCACAGAAACTCCATGTCAGAAGCTGAAATCCAGCAGGAATTTCTTTTCTTGCAAGAAAGCTGAGTGACAGAAAGCACAGACAAACTGTCAGACAGAAGTTCTCTCTCCCAGCTTTGAGGCACCCTCAGTCCCTTGGACAATGCTGGAGAGACATCTCAGTCCAGCACCAGACTGTCCTGTGCAATGGATTCCTCAAGCTCTGTTGGAGACCTATTCTACCACATTGCTGTCTTTCAGCTTACGTTTTTTCCCCAACAGCATAGCAAAGCATTTTTGCTAAAAATTAATCAACACCTTCCTGTCTACCCCCTGTGGACATGGAGAACAACTAGCTCCATATACAGGAAGGCTGTTGTCATGTTGTTCTCATGTTTTGTTTCTAGACTAAACAGAACCAATTCTCTTGACCTTTCCTGATGTGGCATGTTTTCTGTACTACTTATTCTTGTTCTTCTTCTCTTGACTCTCTTCAGTTTGTCTCTATCATTTTTAGTATGGTGCCCAAAACAGGAAAAAGGACTCAAGCTGAGTCTCCCCAATGCCAACAGAGTACAACAGAACATCCATCCACATCTTACATAAGATATTCTTGTAAATAAGCACTATAGGGGGATTTGTCTTTCCTCACCTAAATGATGCAACTCAATCAGTTTAGGGGTGGTATAGTCTTCAAGTTTCTTTCCTGTCCTGCATCCCACATAAATATTTCCCATTTTGTACTAGCGCAGTTGATAGCTCTCACCCAGTTTGTATTCATGTGGTTGGCATCTGTGGTAAAGATGCCTTACACTTGTCTGTTTTTCTGAATTCATACTATTGGTATTTGTATCAGATCATCTCTCCAGGCTCTAATACAGTCCTCCAAAGTGCTGGCACTTCCTACCTGCTATTGCGACTTGAAGATCCACTGATTCATCTTCCAAGTCACTCACAAAAATACTGAGTAAAACTAGACCAAGAAGTGACATTTGTTTGATGTGTATGTTATGGTAAACTCATCTACACTGTATTTTCCTAGTTTACTTTTGAGAAAAGCATGTATGACTGTGTGGAAAGGCTTCTTAAAATCAAGATCTAGCAATTCTACGGCTTCATTCTTACCCCCTTGACCAACTGATCTGTCAAAGAAAAACAAGATGGATTTGTTTCTGATAAATCCATGCATCACTTTATTATCACTGTGTAATGTTCAAAGTGTTCACAAACTGATTATGTGCTGTAGTATTGTAGGATTTGTCTGGTAACAGGATTGTCTTTCTAGGCATCTACAATTTCTTAGGTTCCTATTTTTGCAGATAGGTGTTATAGCAGACATTCTCTCACCCTGGTATCTTCCATGGCATCCTGTATTTTCTTTAAAATAAATTTTGAAGTTTCAGTGATTGCTTTTGGCTAGCTGATTAAGTGTTGAAAGGTGCATATGCCTGCCTGTTCCTGTTAAAGAAGTGTTTGTGTTGGATGACTATGTGGTTTGATACACCTTACTGTAAGAAAGGTGTCCGCATCACCCACTGAGAACTGAAGCCTCCAAGGGCTTGGAGGAATGCAGGGACATGAGAAACAATCTGTATTCCCCAGTCCTTACTAATGGTCCCTAGAAGAGTACTGAGGATATTTACTCAGTCAACATAAGGAAACTTGCAGCTGCAACAGTGGAGTAGGAAGAGATTCCTGTTTCAAGGGCTCAGTAGTCATTTTGGTTATGTTAGGACTAAAGCTAACAAATATGAAGGTGAATTTTTAGGGGTGTGTATGATAACCAGAAGTTAATTATTATCTGACAACAAGAACATCTTAATATATTTTCCTTACCCTCTTCATATTTTCTTTGATCACTGTTTAACATAACATCTAAAACTGTGATTACAGCTTATCTTGCTAGTTAAAGGATTAGCATTTCCTCTCCTTCCTTATTGGTTATCCCACTTCTATCATTGTAATATATTGCCATCTATCCCAAGTAGATTGAGAAGAGCAAAGTCTTTAATAAATGCTATGCATTATCGCTACTCAGAACATTGCTTTGGGTCAAATGTTCCTGCTCTTAAAGGTTATTCAATTAAAACATGAGCAAAAGAATAATGTCCCTGCTCTAGCCAAATATAAAATGCCATCCTAAAAATAGAATTAAATTCCTGACTTTTGTGTGACAATGCTCAGCTTCAACTCACAAGTTAGTGAAAATCTTTGTGTAGAGCACAGAGGGAACCTGACTATCTCAGTGAAAAGGTATTTGTTGCATCATTCCCCAGCACCTCCTGCTGGCTAAGAGACATGGAGAGACTTTTATTAGTGTGAGGGCTAGCTGAGCAAAGCCAGCACACAAAATCTTGTGCACAAAACTGAGCAATACTTTGCCACCACTAAGAAAGCCAGAGGTTTCTGTAATGTCAGTCTCAATGGTAAACAAAAAGAACAGGTTTATAAAGGACAAGAGAAAAACTAGACTTGAGCAAGTAGTAAAAAATTATTCTCTAGGCCAGATTCTTTGTATGTCTCTCTATATCAAAAGTAATACTGCAGAGACAATCAGAATTATATCAGAGTGAAGGATATGAAAGTGTAATAAGAATCAAGCATAAGACAGCATCAGTAAAAATGGCATGCTGTAAAGCAGAAGTGCTGAAACAAAATGATGTATATGAGGGTTCTTTTGTTGGCATTTATATTTTCATTTCAAACATACGATGGGGTAAGGGGAATATTGTTTTGGAGTACAAAGTCTTTCAAACCAACTTTACTGTAACCCCAAAGTGTAGCTTAGAATCTGAGGATGTGTATAGAGTGAGTACCAAAATAAACTACTGGTGTTAACCTTCTGCAGCTATTCAAAATGAAAATTTCGGGGAAATTTGCCAGCTATAAAAAAATAAACATTGCTGGTTAATGTCCATGGACCAGAACGAGCTCAGCGTGAATAGATTTTATTTACATAAGTGGAGAAGCAGGTTCCATTTGCTATTAGATCTTCTAAGGTAAACTTTCTTATATAAACTATGGAATCTCCCACTAAAATAGTACAGTGAAAGAAAGCCAAAATTTGGGGTTAACTCATAAGTGCTGTATTTGTTCTCTGAAATGCACACAAACTCTCATACATTTGCTGTTCTATTCATCCAAGGATCACAAAGGCAACCATCAGTTACATTAATGTCTATGTCTCCATTATATATTGTAGCACAACAGGAATGGGCCTGCAGAGCAAAACAGTTAGTACTAAAGAACCAACATCCCCAGTACTAAATATTTTGGGGGTTTTACTTTGGAATAACTTTAATTCATTCCTGTTGATTGGACTACATCAGATATGCAGCTGGAGTGTGTCTTCCAGCTAAGCACAAGAAAGGTCCCAGCTAGCATGTGGTGAGACTGTTCCATGATGTGAACCAAAAGGTGGTAATCCGGAAAGATGAAGAAGTCCACTTCAAAAGCATGCCCTGATCTGAAATAAAGCAGCAGTAGAGACACACCCAGGGAAATAAGACCTATCCAGCAGCCCAGTGTGCAATACAGATTTCATTAACCCCATTCCATGGGTGGCAGATTGAAGTACAGCAGACTTCAATGAAAAGGAAGTGGCACAACCATGACAAGGCTGAATAATTCGTTGTCCAGAGACAACGGGCATTCTGAGGCACTAAGTCAGCTGCAAATGGATGGGGCACAGTGGTGGACCAGTGAACTAATGCAGATAATCTGTACCAAGAAAAATAAACTGCAAACAGAAATTAGAGGGTCTGGCTTGATTAAATGATCTGTGAATTATCTTGATCAACCTTACCAATATCAGTGATAAGGAGAGGATAACAATTAATTGGCTGTGACGAGCAGCAGCCTGGAAACTGACCATGAGACATAGTTTTAGGTGAGAAATAGGGCCAAAGAAACTGCACCCCCTGACTTGGAAATGTCAGATGTAGCACATTGTCTTAGTCACTGGATGAAGAAAATGTCACCTCTCTAGCAGCCCATCTACCTCCATCATGGCTACCTACAGAAACAGCTGTATTACACCAGAGCTTCCAGGGGAATTCAAAGAACCCAGTTATTAGGACTTCATTGCTATCAGTTCAGTGACTTCACTACCACAGAAATATCTCTGTTATTTTAACCAGCCATAAGAGCTAATAATGTCTTATTTTGTATGATGCATTCTGTGGTTATCATATAAAGTAGAGCTTGCCATTGCTATTTTTGTATGTTTTTCTGCTATTTAATATCTGATAAAACAGCTATCCAGACAGGGTACAACATCAACTAGATATTTAATTATTATGTGGCTGTACTGGAAAGCGATGCCAGAAAACATAGACATCCCAAATATGCCAGTGTTGGTTTTGGGCTTAGCCCACATTTTTTACTAGTGAAGACGTTTTGTAAGTATATTAAAGATATAATTCTGGAGGACTCTAAAGAAAAGAGGTTCCACAAAATCACTGGGCACAGAGAATGACCTTATTCATGGGTAAACTCATAAGAAGGGAAGCAGCCTGAGTAAAAAAGGGTCTCAGATGTGTCCTGTTTGCAGCAGAACAGCAGCAATGGCTTGTCATAAGACAAGGGCCTCAACCATAAAGGCTCCAAAACAGTCATTCAGTAGATGTAAAAGTATATGTGAATGAAGAGCCATGCCTTTATCTCCTCTTCATTACTCCAAATGAATGGCACCTAGAGGAACAATGGGCTTAAAGTTTCCATAAAATATCTTACTTTGTCTCTCTTAAGTGATTTTAGAAGGAAGAAGCCTTGAATACTGTATCTCTACTTGTTTTTTTTAATATTTTATAACTGCCCTTTAAAATATTAGCATCCGATCCTTGCCAAAAAGTTATGCTGAATCTGTTGTTGATCTATATAAAAAAACCTACTCGCATTCATTTCTCAACCTCCATTTCCACCAAAGTTCACATACAATTACTCCACCATTCAATAGGAACATAAGATGTAATTGTTTCAAAAGTTTCATCAACTCCACTAGAAGGATTGAGTAGGGAGTCCTGCCACCATGGTCAGAGGTGCTGCAATTCCCTGTGGAAATTCTGATCCTTCCCTTCATCTCTGCAGCCAACGAGTCAGAAATATATGAGTCAATAAAATATGAAACCATATAAAGATGCTGCATTCATAGGTACTGTGGTCTAACTACAAATTAGTCTTTCCCTGTCTGATATTTCCCAAAATTTCTTTCATACCTCTTAGCACATTCTTTTGAGAGACATGTCATTTTAAAGACCTTGGTAGAGCACAAATGCACAATGACAAATACTGACTAAATGGTACTATTTAAAAATGGAAGAAGGTAAGTTGATGAAGAGGCAGAACCTCCTTATGAATACTAGGAACAAATCCTATGGTGTTTTAGAAGATGGAAAGGCAATTGTTTCAAGGTTTCCATAGAAAAGCCATCAGTTGTGACATATTCATTTTATTCTATTCTCTTTTCATATTTACAGATGGCTGAAAGAAGTTGAGCTTGTGGAAACCAGCAGCCTTCTGTCAGTTTCTTAACTGTTTGTCATCTTCAGACTCCCACCTATCTGTCCTCCTCTGGTAATTACACAATCTATTCAAAAGTCAACTTGGCATCACAGATAGTGGCAGGCTGCATGACCAACCATACTGTGCCTTTGCAAATAACAAAGGTACCTAATTCCAGCAAAGTTTAAATTCAGAATGCTTTTTCTAATTAGCTATACTCTGTAGCTAACAAGATCATTAAGCTCATCATTTAGTACATTTCTTCCTATTGTTTTAGTTTTTTATCCTGGAGAATTAGCTGTTCTAATTCATACTTTATTTGCTTATGCAGAGACTTTAGTTGTTGCGCTTAAGAACTTTAATATCACTTACGCTCTAAGCTGTGAAGTAACAATCCCAAGGTAAGATTTTAGAAAGAGAGCCTATGCACATACAAAAAACCCCATAGATTTAATTTTTTTTAGTTACAAAACCCTGAGAACAAAATGTTTACTTCTCCTAATTCCCCTGTTTGTTTTCATTCTGGACAGTCATATTTTCTTGAGCTCTGCATCAACTTCCACAAAAGTGTTCAAGAAATTTCCTTCTATATTACCTTAGTTGCTTTGTGCCTAGAATCAAGGCAATGTTTTGAACTTGCACTACCTACAGACTCTCAAAGATTATCACATTGTCCTCCTACAGTCTTTCCGTAAGGTATAATATCTTTGAAAACCGTTTCTCTGTTGTCAGGCTTGCATAGCATTGCTGCACATTGCTAGGATACAGTAAATGTTTTTAAAAGTGAAAGACCTCTTCTTTTTCCTATTGCTATCTAGAAAATACGACTAGATTTTACGCTCTGATATGTGAGTGCAACTCCCTGTGAAATAAACGGAGTCCTATATGTGCAGAAGGGTAGAGTTTGGCCACAAAGATTTACAGAGTTATAAAAATACAAGTAGATAGCTTAGATGATATTTTCTGGAACTTAGGACTAAATCCACATCCCTAACAGAAGTTTCATCTTAAAATGGCATTAGTATCCCTTGGAATATGATTTTGAATTAAAATTATGCTCTTTTAGGTCTTTGGATTCATTTGACCTTCAATCTGACCAGTTTCCTTTTCTTCCCCTTCCTATCATCTGGTTTCATGGGTGGGGCAATATAGGAGAGAAGTCAGGAGCAGAAATGCAGTACTGGCTAACTCAACATCTCCTGCAAGTTGCAATAGAGATTCTCCCACTGGCCAGGAGAAGGGACGTGAGCTGGGAATGGAGCTGTGTGGTTTAGAATGACACCAGAGGCAGTGACCTAGAAACCTTACGTAGGAGGGAGACAACACAGACTGAGCTGCAACAGTAAATTACTCAGGCTTTGCGCAAGTGGGTGAATCTCATTCTTTTTCTGACCTGTCATGGTGTCCCAGAATACTCTTACCTTCTTCTTTAATTGTTGAAAATAATTTTCCTATCTCCTAGGCACTCATTGAGGAGCCCTCCATTAGTCTTTTGAGAACTGTGCAACACAATGTATTTTTCATAGGTCTCCTTTTTTATTTACAGTCTGTTTTTCCCACTCTCAAAACAGAATTATCCCAAAATAAACACCAGACAATGAGAATCAAAAGCATGTGTAATAGCCATGCCATTTCATAACAACTTGCTACATCTTTGTTTAGCACACTGGACTTTGTTTAGCAGAAACATGGTAGTATCACAAGGTCAGAGCCTCCACAACTTAATCCAGCCCCAACAAAGGCTGGAATTAACAAGACACAGACTTCTGTACAAAAGACTTTCAACCAAAGTTAAAACAAATCCCTTCAAAATAGTGATCAAAGTGTAATTCATTATAAAGAGGGGACAAAAAAATGAAAAAAGCCCTCTCCCCAGGAGAGGAGAGGGTTGCAAGATGCAGTTCTCTTGCTTAGGTGCTACACCATCTTGAATGTGACCATGCTGGATCTCATAAACTAAGTAGTGCTAAGCTTGCTCAGGAAAGTTACTCAATGAGGAGTTCTCCAAGACAAGCACAGGTGCTTGCAGGCCTTGCAAGCAGTGTTTTAATAACAGTGGAAGCAGCACTCTTCTAGGACTCATGGACCCATACTGGATCTTAGGAAGAGTTGTACTACTAGGAAGATTGTTGCAACCGATGTCTAAAACAAGTGGTAGTAAAAGAGGTGACTCTGTAGAACAGAGTAATCTCTTAGATGCAAGCATACAGGTATGTATGGATCATCTGGAAAAGTAAGAACTTGGGAGAAAATCACACTTCTGTTCCCATGACACACATCTTGCTATTTTTCAAATCTAACCCTGACCTCTCCCCCATAGTTCAACGACACCCAAAGGTTCCCCAACAATTCTTCCAGTTTAATAATATGTACTGAATTGAAGTGCATGAAACACCATCTCTCTACTGAACCTCACTGTGGCCTAGGGCCACTCAGGATCTTTTTCACCCTCTAGACTAATTCCACCAATTTCATGTTCTCTTCAGCTGCCAAAATCCAACTGACTTGTGGCCAAAAGTACAAGAAGTATAAGTAGCATGAACAAGTCTTTTTAAATAGCCCTGGGGGAGATCTTCCCAGCTCTGTCTCCTCCTTCTTTGCTGATTGCTCTTGGTGTTGCAAGACCAAGAGTTGTTCTAATGGGAATTACATGTCTCATGACAGTGGGAATTCATAGTCTAAATCTAGTCTAGTAAATGAAACTATTTAGAGGTCATTCTCTGTCCTCAAAAGTAAACGTGAACTCATGATTCTGTTTGGCTTCCTCTGTCTCTCTGTCACCCTAGGACATGGTAGCCTCAGCCTTACAGCTTACTGGAAGCACTCAGAAACAGGTGATTAGCCACACTTCTTCTCAAAGTGTGTCTAAGACACATCTGAAGGGCAAGGGCCAAAACCATGCCAGAAAGTAAGTTAAAAACTAAACAGTGTAGGTAGTTGTGAGAGAGTAGTCTATATTACAAGGATGTAAGCTATGATCCCTGCAAAACGAGCAGGTGACACTATGACCTACCATTTGTCCTTGGCAATCAGAATATTACTGATAGGAAAATAGGAGATCTTTTTATTAGTGCCTTAATCACAACGAACAAGACAATTGCCTGTTTAAGTAGCTTAGTACATACCAGCCATGAAGGCTAAATTTGTAATGATAGCCATATGCAATAGTAACAGGCTGTAACTTCATCAGCAGTGTCCCTTACTCTTATGTCCAAGTGAAGTCATTGACTTGACACATAGTGAGCAGAAAAAATAGAGTTTAAGCTAATACATTTAGCTCTTGTCTACCATCACTACACCATGAAGTGGTTACAACTACATTTTAACATTTTGTTTTATTTTTTTAATGCTTCTTTCTTCTTTTGACTTGGCTTCTGTATTCAAATAGCAGTAGGGTTTACAAACCTGGGTCTGTAAAACATGTATCTCACAAAATAATTCCTTTGGTCTCTTCCTAATGAGAGTGATGCTAACATCTGTCCCCCTTTGAGGTAATACACTGCCTCGAAGCCACCAATCAGAAGGTATGTATTTCCTGGCTGGGCAAGCAACTAACTGCATGTATGTGTGTACACTTCTGACTGAGCCTAGAAGCCTAGAAGACATAGGCATGCTGGCCAGCTGGCTGCAGCTGAGAGTTCTAAACTGCTTTTCAAGATCACAAACAAGCTAAACAGGATGCGTCTACTCCCAGTGCAACTGGTTTGGTACCAGTAATTACTATTGCTGGGGAGGAGGAAGAGAAACTAGGCATTTGCAATAGGAAGGGGACTTGTGGTAGGCAGGAGAGGTATGGTTTAGTCTTAATAAAATGGAATCTTCATTGGTTTATCTACTCATTTGTGTTGATGACATTTGATCCACAAAGCATGAAACTGAGCTGGTAGTAAGTTGCATCAAACACATGAACTCAACTTCTGTTCTCCCTGTACAAGGCTTTTTCAGTTGTAGTAATTTCAAGTGTTACTTGAAACCACTGCAAGTAGTGTCTTCAGGCAATTGAATACCTGAAAGACTTTTTTTTTTCTTATGACATCTACCAGGTCAGTTCACACTGTGTTAAGTGAATGTGCTGTACTTAACTTCATAGACAACTTCATCTTTGTTCAGGTTTGCAACACATAAAGGCTCTTCAAACGCAACTCACTAGATTTGCTTAGAATTATTATTACAAAATTTGTAATTGTATTTCCCTGTACTACAAGATATTTCTCTAATGAGCATACAAAAATCTTTGTTTAACACAGGTCCCAGAGTGACAGCCCATAATAACACTTTCTACAAAGAGCACTGAATGGGGAGATGGGAAGTTTTGATTAAGAGAACACGTACATTTGCATTTCAATGACACTTTCAATGGAATCACTTTAAAGCATTGATAGCCTGATCCTACTTCCATTGAAGTAAATGGCAAAACTCCTACTCAGGTCAATGGGATGCTTGATCTGACCCTAATTCATGAATGGCCAGGTTTTGGTACTCCGACTCCCACTGATTAAACTGTTCAGTCTCTGTAATTCCATTTAGCTACTTATTTTTTAAGTACTACTTACTTTCAGTGTCTGTCCACAAAGCTCATAACACTCCTTTGAGGTTCATCAGTGTAACTGATGCATTAGCTGCTCTTTAAGTAGTTATGAAACATTTCTGATATTTTTAATTTTGTTGGGTTTATGACTTGATTGCTTTACAACCTTTTTATGACTCTTCATTATTTCTTTTTTTTGAGATTAGTCAAACCACATGTATAGTTTATCTTTGGTGACTGGATACTAACATTTTAAACAGAGTTCCAAGAAACTGTAAAGAAAAAGGTTTTGGTATCACTTTTCACAACAGTGGCTAAAATTTGTGTAACTAACTTCCCGAATAGCTGAGAATTGGCCAAATACTCTGAATAAGCCAAATAAGAACCATAAACAGAATTCAAGGAGTTTGGTTTGGGGTTTTGGCTATGTTTTTTGTTTTCCTTTTAGGTTTTGGTTTTTTTTTTTCCTTCATAAATATAACAGTATTGTATTAACTCTCTTAGGTGATGTATTTTGAAAGCAGAAGGGCAAATTCACACTTGAGTACCAGTGAAGATCACTAAGAACTGAACAAAAAACATACTTGTCTGGAGAAAAGGAGGCTCAGGGGAGACCTTAGCACTGTCTACAGCTACCTGAAAGGAGGTTTTTGTGAGGTGAGTGTTGGTCTCTTCTCCCAAGTAACAAGCAATAGGACAAGAGGAAATGGCCTCAAGTTGTGCCAGAGAAGGTTTAGGTTGGATATGAGGAAAAATTTCCTCACCAAAAGGGTTGTAAAGCACTGGAACAGGCTGCCCAGGGAAGTGGTGGAGTCACCATCCCTGGAGGTATTTAAAAGACATGTAGATGTGGTGGTGAGGGACATGGTTTAGTGGTGGACTTGGCAGTGTTAGGTTGAAGGTTGGACTCAACGATCTTAAGTCTTTCCCAACTTACATGATTCTATGATGTTATTATATTCTGTGATTCTATGATTGTCTGCTAGAAACCTCTCCATGTCTTAATGTATGTATTTACCTACATTGTACATGTTGCATGCAGTGCTAAATAATTTTTCAGGGCTGGGGTAGTTTATTGTAAATAAGATAATACTCTCCTGTCTCTAAACTGTATGTTTTGACCTTTTTGCTCTTTCTCCCATAAAGGACACCTCATTTTCCAGTACCATATTGCCTACCAAAGAGATTAAGGAGAAGTGGCTAGAGAAAAGTTTCTAGAAAATTTTTAATTCCTTCATTAGGGTGCTGTAATATTTAGTGAGGGAGGGAGTGAAGATGATGATTGAGATTGGATGCAGTTATTCAGCATATGTGATGCTACTAGAAGATCCATGTTCACTGACACAGCTCCTTTGTACATGCCTAAACTGGATCTTCATGTAGACAAAATAACTACATTTAAAAAATTTATTTTCAGTATGAAGTCAGAACACCAGTGTCCAAAAATACTGAGGAAAAGCCTTGTTTTAATTGTCACAATAAACAACAGAAATTACAGAAATGTCATGAGATAGCTCAGTTTTACATGTCAAAAAGAAAAGCTTAAGATAACTCAAAGAAACATAAAACAAAATCAAACTCAAACTTTCAAGTATCATCTGTCACCCACATTAACAAAAGATGATCAATAATTTTATCATTACAAATGTAGGTCTGTAAAGAACGGTGAGCTAAAGAGATTAGAATAAACTAGAAGATTTCCCCTAACAGCTGCCAATATCTGGACAGTTAAGCTCCTTTCTGGTTACAGCCCAGCAGGAATTACATTCCCATCAGCAAATACTGATAATAAATACAGAATCAGCAGGGCCTGGAAAACAATCTTCTTTAACACTTTTTTCACAATTAATTACTTTTAACAAAAATATCAAGATTTGCTCAAACTTGAAAGCACACCTGCACCACAAGAAAGTATCCTAGTTGCTATTATGATCTAAACAGTGATACACATTAGTTCATGTGAGGTAACAATCGCGAGGTAAAGTCCTAGGCCATGTCTCCATGAAATTGTAAATCCAGTTTTAGTGTTCCTGATACTTGCCATGTGGTTCATACCATCAATCTGATATCAATTCACAGGGACAGATCAACCATATTCAAAAATAATGAACAATCCATGCTGGCAGATACGATGCTGGTTCAGTTATCAAGGGTTGCCCTTCCTGTGGTACTCCACAGGCTTCCTTCCTTGCCTTAATATCTGCCCTTTATGTCCAAAGGTTACTGTCCCCAACTTGTCCCTACATCACATCATGGCTGCTGAGATGTAATTGCTCTCTTTTTATGCAATGCCTTCACATGTAAAAGTGCAAATGGCCTGTACTCTAATACATGGTAAAATGACTTCAAACGAAGGAAAATACTTTTCCTTTTACTGTGGAAAACAATTGCAAATACATAGTACCTTATACCTGCAGAATTCACTATTTAAGCATACAGGAATGGATAATCTGTATAAAAGCATTTTAGATAAACGGACTTGATTCAAGAAGAAGTAGCAAATATTGATGAAAGGTCCTGTGTTACTTGCTTTCCACTAAGTAAATATTTGGCACATCAACAGTAGTGTTGGGGTCTTTCCTCAGGATTAGAACTATCTTATGCTGGAAATCCTTGAGAATTTGAATAAAAATATTCTTGAACATTTGTAGTTGGGAAATCTGGGTTTCACTAAATGCAATATGCCATTAAAGTGATGAATAAAACTACATACAGACTAGCCCTGTATGTGGAATTCATAACATCAGCAGTGCTCAGTTTTTTTGTGAGGACCTCAAATACCATATCAGAGGAAATTTTGCACTGAAGTACAAAGATAAGAAAGATGCATTCAAAACTGTTTCAGTATATTTCAAAAGGGTTTTGCAACCACTCTTAGGAAATCTTTGTGAAGGTGGCACCTGCAACTCTTGTTATAATATCCAGAGCTGATATACCATTATCCAGCAATACCCACCACAAAACTCATTTTTTAAGTACTTAGAACTTGATCTATATGCATTGTGCTACAGTCTTTAATTATACATTATCTCTATTTTCCCCCTACAAAATGGCAATGGCGGCCTCTTGAGCTGCATCAATACTGTGTAGTAAAGAAAACCTCAGATGAAGGATCCCTACTAACATCAGCTGCTATAGAGGTTGAAAATGGCTAGTGAATGACATAAGGGACTGCAGAAGTAGTTTCTTCTTCAAGATGGCCTGGCAAACTAGGGTCTTCTCATGTGTTCCTACCATGTAAGTTTTTAAAGTTGACCAAATCACTCACCATTTGAGCAATGGTTAGTGGTTGTCTTCATCTTTTGATGAAGCATATAAGGTGATTTGGAAAACTGCTGAGCTCTTTCAGCTGTAAACAAGGTTAAGGGTAGTTGTATTTGAATATACATCATGCTAGATAACACAAAATATTTAAAGCACTTAGATACCTCAAGTCAGGTGTATAAAATCAGATATTATTCCAGTTTTATCTGTCTATGCTCTTGTTCTTCATCTCTAAAAGGAAATAAATCCAGTTTATTTCATGGCAGTCTGACAAAGATAACATCAATTAGTTTCTGAAGCTCTCTAATAGCAACCCAGCAAAGCCTGTGAGGAAATTAATAATTATAGTTTTAGAAGAGAATGCAGTAAATAAGTCACCCACTCACACATTGAACAAGAAGAATGCAGCTGAACATTGTTTAGTATGTTATGTGAGCGTAGCCCATCAGATGCACTGAATCAGGCAAGGATCCTTTTAAAAAGATATGTGATCGCATAATTAAAAATAAAATTATAATGTGTATGTAAGAAAATCAATTTAGCCTTATTTCCTGACATTAGTATTTCACTGATGCTACCATTCCACTCCTCCAGAAAGTTCTTTCTCCAAGGGACTCCACCACATCTCAAGAACCGACAACTAAAGGTAGAATGACTGGTTGAGCCTTATGTTGTACTCTGCCAGAACTCCAAAAAGTTTAACAAAGATATCATAGATGTTTCTAGGAATAGTAGAAAGGACTAGGGGGAGTTGTTTAACCCCATGTTTTATCCCTCTGCCATAACTTCATTATGCAACTTGGAACAAATCTAGGCAATTGTATGAAAAGACTCAGACCATCAACTCAAGGAATCAGGTGTGTGAAACAGAAGGTTTGAGACTTGCTTAGGGAGCATACACACATCTACCACTCAGTAACGAAAACCTCCTGATACTCCTCCCCACATGTTTTGAGAGAGAACAGCATTTCCTTTATTGGGTCTGGTTTCACTCCATGTATATTGGGAGGGTTTAATTCCTGCCTGTAAAAAGATAAAAAGGCAAGGGATAATTATTTGCAATCATTTCTCACAAATGACCACAGAAGTTGCAGAAGGCTCCAAACTCCTTGCCAACTCCTCCCAGCTTCCCCTCCTTGCACCACTCTGACTGCCCACAGGTGGGAATCTTCCAGTTACACCACACCAAGTCTTAGTCCTGACATGTTCAACCAGAGATAGCCTTTGGCCTTCTTAATTTATATTATGGAGAATCATGATAAATTGTGAAGTGGAATTACAAGAAGAAGGCTTCTTCTTGTGTGATGATTTTCCACGTTGAAATAAAATATTGTACCAGCAATTTAGTGCTACCTTACTTGCATCCAGTTGACAGTAGCCTCATATCCTGCAAATCCAAGCCAAGCCAAGAGCAACCAGATGGAATAGGCTTGGAATGATAAGCACAGTAAGGAAAGCTCTTTCTTTGCTTTAGAAGAACAGGACTGTCAGGCTGATAAGTATTTGAAAAATGTTCACCAGCCTTTAAAAAAAATCAATCTGAACACACATTTCTACTTTATTCTGCATCTAAAACTATTGTGCTGTTCTCTAACTGCTGCCCCTGCTGAATATCATCTTTACAATACCTGTCTCTACAGTAGATTTTACTTCTACACCACAAATTTTATAACTAAACGAATTACTTTTAAAAAATCAGAATGACCCCATATGTTCTATTCCAAGGACCTGATTCAACAAAGACCATTACACACTTTACTAGCCTCATTATCCAAAATCCAACCTAAGATCAGAACACCTACTAGCATTGTGAAAAATGCTATCTCTGATAGACACAAAAATGAAATAAAAAATAGAAATACAGCATTGATGTGCTAAGATTAAAAGTCCATTCAATCTGCAGGGAAGAATTAGCCCCATCTGTTTTTGTTTACAATGTTTTAAATTGTAAAATTAAAAAAAATAGATCAGAAAATAAGGATGTGATTGGTGATAATGAACATGGCTTCACTAAGGGCAAATCATGCCTGACAAATTTGATGGCCTACTATGATGGGGATACAGCATTGATGGATAAGGGAAGAGCAACAGATGTCATTACCTGGACTTGTGCAAAGCGTTCAACACTGTCCCCTGCACAATATACTTGTCTCTAAATTGGAGAGACATGGATTTGACAGATGGACCACCCAGTGGATAAGGAATTGGCTGGATGGTCGCACTCAAAGAGCTTCAGTCAGCAGCTTGATGTTAAAGTGGAGACCAGTGATGAGTGGTGTTCCTCAGGGGTCAGTACTGCAACTGGTGCTCTTTAAGATCTTTGTCTGGGACAGGGACAGTGGGATTGAGTGCACTCTCATCAAGGTCAACAACACTGAGTTGTGTGGCATGGTCAACATGCTGGAGGGAAGGGATACCTTCCAGAGGGACCTTAACAGACTTGAGAGTTGGGCCTGGGAAAACCTTGTGACGTTCAACAAGGCCAAGTGCAAGGTCCTGCACATGAGTCAAGGCAATCCCAAACACAAATACAGGCTGGGCAATGAGTGGATTGAGAGCAGCCCTGTGGAGAAGGACTTGGGGTTGCTGGTTGATAAGAAGCTCACATGACCTGGCAATGAGCATCAAAAGAAGTGTGAACAGCAGGCCAAGGGAGGTGATTCTCTCCCTCTATTCCACTCTGGTAAAACCCCACCTGGCGTGCTACATCCCTCTCTGGGCCTGTCATCATAAGAAGGACAAGGAGCTGTTGAAGCGAGTCTAGAGGAGTGCCACAGAAAAGATCAGGGGGTTGGAGCATCTCTTCTGATGAGAGAGTTGGGGTTGTTCAGCCTGGAGAAGACTCCAGGGAGACCTTATAGTGGCCTTCCAGTACATAAAGGGAGCCTACAGAAAGCTGGAGGGGGATTTCTTACAAGGGCATGTAGTAATAGGATGAGGGGTAATAGCTTTAAATTGGAAGAGGGTAAATTTAGATTGGATATTAGGAAGAAACTCTTCACTGTGAGGATGGTGAGACACTGGAACATGTTGTCCAGAGAACTTGCAGACGCCCTGTTCCTGGAAGTGTTCAAGGCCAGGCTGGATGGAACTTTGAGCAAACTGGTCTAAGTGGAAGGTGTCCCTGTGGATGGCAAGGGGGTTAGAACTAAATGATCTTTAAGGTCCCTTCCAACCCAAACCATTCTATGATTCTATGATGTTATTTTCTTGACTGCTTTAAAGTGTGCCCACTGTTGACTAAGGAAAGATTATGTTTCTGTAAATTATTAGGTTTACATTCTCACTGAAGAATAAGACCTTTTCCACATTTTTTTGTTGAAAATGAAAGGTCTACAAAAGACAGAA
Organism: Eurystomus gularis; assembly: GCA_013400335.1. Lineage (NCBI taxonomy): Eukaryota > Metazoa > Chordata > Aves > Coraciiformes > Coraciidae > Eurystomus > Eurystomus gularis. Next base: position 207,617 of record VZZY01023496.1, read on the forward strand.
AACTATTTCTTTTTCCACAGTACATCACTGAATGTAGGAATTTTGCCTGAATTAGAAGTAGGATGGTTGACAAGGAAGAATAAAAGATAAATAAGCTGAGATAATTATGCTGCCTTCTTCCTACCTCAACCATGGCCATTTCAGCTAGAGTTTCTGTAGGAAAGCTCATCACTGTGCAGAACTCCCTCTTTACAATATCATCCTTAATACTCATAAGAGTTGCATACTGTTACAGGTGTCCCTGCTCCAGTGGTATCTGCTATCACGGGGTTTCCAAGGTCCAGCTGTAAACCATTCAACATCAGCTAGATGTAGATTGTCCCAGAACCTCTTGGGAGCTTTCCTGCTCCCATCATCTGGACCCTGCTACTGCAAGTCTTCATTTCTCTGGCCAGGGTTTCTCAGCAACCTTGCCATTCAAGTGGCAGGGTGGTAATTTAGGGTCAGTTTAATGAAATCAGTAGGTAAATTCTCCTTTTCTCTTTCTTTTCCTCTTTGCCTTACAGACCCCATGTTAGTCACGTCCATCCTTCTGGCCCTGGGATGGCCTAGAGGTCAATGTCTCTGGTCTCATCAAAGAGATTTACAGCCCTCCACTTGAGAGGACTGTGCTGCTCTTTGCCCTTGGATCAACTAATGGTGTTTTTAACAAATCACTGCAGACACCTTACAATCCCCTTCTTCCCTCTCACTATTGCCATCAAGCATCCTGTCCTTCTATTCAGGTTCAGTGCGAGTGGACTTACTTTATCACACGGACTTTATCACAAGACTGTGTGAACTTTACTTATTAGGGCCAGTAACAATGTCTCTGCTTATTTCAAAAACTTATTATTTCAATATAAATCTTTTCATATACTTCAATTCTTCAATAGACTATTTGATCAAGATGACAAACAGTAGAAGTCTGACTAATAACGGTACAATATTGAGAAGAGGAAAAGAAAAGGCAAAATCCAGCTTGAAAATGTTCACAGGCCCTACAATTTTAGATATTGGTGTTCATTCTCTTGAATATTGCATGTCCTCCAGAAAATACTGTATTTAATTCCCATACCAGTACAGGTGAAATACCGAGATAAAGGTGAAAAAACAAATTAAAGGGCTTTTTTCCCTCACAACATTAAAATATATAACAAAGTTGAGGTACAGTAACAGTCAGTAAGATCATGACAACTGCCCCCAAAATCTTCAGTACCTGCCTGTTCCCTAAGGAGCCTGTTGCTATCAGGTTTTCTGTCCTGTACATAACAGAGGTTTTATTGTCTCTCTGATCTGTTCTAGCCTGAAGGGAACAGTGTGATTAAGATACCACCTTTAATGGACAGCTTTCCATGTTACACTACTCACCCTGGAAAACTGCTCTGAGATACAGGTAGAAGCAGCAAAGGGGTAGATTGTTGTGAATTTTTGCTATTATTTTGTTAGTTTGTTTTGGTTTTGATTTGGTTTGGTTTTTTTAAGTAAAACATTTTAATTAGATAGTTGGCTGCATGGGCTAAGTAGCTGACAAAAGAGACATGTTCTTGATTATGCAACATGGGGATTACCATCCTACACTTCTAAATGCACTGAAAATATAATATATAATATGAACATCCATAGGATAAGTAAATACAGTAAACTTATCTATTCTTTTACCAGCTCCAGCTCATACCATGTCAATGTACTGTGTCTTGGAAAGCCAAAATTCAGTCCTATTGATTGCCCTGGGAAAACACTGGATAGTATTTTTTCCTAGTCTAGGTTACCAGGAGGTTATAGAACATGCTGTACTCCAGAGAACACAGTAAATGCCCTTCTTCCTATCCTATCATCTGATCCCCTAATAACAGAAAAAGAAACAGGGCTTTGAAAATAGAAAAAAGAAATGAAAAATCTATATCCGATACACACATACATTATACAAAAATATTCATGCACATGTATACATATATGAATACTCATGCACACTCCTATGATACAAAGAAAGATCAGATGCAGATTCAGATATTCAAACACACAATTCATTACCTTTATAAAAGAGCCCAATATAAGTAACTGATTTACCTCATCAGTATTAAAATGTTACATTTTCCATACAGTGATCCACAAGCTCCCTTAAAGGACATGCTGTTGATGTAGCATCAATCCTTTCCATCTACTATTTTCCTTACCATTTAGAGTTATATTTGGGGGCACAGCTGATAAGGAGTTGTATGAAGAATGCACAGCGATAATCTGTGGTAATGACTGTTGCTTGACTTAAAACAAAGAGGAGTAGCCTTTTAAGGTCAACATCAGTTCCATGTTTGGATTGTTTCTACTATTTGGAAGGGCTTGACATGTTTTAAATTACTAAGTAATGTGAAAATACATTACTGACACAAGACTGTTGTCTATGTAAATATTTTATGGGTAGAGTCACCCGCCATTGGTTAATAAGGTAACATAGATTCAAAGCTATTTATGTTGACTCATATTTTTAAGATGAGGAATTTAAAAACAAGAAAATGTGACAGAGTTGATCAGGATATAAGACAGTGGCTCACAGACAGACTGTTTGTGTCTTGCATGTCATGAATAGCTCTTTTGAATTACTTATTGAAAAGAGATGGAATATTGTCCATGTGAAATGTATTAAATGCATAAGACAGTGAGTCACCTAACGAACCTAAGTTAAATAGCTATAATTCTTGTTTTTGCAGGGATGAAAGAAAAAGATCCTGATAGGCTTAGCTTCTCCCAGGTCAAGTATTCTCATAAAAACAGAAAGTATCATCTCCCATGTGTACATGACATCAAATACAATAGGAAACACATCCGTCATAAGTGTACATGAATGCTCTCACCCTGGGATTAATAGTATGACTGGGGAGTGAGTGCAGCTCATGGGCTCAACCTGCAAGAGCTTTCCCCTTGCTACTCTCTGACCTGTTTTCATTCACAGGCAACAAAAGGGCTTCCATGTTGAATTGCTCAGTTGGGACCTATTTCCTGACTGGGCTGGTGCAGGTAGTCTTTCTCACTGCTCTTGTCTGATCTTCACTGCACAGACCAAACAAAAGTGCAGCTTATGCTGCTTCTCTGTCACTATGGAAGGGTCCCACAGTCCACGAAACAGGGAGATGGAGGATGTGGAGATGTTGTGCAGGGGCTTCAATATGATGGCTTGCCTTGTGCAGAGCCCATCAGAGACTCAGCATGACAGCCAGTGGCTGGCAAGCTTCTTGAAGCCTTCTTCCTCTGCACAGTTACATCAAGAAAGAGAAATTCTGTACCACATTTTCTTTTGGGCAATGCCACAGAAGCCTGTCTTAGTCTTTTGCAAGAGACTTGGGGGTAATGAAACACATACAGGCATTACTGATTATACAGAGTGGCACAATTATGACCTCCTGTGTGTTGTTTCTTTGTGTCTTTCCAGTTTATTGTAAGGTAAACATTTCCAAAAGCTGATCACAAATTTCATCAGGGCCAGAAGGCTTTGACCAAAAGTCTCTCCTGAACACTCTGGCCAAACAACATACATGTCTTTGCTTAAATACTGGACCATATGGCCCAATTAACATGCATTTGAAGTATTCGTAACTCAGCTAGTTCCGGGGAGGTCCTCAGGCAGCATTTTAATTTCGTTTTACAAGTTGGTCTCCTGAAGTTTTTCTGTGTTTCACTACCTTTTAGACAAAAAAGTCTTACGTTAACATACATTGTGCATACTAAGGCAGGGTGAGAACTATTCAAGAAGAAGCTGTTCCATAGCATTGACTGTTTCACAGGGGTAAGTATATGGAGATAGATCACGCTCATGTTTAGAATAATCTGGCAACTTGACACACTAGGATTTAAGCCACAGGATATCCAGGCATCATTCAGACCGAGGCTAGAACTAGAGGTTTCTATTCTTTTACCACTGAGAGCTCATAGCTGAATGTCCTCACCCCTGTATAGCTGGTACCAAGCTGATTTGCAAATGCTTGCATGAGCCTCAAGTAGTTCACCCAGCCCTCCCTTAGAGCCAGGAAAATACTTTTAGTGTGTGTCAGCACTTTCAAGACATTTATCATACAAATTCAACAGTTAGAACTATATATTTAGATGCCCCTTCTAGCAGGCTCCATTGTTCATCCACACTTGGATACAGAGCAAAAGTGTTACCTTACCTTTGAATTTGAAAGAAGATGGCTATAAAGCCACATTTTCACTCCAGAAGATATATCTCAGGAAGAGTTGTGGAGTGCCAAAAGTTGTGTGGAGATATAGGATAGCAATTGCAGTGAAAGGGTTTCAGAATCTGTAAGGGAGATATGTATGTTTTCCAGAGAGGTCAGGGTATGCCCTGGCCAATGTCCTTGCTGACCTGTTCCTAGGAAGAGAAATCATATAGGAGTGAGATGTGTGACTGTGCTGGGTGGCACCATGTGTCACTCCCCACAGGCCAGATCAGAGCTGCATAAGCAGTGAAACTATTTTCAATAAAGTTTAGACAGACAGTCTGAACTTATGATAGGCATCTTCACACCCTCACACATGACTGTCACACATGCACACAGTTGCAGAGGCACAGACACACTCACCCACCCTGAAGCAGTTGAAGACAAAAACAAAAAACCCAAACAAAAACCCAGCCCTTATGTTCACAGTTTGGTGCTGTGAAACCTCACATGGGAATGATCTGTTTCTGGGCTGCTAAAATAAAATCCTGAGAAATGAATTTAATGTGTGAAATAGCATACATGGACAACACTCCCTTCTCCCCACTCCTCAAAATAACCACCATGCTCCCCATGTACACCCAACTGATCTTCCCGTTTGAGGCCACAGCCCAGTGGAGCCTCATCCCTTCCACCCTTCATCCCTCCTTCAGTTTACGCAATAGGTTATATGCAACGCGTAATATTTGGAAGCCACATCCTGCTGTAGGCTGGGTTGGCTGCATTTCCTAAAACAACACTTGTGGATGACTCTGCTTCCAGCAAGTAGAGTTGATGTGCTTGACATGGTTTAATTGGTGCCAGCTTTGTCCTACTAACAAGTGTCAGCTTTCTTCACTTGATGCATCAAGCGGTGATGTTCTGCAGGTTATAGTGCCCATATGCATTAAAGTTTTTTGTATATGTTGCTGCCTGATTAGACAGGAAATAGTGCATGGCAGCAGGGGATAATTCACGTGAGTAAAGTTACTTGCACGCATATGCATGTGCAAAACACGGGCTCCAGATGCGAAATACATCTTTTTCTAATCCCTGAGCTATTCTCTGTGTGTATGTCTATATACACATTGCATGCTTATTGCTTTTTATTACTTTTAAAACTTAAAAATAAAATCAGCTTGAATTTAGTTTGAGGATTGGCACAAATCCAGGACAATTCTTGTTTTAACTGAAACAGATTGCCCATTGTTAATTTTAACACAAGTGATTTATTTTATTAACACAGATTCAAATAGTAAGCACACTCTCACTTCCTACCAGGAAGCCTAGCACAAAGCCTTGGAAAGAGCAATGCCACAGATACAGGAAGATGCTCTCTTTGTCCGGGAAAAGGCGTTTTTGGCAGATGCCTTATTTTCATACCTGCCTTTGCTACCTATGCAGGAGGGAGGGAGCTAAAAGCCTCATGCTCTTAGATGCCTACAAGGACATAACTGAGTGAGACACTGAGTCTAATTATTCCAAGCCTTTCATTCCCTTTAACTTCAGTGAATATATAAAGGACCTGGCTCCATTATGGCAGATGATGAGACTGCAAGCACTACACCTTCAGCTAGGAGCAACAAGGGGAAAAAGCGAGGGGTAATTGCTATGAATAGACAATGGAGTCACTGAGAGACCTTTAACCTGTTTATCTTTCCTTAATAAATTTTTTTGCAGTCTATGAAAGAATGACTCTGTTATTCTTCACCAAGCTTCGGCACATGACCCAGCTTTTTCTACCATTCAAGGAATGTAATTTAAACTAGATTTAGACTCCTCTGTGTTGCTGAGAGTGATGCCCACTGGAATGTTCAGCTTATGTGGAATTGTTTGGTTCAGTTTAAATAAATAAATAGCATTAAAATCTAATCATGGAAAGTGTAGCTGTTAAAAATAGACTGAGGTAGCACTCACCCAAAGTGTTGACAAAAGGTATGCGCAGGAGGGATTCTGAGAGCCAATTCATCAAGTGCAGGAGCAACGAGACAACCAATGCTGGCGAGATTTCAGGCACGTAGGCATCACAGCTGAGTCTCCCCACCCTGCAGCAGGAGTCCTCAGCAGGAGTTAGACCTGTTGCCTTTTTTTTGCAGTTCAGCCACCTGCTTTCCCTTCAATCAGATTCTCTATGAGGATACAAGATCTTCATCAAACTACCTGTGGTGTGCCTGGCACCCAGGTGAAAACCGCGATGTGCAACATTTCTCCACCTACGAAGCAGCTGTTTAAAAACGAAGCAATATTAGAAAGGCTTTTACTTGTTTGTTTGTTTGTTGATTGCTTTTGATGCTGAGTTTTATCTGTCTGTGTCACAGTAAAATTTCTGTAAGCAAAAGATGTCATGAATCCAGATGGCAAAGACCATTTCTGTCTCAAATTGTTTCATCTTGTTCCCCTTTCTGCTTACTTCCAGTCATTAGCCTTAAATATGACACTGTTATCAGTCCTGATTAGGACATATAGGTTAATCAGGGCATTTAATGAAAAAAACTTGTAGGACATTTTATATATCAGATTTCATGATCAGGTTGGGTCTTGAGTATTTCTGAACATTCAAAGAATGGAAAAGAATATTCCCTCCGGTGCAACTTATTTTGGATTTTCCAGGATGCATCATGGGAACGGACAAGCAGATAAGAAGGCTGGCTATGATGCATCATGGGATCTTTAAAGTAGCCTGGAATCCAGCCAGGATAACTTAGTCCAGACAGCAGCTGCTGCAAAGACCTGCGGTAGTTTTTCCAAATGAGCATGCTCCCTTTTTCACTAACATTTTCAGTTGGAATTCCACTTTCCTTTTTGCCCCTGCAATATTAAATTGCTATGGAAAACATAAAACTTTCACACAAAGTGTTCTCAAGCGCACCAAGGTTTTTTGGTAGTTGAATTTCTGTCTATATGCTTTTGACAGACAAACAATTGTGGTGCCAGTAGGGATGGTAGACACAGTGCCTAGCTGCTTGCTCCACCTGCACTGCACAGAGAAATGACCAATTCATGCATCTGCTCCTAAGCCTAGGTTCAGTTAGTGTACTAGGTTACGCTGAGATTTGGTTTAAATTATTATTTGTTAGAACTTGCTTTAGAATACTGATTTACACATGAAATCTCTACAGGAACTGACTGATCAGTGGGCCAGATCTTCCTGCCATGAGGACATGCTGGGTAGGCCAGAGTAATGACTGTATCCCTTCTCCAAAGATAAGCTCTCCCTACATCTCAGGTAAGCCTAGTTCCCAGTTCTGCATAACACTGGTCATCTCCCCCAGGTGAGGTCTGCCATATAAGGCAGACAAGGCATGGGAGGACAATCAGCGTTTTACAGAAAGGAAATCTAGCACTCAAGGTCATTCAGTCACAGACTGAAGATTTCCTGAGTCTTCTTCCAGCAACCTGTGGTCACTGCTATTGGCTCAGATAAGTTCCAATTCAGATGTTAAGCATCATGTGTGACATCAGGTCACTCTGAGAAATTTTGCTAAAGACTTTAGAAAATGTATGTCAGTTTTAAGTTTTTCAGGAGTGAATAAAGGAAGTAAAAAATGTATGAGGAATATGTACACTGATGATGATTGTTGCCTAAAGAAAGCTCCATAAGACTTCCAGTTCATTTACTTGTAAATTTATTAATGGGCCCAAGAGCATGCAGATGCCAAAAGAATAATTTCTCTGACACTTTAAAAGGTTCTAAAAACCTGCAAAATGCATCTTCCTCTTTTGCCTAATATATATAATCATTAACAGATCAATTACTGGATTTGCATGCATGCTGCCAATGGCCTATTTACATTTGACAGCAAATTCCTGAAAAGCTCACAGTTTGAAAAGCTTGTTCGAGTATGGCCCAGAGCAATGGAAAACAGAACAAAGAAGAGAAGAGCTAGTGGCATTTAAAGGGAAGATTCCACTGAGCACAAATGAGATCCAGGAGCATAAGTAAAACTGGAGAGAAGGAACAGCATGAAAGAAGACTCTAGGCAGTTCTGCTGTGCACAGCAGCCTGGTGCTGTTCTCTGGAACTTGCCCATTTCTGAGCCAGCAGTAGCCTAGGCCAATGCCTCCTGGTGACTCAGGGCAGCAGGGTGTGACAGCTCCGGAAGCGGTGCAGCCACACTGCTGTGGCACTCAGCCCCAGCTAGTAACATCACCTTTTCTGTTCTACACACTGAGTCAGCCACAGCGTTTCTAGGATGTGGAAATATTGCCCCCAGTCCTAGGGCAGGCTATACCTCTGGGTAGTTGTACCAAGCTCAGCCATGCAGGGTATACCTGGCCATTGAGTGAGAAAAAAAAGGCAGCAATGACAGATAAATAATGAACAAAGCAAGGCCAAACAGGGATCCAACAGGGAGCGATAGTGGGAAAACACCGCTGTACAAATGGTTTTGAAAATGAGAAGTCTGAAATTGGAAACAAAAAGAAGAATAAATTTCCTCCTCATACCCTTGAACTGGATAGCATGCCTCAGCATGGATGTATACTGCATGTCAGAACTGTGAAGCAAACCACATTTATCTGCTGAGATATGTATTCATCATACGTTTCAAAAGAGTGCACTGTCAGGCCCAGAGAAACTTCATGAGTTCCTGGAGACTCTCAAGCTCAGAGTTTCTTACCTCCAACACCTTCCACACTGTAATCTCAAATTCAAAATTCCTTTATTGTTGCATGTAGGAAGATCACAGAACAGCTACTGTAGTGCAACTCTTTTTTTTCAAACATCTGTTTCCTGGTTGTCAACTTTTCTTCCTACAGTACCTCTCATGTAGCTGTGCCTAGTCACTCCCTTTCCTTCCCCCTTTGAGCATCTCCACCACTGTAAAAATAGCTGGTGTGGAAGGCTAAATTCTCTTACCTGGAGAACTGTGGCAGTTGTGGTTGCTTGAAATGTGAAAGGACTGCCCAAATGATTAATCTTGCTGCTCTTCCCTGGCCCTGTTCTTGATTTGCTGATTTCCCAAAACATTATTTCTTATTTGCAGATAGCTGGTTGTTGTGGCTGTGCTGATGAAACTGTCCTGATGCACCATGGCAAAGAGAAAAGGAAGCTTTAGGAGGTACCTCTCACACTCTTGAGGTCATCTGCTGACTTTTCTTTAACTAGTCCAGAAGTAGCTAAAAATATGCTGAATATAACACATAGAAAGAATATATTTCACCTGAACCAAATGAAATAAACAGTAAAAATAAAAGCAAAGAGGCTGAGTCCAAACCATCGCTCATCAGTAAAAACCTCATTCTAACATACAGTTATATTTATGGTTATGTGTGATATTTAAATATAACAGGGAAGAATACCAATTAAAAAAAACCCCAGCACTAATCTTAAAATGGAGCAAAAATCAAGGCATGTAGACACACATGTCCATTAACTGCATAGGATGCAGAGTTACTTCTGCTTGATCATAACTTTTGAAATCTAGTCCCAAGATTATTCTTCAGATGACCATTAACATATGATTTGCCCTATTAAATGTCTATACAAAAAATTTGTTTGGAAAAGGAAAATTAAGGACATTAGCCTTTCTGATGAGAAAATACTCGCTAGTTAGTGTACAAGTCTGGGGAAGATAGAAATTATTAAATTTCAGAAATACTCCAAGTTTTCTTTATCCAAAATGTTCTGCTCTTCTGTACGGTTACATTTTCCAGATCAAAGGTCTGCTACTGCTCTTTTTTTCCTTCTGTTTTCTTAATGGTGTAGTTTTGAAAAGGCTATTTGCAAACTTAAGTTAGGAAGATAACCTCCAGCAAACGCCAAAGTGGTTTAAAGAGCAAGCTTCTGAACTTTCACAAGGACCTGTTGTAAGCATGCTGGAAATACTTGGAAAATACTGTAATCTTTAAATTTTGCTTATCTGGTTTGTCATTTGCCAATTGTGTATTCCAGATAAGTTGCTCCCCTGGAATCTCACTAAAGTCTGTAGAAACCTATTTAATGTTATATTTAGTATGTCTGCATCCCTTTGGACTACAACAAATAAAAGATTTTTTAATAAAAAAACAGATGGATGTATTCTAGCTACATAAAGATGAAAAATCCATGTACTGAGGTAATCTACTTGTGATCTGCTGCCAGCTTGACTGAGACATAATTCAAGGTAAAATGTGTTTAGAGATCTGAAGTAGTAGATTACCAACAAAGAAAACATTCCTGTTTCCTTATCTCAGGGAGACTGGCTTCCTCCTAGTTGTGGATCCTCCTCCTGCATGAAGTGTTAAAATGCACTTGTTCAGCATTTTCAATTTCATCTTGTAGTGATAATGGAGGTTATGTATAATCTCTGTGGCTGTTCAGATTCCCTTTTTGGCTCCCACAGTGGGTAGTACTGGAGTTCACGCAGTATCACAAGACTGACTCCATAGCACACTAATTATATAGGGTTTTCAAAGTACTTTGAAGATGAAAAGTGCTGTATCAGTGCAACTCCAGATATTTTTATTATTATTTATAAAGCATACATAATCATCAGTGGAAGCCTAGCTTTAAGTCCCTTTGGGACTAAGGTGGGAGGAAGATTTGGACAAACTCCATGTCCTTGCACTTTCCCTGCATCTAGTTAAGGGAGATAACTAGCATTCCGAGTTCCTCTGCTGTCTTCCTTAATTATAAAATACTATGAAAAAGAAAGGGATTGAAGCAAATGTGGACTCCTATGAGGTGAGATACAAAATTACTTTCTAAGATGTCAGCCAAAGCTTATAGTAGTTAACACCTGTGAGATTAATTCTGAATGAAAATACTATAATTATTTCACTCATTCTGAACAAATGAAATAGGAGAAACACCATCTTGTTAATTAACAGATATTTAATGGAGCAGGATATTCTAAGATAATTGAGTGCTTCTTACCGCATGATGAAAGAAATAAAGAATCACTACAGAAAGCTTTTTCAGTACAAAGCATTAAATACCTGTTGCATAGGTGATATGCAGAAAAGAAGTGGGTGATGGGAGAAGATGGCTGCATGGCAGGAGCATAGAAGATGAAGATTAACAGGATATTACAGTTCCTAGCTGAAGCCTGAGCCAGAATGGAAGAGGGATGAATTTCTACAGTTTTCACTGTCATCCATGCAGAAATCCCTTCGCACCTTTACAGCTAGACTTTTCAGGACAAGGAATGGCAATTAACTAGTTTGCCTCTATTCTACAGAAAATCCTGTGGAAAAGAATCCAGACCCACTTTCTCTACTCGCACACCCCTTGACAGCACTGATTCAAGATCCACCTTATCCCTGAGGGATTGAACTCTACAGTCAGTCCAAGTCCACAGAGCTGGGGGTGCCAACAACCAAAATGAAAGCAGAAGACATTCCTCAAGATTGTCCTAGACCTCAACAAGGTCCATGGATTCACGGTTAGATTCTCTGTGTGTTCCTGAAATAAAACTACAGGGACTTGAATAAAAGAAGGTACTAAGTAAAGCTCAGAGCAGGGTTTTCATCTCATGCCACTCAACTGAAGCTCCTTGTTCTCAACAGAAGAACATCAGGTCAGACCAGGTAGGATTCTTGCCTGAGTAATACTTCTTCGCCTCCACGCACAAAAGGTAGGTCACAGACTTACAGTTGACTATATACTCAGCTTTCAAATAACTATGATGAGTCTCCCAAATACATGGCAGAGTACTCCCAGTGAAACACTTTGAAGTAATGATGCACAGATAATTTTGAATATTCCCCTTTGAATAGGGAAATTCAGTGTAAGCAGAGCCTGTGTTTTGAAGAGGCCTCCCTGTGGAGAGTGTCCTATTATATGTAAATACCACTGAGAACAGCATGTAAATATGGTCATTAAGAAGGTTTGAACTTTTCCAGAACAACTTCAATTGGAGCCAAGCTACTTCAACCTTCAAAGGCAGCAAACTCTATGACTCAGCAGAAGCTGAGACTGAAAAAGCCTGTTTCAGCAAGGACCAGTGGTTTTAAGATGCTAAAGTATCCAGAGGCTTTTCTAATCCCTTAAGCTATTTTCCATGCTGTTTTGCTATTCGGTTAGTTGCAGACATGTAAAAGAGAACTACTGCATATTCCATGATTGCACTGTTTTGTTATCAATTGTCATTTAATTTCCTTACATATTTGGGGCTGCTTATGGTTACCCCTACAAAGCTTATACTATAGATGGAAAAGAAGGAGGAAGAGAAGGATGCAAAGACTCCTACCCAAGCAAAGCTCAGAGAAGAGCTACTAAGAACAGAGCCACATTCAGCAGGATGGTAAAACTGCTCAGGTGTTTGGGATATGAAAAACTTTCTAGCAAGGATGAGGAGAGGCAAAGTGAAGATTTCACTCTGCAGCTGCCCAACCCAGCAGAGTTAGATGCATGTTATAGAGTACCCTATGCTCCCTTATGGAGTCCTGTGTAAATTTGACATGGACATCATATAAATTTATTTAATTACATTTACAGAGTTTATGTCTGTTTGTAAAAAAAACAACCCTTTAGATTACATTTCATGAATTTTACTCTGCACTGAGTTACAGTAAAAAGAAAGTTTTGAGGAAATAGTATGATTACACATATGCAAGTGGTCACCATTCAAGACCTAGTAGCTTATACCCATAAGCTTTCCCTTTGCAGTTATATCAACGAAAATTAGGTGTCATAATACATCTTTCTGGATCCAATGTTTATGTCTGAAACAGAGAGGAACTTTTACATTTATTTAAGTGACTGAAACCCTGGAACTCACGTGAGCATTTTCTGTCAGTTCTAATAGGAAGTATGAAATTGCAGTCTTGGCTTGTTTCAAGGAGCAATTTAAATGTCTGAACATTTTCCCTTCCATACTGGTCTAAGCTCACATATCTTACTTTGTTATGCACATTTCCTCAACATAGTAGCAGAGGCCTGGTCTTTTTAAGTGATGGGAGAGTCTACAGTCACCAGAAAGCCATTGCTTTTGACTGGTTGACTTCCTTGACTGTGTATTATTAACCAATTACAGCCTGTCCCAGACTCTCTGCCTCTAGCTTCTAGCACTGTGCTTCTTCAGCACTTAAAAGGAGTTAACACAAAACAATCACTGTAGAAACATGTCTGTTTTTGCCCAAGGTGCCTTTGCATTGCAAATTCCAGCAAGCTAGTTAGCTGGATACAGGATTTTGGCTACCATGAGAAAAGAGTGAGGGTAGCCATTTTGGAGGCAGTTGTTTTTACCAGATTACTGAACAGCTCTATTTAAACTGTTTCTAGATGTAGTACCCATAGATAATGCTTACCCTGTACACATGCACAATGTATATGTTGCTTCACAGGGTTTCTAGTGCTGCCTGTTGGAGCATTTAAGACGAATTTAAGACAAGCATTCTTTTTTTGTGTCTCTCAAAATACCTTTTAAATAAGTTCAGGAACCAATAAGCTCTTCCTGTTTCAATCTAGTGATGTGCTAGCATCATGTAATTTACACCTGACACACTTTCCAGGACTGACAGAATCTGGGTGTGAACACATCCTTGGGCATATTCAAAAGCACATGGTTTAAGCCAGGGAAAGGCAGTCACCTCTTTGCAGATGAGTTTCACACAGTATCTCTGTTTTTCTGGAGTCATCATGTTAGAATAAATTGGAGTAAAATGGAGGACCCTCAAATACTTTCAAGGAACTGAGGCAGAGAATCCATCTAGACAGTGATTTCTCAGATGTAATTTATGCTTCTGACCTTATTGTCTATGTTGGCAGTCAAAACAAAAGTAATGCAGGAGTAGCTTCAACAGCTCTGGACCATCAGAGGATTGGGTTTTTAGCCAGAGAAATTCTCAAGGGCCATGCACCCTACCTCCCCTGTCAAGAGTCCTCTGGCAGATCTAATTGCAAATGTCTGGAGTGAATAGCATGAGAAGGAAAGGAGGACATCTTTAAGGAGACTATGGTCGATCTGACTACTTGTATAATACACTGCATTTAAAAAAATATTGTATATCAGGTGCAGTTCATGAGAATCAGTCCTGCCAGGTCTGGATTAGCAGTAAATAGAGAGAAATAGAGGAGGAAGGTAAATCCTATTTTGTGCACTATTTTGTTTAAATTCTGGAAAAAGGAGCAGTAGTACTCATGGAGGAATTACAAGAAGGATTAAAAGTAGTCCTGATCCAGTGGGGTAGAAATAACCAGCACCAAAACTCAAGGAGGTTTTGAGCTGACATATCCAAAACTCCACATTAACCAGTCAGGGTAACTGATTGATTCCCAGATCTGAGTTGCAAATCTACCTCTTACATCATTATTTTTTTTCTTGAATCAATACCAAAAAGCAGAGAAATTCCAAGGGAAACGCCAGCACTGTGGTAATGTGCAGTTGAGCCTGTGATGCTGTGCAGCGCAGCAGCACCACAGGCAGCCATGGTTCTGGTACAATGAGACGAGTACATCATTTAAAAATGACTGATTTCAGGGGGTGTGACAGGTACATTCACAAAGTTTGTTTCAGTTCTCCAACTACTACTATAGTTTCCACTTTAAATATGGAAATGTCACTTCTAAATTAGGAAATAACCTTTTTTTTGTGTGGTCACTCTATTTAAAACACTGTGAAATTACACGATCTGCATATAGATTTTAGGCTGTCTGTAACTTATCCTTCTGACTTTACTCTTTACAAACGTTTCCAATGACTGGGGCAGGGTGGGGGCCTTTGAATTTGCTGCTTTTCAAAATACCTCTACACAAAACATGAATGCAAATTTTAAACACTTAAGAGGTTTTGAGTTTGAGGGTTTTTTCCTGTTGTTTGTAACCTTGCTTTTAAGTATCTTCAGAGATGTGTATTTTTTAATCTTTTCCAATTTGAATTCAATATCTAACATAGCCTTCTACAGAGGTTAAGAAGTATACACTCACATTGTATTACACATTATTTTTTGTAAGCTGCAGACAACGCAACTGCTGCTGCAAAGATGCACTGGGGGAAAGTGTATAAAGAACTGGATAAACGGCACGCAAAATTATGTCACTGCGATTACTTTGAAGTCTGTAATAAAATACAGTCCACAGAAATACATCCAGGTGGGAAAAATGGCCCATGGAATGTCTTTACCCTACACACGCATACATGTGCATTGCCACAAAAAAAATCACTGTGAGAGTCTTGGCACTGAAACACTAATTTTTATCAGTTGTCAAAGATGCTCCAAGGAACTGAGTCTTTGAGACATGCCTGACAATCAGCCTGTCTGGGAGAAACTAGATTTTGTCTCAGGGTGAGCTCTTGTCTGCATGTTTTTGTATCCACCTTTCCAAGGGCATGATCCTCACAAAATGCTTGGAATGCCCCTCCCTTTGTACAGACAAACTAGGACAACCCAGCTTAAACATGACTCATTATTTGAAGAATACTTCAAGGAGTCATTCCTTGTGCTGGTGCTTGTGTCTTATCTCTCAGAGCTGTAGATCCACTACTACTGCCCTGCTTATTTTCCCCCTTCTTTACTAATAAGAGGAGGAAGAATTTGGACTTAAAATGACAAGCAAATTTGAAAGTAGAAAGCTGTATGATAACACGACCACTACATTTTGGTTTTTCAAGTAAAAAAAAGGAGTTGAGCCATACTTCCTTTAAAGTCCAGTGCTGGAAAGCCAAGCACTGTATGTCTTCATTAGTGATACGGACCTAAATGGTGAAGCAGCAGACAGTATGTGAGATTCCAATCTTATTAAAATCACTACCTTTCTCCCATAAACTCTGAAGGAATTAGGACTGCATTCCAGAAATTGAAACTGTCAGTCAAGCAACCTGATTATATGGGGAAATGTAAACTAGAGGGAATGGTTTCATAATGTTGAATCTAGGCTGTATATAAAAATTTCTTGAAAAATTATATAATAGCACCTTACTGCTACCTTTTTTTACTAGTTTGTAAAAAACATCTCTTTTCTGAGGCTTATGGCAAGATCTGAATTACAGTAGTTCATGCTGAGTATGACTTTGTTCCAGAGCAGCACAAGCGATGCTAGTTTTTCCAGTGTTGTGAGGGTATCTGAATCTTGTCCTGTGAAATTTCAGTTCAAAGTAAATCCAGATGGATTAAATCAAGAATACTGCTGAAATACACTGTGACGGGAAAAATGAAGAGGGAAGGAAGGAGTTTGAATTATAACACTGAAACAAAAGATATATGGACATATAAACCAGCAAAAGACAGCTAGAAAATATATTTATACTAAATTAAAACTTTATTGACTAATGTTCTCCAGACAACATGATCCAATGGACTATGGTTGCATACATGCAATGAAGTTGAACAAAACAGTAGTTTAACATGGAATGTCAAACAAATTAATATAATGTATTAAATGAAACAAATTTATCTGTGTTGCTGCAAAATGAAACCAAGCTATTTATTTCCTTGGTCAATCTGTGTTCAGCTAAGAGGCTATACGTTTGAAGAAACTGGTAGATTTCTTTAGCATACATTTCAAATAAATTAGCTAGAATTGTACTCTTTAAAAATCCTTTCAACTTCACTTGCATTTCAAACAAAATCTAAGTGTAAACACTAAAGTTGCTAAAGCCATCTAGGAAGACCTACCTGTCAAACTCTGAATGGACATTACAGTTCAGTAAATGCGAATACTTAGAACACGAAAAATACCAGTTACTGCAAAAGTCACGTAGGTATATTTTATTATTAATCCAGCACAAAGCATTTCTTCTAAGTTTCTCACATAAAAGACTAAAGCTTGCTTACAGTACTACATCTTCTATCATTCAAGCATCATTATTACCTATCAGGGAGATTGACTAGATGACCTAATGGGTCTTTTCCACCCCTAACCTCTACAAAAGAAAATCATTCATGCCAGTAAGAACATGGTTCGCTACATCTTGGGCTTGATCCTGTAGCCTTCGTTCAGGCAAAAGCCCCATTGACTTAAAAGAGCAATATTCCAGAGCAAGACATCCAGGATTAGGCCCTTTTAAATTTTTTTCGTTTAAAAAAGCATCCATTTAGGATACATGGAAAATATTCTATAGAATTTAAAAAAAATATATATAATGACATGTGCTTCACTTGCATTGAAGGAATCAGAGAATGTAAACACCATAGTGGCCCACATCTTAACAATATACATTAAAAGTGTCAACTGCAAGTAACCTGTGTGCGTTTACTTCTCAACATATGCTTCTGAGGGTGTCTTGTGCATATCTTTACCTCCACATCCACACATATGTATACTCTTAATACACATGAAGGTGTGATAAAATTCACTAAAAGCAGTTGCTTGCCTGTCTTAACACCTATATGTGCAAGTGGCAGCAAACTGGGTTTTATATGATGCTAATTAGACTGTACGTGAGCAGCAGGACACGAATATTGCTGTGGGCAAGAGAGTGTGGTTGCCGGTTCTACAACTGTGGAGCCATCCCACTTACGCACATCACAAAAATCTACCCGTGTGAAGGGCTGGAAAAGCAGGTGACCAAAGTATTTCTTAGTGGGCCATGTTTGAAATTTGAGTTGCATGATTCAAAGGCTGTAGATTGTCCTCACAGGAGCCTTTTGACAACCTGGAGGACCACATAGGAAACTTTACCTTCAAAGTGCACTTTCTAAGAATGGAATGTTCTTGACAGGGAAATGATCAGAGGCAATCCTGGACTTTTTTGCTTGTTGAATAGGAAAAATGTTTTCATCTTCAGGCAGCACTTCACCCTGACAAATGTGAGTTCAGGTATTATTGGGTTTTAGTATTACAGAAGACTCTTTAGAAACAAACACGATAGTACACACATACACATACACTCATAGATATTTACAGCCTTTCTAGAAAAACAACCCCCTACCTTAGTACTGACTACCTTTTTTTTTTTTTTTAGTATTTAAATTCTTTAAACCAGCTACATTAAATATCAATATGTACTGTACCACCCCACACCAACCCCACATCCCCCCCCAAAACCAGCAAGTATTTTAAAAGTTTGTTTGCTTGTTTGTATGATTGTTAAAATCTCCTGCTTAAGACTGTTAAGTACCACCTCCACTGGAACAGATCTGACTGCATCTTCCAATGCACGTCGTTTCATAGTTGAGCAAGTACTGAAGCTAGAAGCTTAGATCTCCAGGTCGTCAGGTCGAGGCCTGCTGCTGGCTCGGCTGCTGGCTCTGCTGGGAGGCCTTTGGTCCACAATGGTGAGGGGCTGCAGCTCATGTCCCGACGCCAGTTTTTTAGTGTTCTGATGCTCATCGGAGAAGTCAAAGGGCTGGGCGTGCGAGTTGGAGATGGTGCTGCCAGCCTGCCCCATTCTGTTCTGCTCCGCGCTGTAGTTGGCCCAGTTTTGCTCACTGGCTTGCTTATTGTAGTTACGACAGGAGGAATTGTTCCTGTCTCCAGTAACGAGCTTGTACCCTGGGGGAGACATGGGAGACAAGGGGGCGGTCGGTGAGGAGCAGCCATTGTAATAAGCATATTTGGGGGAGCCACAGTCCTTGGAAGGGCTCATGGCACCGCTGTGGGAGTAGGGGTCAGTTTTCCCTTTCACACGATCCTTGACACCCTTGAAGAACACGTAGAAAAGCTCAATGATGTTCAAGGCAAGAGACACCAAGGACACAACCAGCATGAAGAGGATGAAGATGGTTTTCTCAGTTGGACGGGAGAGGAAACAGTCCACTCTGTGTGGGCATGGATCTCGCTCACAGGTGTAGATAGCATTCAGGCTAAACCCATAAATGTACCACTGTATCAGCAAGAAAGCCACCTCAAAGACAGATTTAAACAGGATGCTGATGATATAAGTACGGAGCAGTCCCCCACGCATCTTCACTTTGCCATGCTCTTCAATCCCATACTTGAATTTCTTGATTTCTATTTGTTTGAGGTGCATATCCACATTCACACCATCATTTTGGACCACCTTAAGCTCTTCTTCTCTTTTGTTCAGCTTCTCTTCTTTCCTCATTACATAGAACACGTGTGCCAGGTATAAAAGGGTAGGTACAGACACAAATATGATCTGCAGAACCCAGAAGCGTACATGGGAGATTGGGAAGGACTTGTCATAGCAGACGTTCTCACAACCAGGCTGTTGAGTGTTACACCGGAAAGCAGACTGTTCATCTCCCCAGGCAGATTCAACTGCTGTCCCCAGTAGTAAGATTCGGAAAATAAAGAGGACAGACAGCCACACTTTCCCTCCTGCAGTAGAATAGGCTTGAACCTTGTCAAGAAGTTTTCCCAAGGCGCTCCAATCACCCATCTTCACAGGATGCTGGCTAAAGAAGGACACAAAGAAAAAGAAAATATAATAATGGCTAACCCAGAGATTTAATACCTTTGATACATTGAATCACAGATCAGTGGTGGTAGAGTAGCAATGTCAGGTTTGGTTTAATTCATGCGTTTTACACAATCTGAAGAGAAACCAGAGTTTTAGTTAATCTGCAGGTGGAGTGGGAAGTCAGGGACACTGAAAAGAGAAAGTAACATATATAGTCTCAGAGCACAATGAAAAAAGAGGATTCTAATTTCACTCCAATTTTCAAGAGGTCCACGACAACACTCAGTTGCCACTGTGGTTGGCTCAGCTTCCTTAGTGGTAGCCTCAGTTCAATGAACAGGTAGAAAACAGCTGTGACACACCGCTGAAGCAGAGTGTGGAAGTATTTAGTGGCACTGCCTGAGTATGCTAGGAATAAATGAAAGATTTCTTTCAGTGTGGATTGTTCATGGTAATTTTCATGTTCACTCTTTAAGAGAATAAGAAAGCAAAGTATGGTATAACCTAAATATAAAACGTATACTAAGTCAATATTAGAGTTAGATACCTAAAATTTTATCGTTGCAAAATGTGTGCTACTTTTCCTACAGGAACACTGAACAGCTCTTGCATATCACTACATTGTGTGCAATATGTTTAAGAGTATAGTTCCTAATGATGCCAAGTTTATACTATACTCAACTTCAGAAAAAAACTTCCTATCTAAATAAAGTTTATATATTAGGATTTGCAGCAGAAAGATCAAAGTTAACATTCTTTACCTATACTTTTATGAAGGAACCAAAAATAAAAAATACATGAAGCACAGCTAAGCTCATGTTACCACATTGGAGGAAGTGGTTTCCTGTTTATCTATGGCTTGCTTAATTTATTGTAGTTTCAGCTTTATACTTGCATCTTTTTGTATTTAAATGCTTTCACTTCATTTTGAAAGGAAAAAGGATTTAGCTAGAAAGAAAGTTAAAGGAGCTCTCTCTGTTTTTAAGGCAACTGCTGGCGTGCAGTTTGCATTCCAGCTTCTGAATACTGCAAGTTTAAATTGTCTCTCTTGACTTGAGTTTTAAAGTGCGTATTTCTGGGAGGCAGACAGCTTCTCAGGGTTATCTGGAAATACACAGGATGAAAAGAAAGTTCACTACAGGATTTTTATCCACTCAAAACTGGTAATCTTATCTGCGTAAAAACTTATATTTTAACTTGCACCACATGAACAAGCATGTGAAATCAGGCACTTAAAAAAAAAAAAAAAAATTCACAAAGCTTCCCTTTTAAAGCAGATGCTGCTGGCTATAGGTATTCATTCCGTGCATGCTGATTAATCCCTTCCTGGTATTAATAGTTTCGATAACGTCCAAATTATTTCCTCCCCACCACATCATGGATATATTTCCTAGTGAAGGTCATTTATAAAGCCCTTTTCGGATATTTCATAAAATAGGATATTTTAGCTGCAATGAGATTTTCTTTCAAGAAGCAGTGAGTCACTGGAAACACACGATTATAAGTCTGGCAAACTCAACCATAACAATAGATGCCAAATGAAAACACACCGTTCCTGCCATCGGAAAGAGTCTGAGAGAATAATGGGAGACAAGTGTTTAAAGAACTCGCTCTGATAGCTCTGAGATGCCAATTATCTTTGATAATGAAAAATATCCCAGGGCCATTTCCTCAGCTCAGTGAGCTTACTCTGAAGTTTACCTACTGCAGCACGCAGACCCTTCCTCATATAGTTAGTTCTTCCCACAAATGAAGCCCCATGAAAGGATCAGGCCTGCTTCAGACTTTTAAATCTGGGAGGCTCCTCTGGGAGGAGTACATAGCACAGTGAGTTTATCTCTGACACATCCCTTCAGTCATCCCCAGCTTTAGTCCTCCCCAGGAAAGGCTGGTTTGTCTTTATGGGCTCGGGGTGGCAGAGAATGAGTCGGGCACAGAAGCGCAGAGGTCTTTGGAAAGGCTGGAATGAAATGTGGCCACGATCCTTCTCAGGCTAGGATTGTTAAAACAGAGAACAACCTGTAACTATACAACATGTGAAGTTTGTTTTAAAGACAAGCTATTTGCTTCATGTCCTAAAAGTGGAAGTGGACAGAAGGAGGCTTTTTAAATAACAGCTCCTTGACTTAATTAGTCAGCTTTCAGATGATTTGAAACTACTGCATTAACAGGCTTTCCTCAGACTCAACATATTTTTTTACTGTCTAAATGTTATTTCAGATTGAAAGTTTGATTAAGAAAACAGAGGAGGTGTTATTTCTAGTCAGTTATGTGTTGGTTGTTTTTTAATTACACTCCACTCTGGTCTATTAATGCTACATGACTTACTTCAGTTTTGACCTACTTAATCCCACACCTGCAATATTTTCAGAATTTACTACCTATTTTTTAATTTGCTTCAGCATGCAAAATTGCTAAGTTTCATTTATGTCCTCTGGCAATATAAACTCCTGGAGGAAACATTCCATGCTTGAATTACTCATACATAGTTTTGAAAAGCAACATTTTTTACAGAGATCAGTTACTTGCTAGCCTTTGCCAGTGATAAAAAACCCCACATCAATTCAAAACATTGCACTGCTAATCAGATAACCTTGTGGTGGCAAAAATATATTATTCCTTTGCTTAAGTGGATTCTATTGCTTTATGAAACACAGTACTTTGTTTTGCTGTAGAAAAAATTCATTCATCAGATCTAACTTGTTTACTTTCAGGGCACTTAAAGGCCACTTTTATGAACTGATTACAATATCTGTTTACTAGGTACAAAAAGAGGTTTTGCACCAAACAGTTATTTAAATATTCTAGCTTTGTAAATAGTTTGAAATCAATGGCAGACAACCGTTAAAAATACTTCTTCAGCATTCTGGACTTAAACTTAACACTTCAAAACACCTTAAATGAGTCCACAGAATGACACAGGTCAACCTGACTGATTGATACAATTTCAGTACTTCAGGAATTTAAGGATGTGGCTGATGATGATTACGTGCATTTCATTACTTCGTACTGATTATTACTTTGCAGGATCATAACTTTTTTTCTGAGACAGACTAATGTTATACTAAAAAACTCTTTAAAACATGGATTTCTTCCAGGTCCTACTGTGTGTGGGTACAGATAGAAAAAAAAAAGGCATAGAGCAGTCAGAGATGTGACAGCATTTATCGGCACGGTTTTTGGATGACCACATATATAAGAAATCTTATTTGCAAGCCACAATTAAGAAATTCTAGAATTATTTTTTATGGACAGTATTCATCATGTCATCTAGTTCATATTTTCCAGAAAGAATAATGCAAACTCAGTGCTGTGGTAACATGCCCAGGTCGGACTGTAGTGTTAGAAGGTCACATACTAGTAGATTGAAGAGCAGTAGGGGTTAGAGATGGATCTACCATAGGACTGCGCAGCTGAAGCAGCTGGGAAACAGGCCAAAGTTTTGGTTTTCCAACCTTTCCTTCCTTTTTATGTGTGCTCACACACACATAAATAGCCAACAAAAGAAAAGATTCTGGACTTTGAACATCTATCAGCTTGAGTATTTCCCAAAAGCAACTAGCATTACAGAGAAAGCAGCTGAAATGTACAATTGGCGGGGTCTGGATGGGTTGGAACCGGGAATGCTAGTTTTCTGAAATCTTACGAAATCAGCAAATGTCTTCCATACATTCCTCTGGGAAGGTGTAGTTCATTTGTAGGTATGCAGATGAGCTTCAGTTCATTTCATCCACTTGACAAAGATTACACACTACATGAGTGCAGTATCTAGAATTTAAAGTGCCACAATTGTGTAGATTTTCGTTGTGTGCTAGTATTGCTGGTGGTCAGCCACTAGTAGATCTACCCCATAGCCTTTGTCTCTCCCATGTCATACCCTCTCCACCTAATTTAATTCTAAAGCAAATTTCCAAAAGCAACTGTAAGCATTTTTTTAGATATTCTCTAGTTCTACAAGTCAGTTCCACCTTCTCTGTTACTGCTCAGATTCATCTTTGGAATACTTTGGAATTAGTTGAAGAAATGCTGAATTCCCTGAGGGTGCCTCAGGCTCTCTGATGGTCCTGCTTGTGGATTTTGAAATCTGGATTTCTAAAATGTATGCGTGGCATAAAAAACAGACCAGGTGTCTCCATGCAAGATAAATTCAGTGGGTAACATGGGGAAGAGGTATCAGAGACCGGTGGAAAGAGAACAACATATCTGGTGAAACAGATGCATTGCTCAATGTCATCTAACCTTCCTCGTGCCCACAGGAATCCTTGGCCTAAACTGACGTTCATTTCAGAAACAAATAAATAATATTTGGAGCTTGCATAATATGAGAGCTGAGATAACTTTACAATGTTGAATCTGTTTGCGCTCCTGAGTGCATAAGCATTCAGATCTATGTTGCAAATCAAATCCCTTGTGTCCCTCTTCCCTCTCCTGAACCCAGTCTGCTGCTCAGCCCTCTCCCATTTGTATGCTTGTTAGGTATCATGGGTCAGTGCCAGTGTTTGGCTTTGAAGTTTTTGAAGGAAACACTTCAGTAAACATCCCAAAGACTAGAGGCTTAAATTCTGCAGTGGAGTGTGCTGTCCAGATGTTAAAAATGGCAGGATGAAAGCTTCACGCAAGTCCTCCAGTTTGCTCCCTCTGCGCACACACACAGAAACCTGGCACGAGGTGTTTGTAGCCCATTTTTGTCCCCGTTACTGGGAGTTTATCATAAATCTCACATACAAAAATCTAAACGAACTCCTCAGATGAAATACGCCACTTCATGAGCCTCGCTTGTTATCTCAAGGCAAAATGTGAGGACACACATAAGTACACAGTATTCTTGTTTAAGAGAATGTGTTACTCGATAAGATAGACTCTGTGCTTCGTCTGTCTTTCAACTGAAGGCTCTTTTTCCTGCCTCCTCGTGTTGCTCTTTAACTACTGGCAAGCAGCAGGCAACAATTGTTATAAGGAATCACTCCAAGTCTTGCAATGTAAAAAGCTTTTTAGTTCTTCAGGAGATACTGCTCAAACATTTTTTTTTCTCTGCATCTTGGTATTTAAGCCTTCAAGGTAGTATAAAGGGACTATGTCACATTGGGATTATGACACATATTGTGGATATTCTTGCAGAGCTCTTCCTAGGCAACTTTCATTTACAGCTACCCAAGACTTTCACAGACATTGCCAACGTGGTAAGGCATATCATGATATCTCACATTCCTTCTCTAAAATCCCTCACCGAGGTTGCTAAAACAGAGTAACCATATACAAACCAGGTTAAAAATCCGTAACCCATGTCTGGATTTTATCACATCCATTTTAAAAGAAAAGGCGAAAACCTATCAGGACGACCACGTGAAAGTCACCACTTCAGTAGCTGCAGCGTTTAACAAAGCACCTAATTAAGACCCTCGCTCTGCGCAAACTATTAGGCATCAGTCAGGATTTCCATCTGAAAGCAAAACGTGTGGGGCAGAAGTGGAACGCACGCTGGACGAGGTCTCCCCGTTACTAACCTCTGATGCAATTTAGGTGCAGCAGAGGAGCCTGAATCCCACCTCGATTTTTTTCTTTAAAGGAGCTCATTTAGTCTGAGACAAGCACAGAGGAGCTATTTCACCCAAACAGTAGCAACAAGTCCGCAACTCAGCCCTGCAGTTACAACTTCACCGCAGCTTCTCCTTCAGTGGAGTAAGGTTAGAAGTTGTAAAAGTGTGATCTTTGAAGAAACGCACAGAAATCTGACCAAAGAAAGCAAAGAATTCCTACAAGTTTGAAGTTAGCACTTTAAGAGAACTTACGCTTTTATAGTTGTGTATTTTTAAACAAGTTCAACCATCAGCACAGTAACACAAAATTCTTAGGGTGGAGAAAAAAAGTGTTTTCAGAAAAAAAGTGATACACAAAAGGATGAAAAAGGAAAACTTTCAACTTACCCTTGCTGATCAGCAGTTACACTGGATCAGAATACTTCTTTGGAGGGTTAAAGTAAAATGGAAGAGCACGTTCAGGCACTCAGACCTGTCTATTTAAACTTTAAAAGTCTACGGCTGTTTTGTATTTTTCATCCTTCCTTCCCCACTAATGAAAGAAAAGTGCTGAGACCTCGTAAAAGTTTTTTTCTAACTTGGAACACTGAGAGCTTTTAACAAGTTCGCAAGCCGGTGACGGTGAAAGAGGAGGGGAGAGGAGGGGTGGCAGCGCAGGAGGAGGGGCTCTACAAATGGAGAGGAGGAAGGGGGGGAGGAGGAGGGAAAGAATTGAAGGCACAGCAAAAACCAGCCCGGGGAAGAGGGAGCTGAGGCATGAAAGCCCACTCTTGCTGATGTAACAAAACAAATATAAGGGTAGTCAGCAGCTACCCCACACACCCTCGGACGCTGAGGGCACCTGGGTGGCACTTTATCCAGATCTGGGCTTGCCCAGGACAGATGAAACATCTTAGCTC
This sequence comes from Eurystomus gularis, assembly GCA_013400335.1. NCBI lineage: Eukaryota > Metazoa > Chordata > Aves > Coraciiformes > Coraciidae > Eurystomus > Eurystomus gularis. The sequence continues at coordinate 233,452 of VZZY01023496.1, forward strand.
TCTGGTGTGCACCAGGAGTTTCACTACAGGGAAAGGGAAAAACACATGAAAGGGATTAATGGGTACCCGGCATGAACCTCCTGGATGCTGGGGCTTGACCGAATAGCCGCTGTCTCCGTTCCCTCCTTGCCACCACATACGAGAGGAAGCCCTTACAAGCCCTCCTTACTTTTTGTTGTGAACACAGATTTGTTTACTTAGATCTATTTCCTTTGCGTGCACACATGAAAGTACACACCAGAAGCTGCGTGTTTGTTTCTACAGGAGATACCCATCACATGTGTTTTTATTATTATTTGTGTGAGTGTTTGTGTGCATGTGTCCATCCCATGAGAGAAATGATCTCACATTCCGGGAAACTCTTTCCAGGAAACTTCAGAAATAAAGCATAGTACAGAGAATCAAACATTCAATAGTGAGAAGAAATACTCCTGAGAGTTTTTGAGCGCATTTTATAGGATAAATGCGTACTCCAAAACTGATCTATTCAGTCAAGAACAAAACCAGTTTGTCTTTGCTCCTGACCAGTCCCTGGTTATATGCTCTTTGAAAAATGCCTCCTTTGTAGAACAGAGGTGAATTTATTTCTCTGCCTGTGTTAAGCTTCTCACACATGGAGTCCAAACTGCATTAGAAATTGGTCTTGTACTTGTTCGCGTCATGGCATATTAGCTCCTCTGTGGGACTGCTTAAGAGCTTCTCTAGAAGTGTTTGTAGTTAGATAATTTCTTAGAAGTTTCACATTTGGGGTTGTACCAGACTTGTTTGGGTTTCAATGCATGTTATTCTCATGTGCTATTTATGGGCTTAGTAGCATGGATGAGCATTTTTTGCTCTTTAAAGGCTATAAAGGAGGGGAGAAGTCCAGTAAACGGCCATTGAGAGGTTCCCCAAAAAAGGTTCCTCTTTACAGTTTCGTCTTGAAATAATGAATGTTACATTCTACAACACAACCTAGATATTACTGCTTATTTTTCACAGCCCATACCTACTGCTTTTCACTCAGAACTCTCTGGAGAAGAGAACTAAGCCAAATTCTTTGTAGAAAGATACTCAGCAGGCATCTTTGAAGCTGGGAAACACACAGTCCCAATTCTTGCTCTGGAGCTCTTTGCAGCAGACCACACTGCCTCCTGTTTGAGAAAAAGAGCTAGTACACTACAACTGTACACCTTCCATTCTCCTTCCTCCATCTACAGACCCCCTTTCCAGTGACACTGGCTGTTAGTTTTGACAGCTTTTTCAGTTTTTACAGTTGTCGAAAGCATTTGGCAGAAAGAAACCTTTTCTTCATGTTCTCTGAGTGTTGTTTTAAGGTTGCTTTCTCTCTTCACAGTAGGAGAGAAATGGAGCTTTATGCTTAACAGGCTGTGGACCCTTCTTGAGAATGAAAAAATTGTAATACACAAACCATAGTGTTTCACTGCCTTCGTGACTATGGTATAAATAGTAAGCAGGGTACACATAATGCTCCTGCTATTGCCCCATAAAATACTGGTCATTCTGGAACAAAGTACAAAACACCACCAACACGGCTATGTGAGTGCCGACGCTAAAACAACGAGGAGATTTCGGATGTTGTATGTGTTGGTGCTGAAAAAGCTAGTCCTTAGGATAGAAGAATTATGCCAGGAAAAAAACATTGTATTATAGCATTCCAGAATACAATGCTATCATTCCCTGTCAAAGCTGGCAGGATCACAGGGTCCAGCTTGCCCGATCTTGCTTTTTTCCATGTATCTTCCTGTATAGCCTTTGCAAATTTCCAAATATTCTGATTTTAAAAGAAGGACTGAGAAGTATTTCTCCACTTGAACAAGCAGTATTTGTGAGAAGCCCAACACTCTTAAAATGCACTTTAGAAAACTAAAATGCGTATGTTAGTAACAAGGGAAGAATACTTCGGCAGCAATAATAAGCATAACACTTGGTTTTGCTATGGCACTCTCTACATGGAAAGGGTAGAGAGTCTTTTTTCAAGTCTCCACTGTGATAGTGTGTAGAATTAGGAAGAATTACTATTAGTCTTGGTAAAAATGCCTTGGAAATGTCTCTTAGAGTTTGGAAACGTTCACAGCCTATTACCAGAACATAGTCAGCTTCAGCTGATGCAATGATCTACCATTTCACAAGATTACCAGAAAGTCTCACACTCATTTGCATTGCAATGGAAATAAGCTTTTCAGATTGAACAAATGTCTTCACACAGAACACCTCTTCAGCTGAAGCTGTGTTCAACAGGAAAGCATGGGGTGTCAGACCTGAGATATTTGCAAGTCTCCTCTTACTTACAGACTGAGAGATGAGTAAAGAAGATCACAGTTAGATTTGAAGCCTTCCATTGTGGAACACAGACTCTTTTTACACGATAGAAACAAACATTTTAGGGCCCAGAGCTCTCTGGGACCTATATTGCCATAGGTATTTTGCCTTTTGGAGCAAACAGTACTGTCTTGTGAAGCAATCTTTCAGCGTGGCAATGCTAGGACTCCAGAACCTGTTTGTCTTTGGTTTGGCAGGTTACAGCACAATCCATAGGAGCACGTTCGCAATGCAACCCACATGTAGTGCTGGAGCCCAGGCTCCCTCAAGTGCATCTCTGGGACTGAACCTTGGTATGACTTCCACAGGATTTCTGTCCACTCTCTGCTGAATCCTCATCTGCATCAGTGAAGTAGTTCAGAGCCCATAGTACTGCTGCTGCTTCTCTATACAGACTTACCAAGGGGAACCATAAATTGGATTATTAGCATTTCCAGCCTTTGACATACATTCATGGTTAATACAGAACTCAGTTCACTGCTTTCTTTCCATTTATTACCTGAACACAAGTTCAGAATTTTATTCAAAAACTTTTTCCTCATATTGCCTCCAAATACTCCCTCAAAGTATTTTAGTAACCTGATTTGCCAGGAAAGCCCAAGTGAATGTTTCATTTGGAAGGCTCTCCAGTCCTTTGACCATTACAAAATTTCCCATTGATACCAGTGGGGTTCATGGTCACGCTATTAAGCATATCTGTGATTTATAGAGCTCTTAAAATAAATAGCATGTCTTGTTTTCAATTTGGTTTCGTTTGCAAAATTCACTTCCAAGTACTCCCATTCACAGCGCTGTCCTCATCCTGTGCAATTTGGGAGAGGAGTCCATGGACTGAGAAAATGGAGCTGAATATACAGTAAACTGAGATGAATGTACGCATGCAATACAGATTTTCTTGGGTGCCTTTCAAGGCAGCTGTGCAGTCACCCATGTCCCTGGATGGCACGTAAGCTTCGGCATGTTTTCACCAATATCCCTTCTCACATGTTTGGCTTTAAAGGCAGGCTTGTGAATAATGCGTGGCCCTGTTTCATGCCCTATGGAGGTAAAGCTGCTCAGAATGTCCGAGGAACAATAATGCGGTAGTTCTTGATTACCTAAGCACATAAATGTGCAGTCTAATGATTTTTTTTTTTTTTTTTTAAACAGACAGTGGTTTTCACTTGTTTAAGGTGTTTACATCACATACATAGAAATATGACACCTCTTTGAAGTTGCTGGCCACAGCGCTTGCATGTTCTCTCAGCTGGGGTGACTGGGCTGGAGAATACTGGAAGCTGCTGCACGCAGCACCATCAGGTCTGCAAACTTCCACCCCACCAGTTTCAAGGGGTCATCTCTTGTTCAAAGCAAAGGCAATTAAAGGCAATTGTCATCCCTCAAGATGGTAGCTATTCCCACCTGGGTGGCACAGCACATAGCATATGAGACAATATTTTTGGATAATCATGAGGACAGTAGTAATAAGAAGTAGGATAATCACAAGACTGTCTCTTAGTGAGTGCACTTGCCATTCCGTGTTGAAACTGATCTCTCAGATTCATTTGCTCTGGGGCTATTAAAGCTAGATAACCTCCAGGGGAAAAAGAGGCTTAGTCAGTGTAAGATAAATTCTGTTCCTACTGGTCTTCCTACAAAAGAAAAAAACATGATATTTTAAAAGATACCCTGCTGGAAACACATCAAACCTGAAGTGTAGCGAAGTTCTCAGTGACAGATGCCATCATACCATAGCCTGGCCTAGCAAATGGTCACTATTCTCCAGAAATATTTTCACTGTTGCACAGTCATCTGTCTAGAATCTGAGTGTTTTACGAATATAAACAGAGACCAAGTTATGTTATATTACCCACTTTTACCAAGATGGGAAGTTTGTCATGGAGAATATCAGCAGCTCTTCTAAGTCATAAGACAGCTCATGGCACAACCAGGATTCCAGGCTCCATCCCTTAAGCTGAAAATTACTCTGTCCTATTCTCGAGTACCTTTTTGAAATATCAGCTACCAGTGAAAACAGCTAGATTAGTGTTTGTTTTTAAAATTTATGAGGATCACACAGAAGGAAAATACAGAATTTGAAGTTTGAGGTGATTTTTTCATTTCTGTTCCTTGTGCTGGTTGGTGTCTGCCACATCATACCACTAAGGTCTCACCACAACTTCATAATGATACGCAGCTTGCTCACTTTCACGTGCTACATTTAGAAATAGATTTAGCTGCTGGCTCACTGATGGAGAGAAAGGGAGAAGGGTAATACATGGAAGCTCAGATGCTCTTCAGCTGTGCCAAGCAACTTCTAAACCTCATTACAGACAGCTTTAACACCAGAAAAGTTGGTCTTAAAAGGATTGATTCCAACATTGTGATTTCAATCAATATCTCCTCTGTGCTAGCTGGGTCTCTAGAAAGACACTAGAAAACCATTCAAACAAAGAATGAAGTATGAGTTCACAGATCCTTATGAATTTGGCTCCACCTTCTGTACACAGTGAAGATAAACATGGATTATATTGGATCTTGAATGTCATTTAAGCTTTTGTTTATTTTATTTTCCATTTAACTTTCAAAAATCCTACACTGAGATGGTCTCATAGTATTTTTTGAGCTTTTATTTCTCTATATTGGTGTTGAGGTTTTCCAGTAATTTGGTTCCAAAGGATGGGAGTTTTAAAAACAAATATAGCCATTTCAGGTTTTCAAACCGTAGAGTAACATAGTGTGAAAGTAATGTAGTCTTTCACAGAACAGGATTTAAATTTGTGCAGGGGGTCCTGCAATGACTGAACACATTAGCAATGAAATAAAACAAAATTCCAGAGTATGTACTGACACCATCTACTACTGACTCTGATGGGTAATCTCACTGAATCCAATAAATCGGCACACATTAAGTACTACCTAGCAATGTATATAAAGGCCATACTGTCAAACTCCAAAATAGAAACCTGCAACAGTTACCAGAGTAGGTAACTTCTCCAAATTTCTACCCAGTTGAAGATACTTCTGCACCTTTATTGATGAAAAATACTTTCTTTATTACCAAACAGAACATCAGCTGTACAATAATTGTTGTACATTGGATCTTTAGAAAAAGTGAGTGGTTTTGACATAATTTGAATACATTTTATCCAGGCTTTACAAACAGCAACTGCCTTTCTGTGGTAGTCTTTGAAATCTTGTAGAGATTGATGAGTTTTCCACATGTAGCTGAACTGAGAGAGAGAAAGTTTGGCTACTTTGGCCATGTCAGGAAAAGCAAAGGGGAAATGAGTGAGCTCCCTTCCTTTGAAGAAGTCTCAGCTTATCCATGCTATCCTCAGAATATCCTCTGGTTTTATTTGATTTTGATTTTTTAGCTTCTCATTTAAATAATTTCAGAGTTTTACTTGGCTTTTGAATGGATTTGGTAATGGGAGGCACTGTGTTTTGATCATAGAGCAATATTCTTACATTAGTTAGGCAATACTGTGAATTAAATGGAGCTGCCTCAGTAATTAAATAAGCATTGAAGTCTAACCAAAAGTACTTTTTTATCTAGAAAATCAAAATGAACATTTTTTTTATGACAGTCTACAAATTGTTTAAGATTTGGAAATAAGTCCTTTTTTTCCTACCACTTCCTACATAGAAACAGAACTAGAATAAATTATTTATAGACTCTCATCATTCCACACAAGTGAATAAGATTTGTTAATCACATTATTAATTAATTTATTTTTTTATTTCCACAACAAGATTACAGAATGCTTGTGGGCAGCCTCTTCCTGTAAATATAATATTTTTCCATATTGACTTCTAGCTGAATGTGTTCACTCACCTTCAGACAGCTTATGCTGGTCATTTTAAAGTCTTCTCCTCACACAACTGCCACAGGAACAAAGAGGATCAGCTTTCCTCTCACTTTAAGTTTTCTTCTGGCTACAGACAAGAGAAATTTAATGTCAACTAAGAGGATGGGTCTGAAATGATACAGTATTTCAAAAGATTTCTGAAGGACAGAGGCAGGGTGCATGAGATGTTCCTGGCTGAAAAGCAGAGGCATGTTCACTGGGTTTCTTGATAGCATCACAGGAGTGTTTGAGGACATGAACATTTCAAGGCTTGCCCCTCATTTTCCCTCTACCGCTCTGTTGCCATTTTCTGTACAGCTGCATGTATGTTGCCCAGAATAATTTGAGGCGCATAATTAGTTATTTCTTTTGGTAGTCTGCAGGATTAACAGTGTTGTAGACATGAAAGGGTCTGCAGAGAACCTCATCAAGAAATTTTATAGAAAAGCAAGTAAAAATTATTAATAGGTTTGACTGTCAGTAAAAACACAAATTGATTAAAAATATGCTACTAATTAAGGGTTTCCTGTAAGAGCAGCTTTGGAAAAACAACTGGAAAATTAATCTACTGGAATTATCAGTTTCTGTTATACAATTTTCCCAGAAAGGGATTGTCCGGTATAATCTGTGAGGCAGATTCCCAGGCAGTAAAGAATATCAAGTCCAGTAGTCTGCTTTGAATTTAAAATTATGTACACTCATTTGTTGAATTTCTCAGAAATTTTAAAATTAACTGAACTGCGAAAACAAAAAAAAAGAAAAAGTAGTTGATTTACACTATCAGTAATTTAGTGACATGTACAAACAAGTCATAAAGAACATAAAAATCCCTGACTCCACAATTCAGGCTGGGAACTGCCCATTCACTATTGCTAGCACTGTTCAGCAAATGTGAATGGTGCGTAAGGGAAAACATCACATAAGAGATAACAGTATCTTTCAGCTATTAAACTTTAATATAAACTACATTATATCAAAGGCATGCTAAAATCATACAGAATAAAACCAGTTCAAAAAAGTGAGAAAAATCAGTTGTAATGTATTGAGCATTAAACTATGGGTTAACTTTTACATGTCAACTATTGTTGCATGTCAGCTCAATAAAAGCCATCAGCTTTACAACTTTCTGAGGCTGCATTCAAAAGAAACAACTTTCAATTACCTGCCCTCAAAACTGACACTGGTATATTATTCATAAGCATAGTTCTTGTAAATTCGATCACAATAAAAACCACAATGGGTACCAATAATCTCAGTCTATTCCGTATTTACAGAATATTTTCAGAAGATAGGAATGTAAGAATTAATCAGTGTTCTCACAGTCAACCAAGGTTATATCTTGCAAATTATTCTATCTAAAGTCTAATTTAAAATTAGTAGGTAAAGCCAGTAAAATGTTATGTCCTATAAAAAAAAAAAAAAAGTGTCCTTATATGAGTGCTTTTTAAGGGTGATTTAGTGTAATTATTGATGATGAGAATGAATACAAAAGTTAAGTCCTACTACAGAGAGGGGGAACTGAGGCACACAAGTCCTAATTTCTGGCCCAGCAGCCTTCCCTTTGTGATTACCATGCTCTGGAAAAATGTGACCTCCTGCTAAGTCAGGCAGCACATGTGGTTCTCAGCATGCCCATAACCATCCCACATTGTGCTGTCTGGAGCCCCCTTCCCATCCTTGCTCTGGCCAGAAACCCCAAAAAACCAGAGGAACCCAAACCCCATCTCTCTCCCTGCAGAGGCCCTGTTTTGCCATGTATTTTCTGAAGCAGCCCGGGATGGGCTGTCATGTGGGGCTTCCCACACCATGAACTCCTTCCCAGCTGAGCCCACTTGTGATTCTGCTTCTGACGATGCTGAGGTTTTTGCTAATTATTTAATGATCAGAACACTTGCCCTGGAAGTGGTAAACTTGCTTGTAAGTCCTGCTGAGACTGTGAAGTTCAAAACAGTATCTTAAACTTTCCAAGCAACTGCTTTAATTAGCAAGACAGAGGACAACTGAAGGAAAATGGATGCATCTTATATTCCTGTAGAGAAAGCCATGTTCTTTTGCAAAAATGTGGCACTTGGGGACATAGTTTAGTGTTGGACTTGGCAGTGTCAGGTTTATGGTCAGACTCAATGATCTTATAGGTCTTTTTCAATCTAAATGATTCTATGAGTCTATGATTCTAAGAAAAAGAATTGAAAAGTTCATTACCTTGAGAAATAATTCCAAAAAAAAGTGAACGTGAGAATAGTTACAGAATAATGACAGGCTTCTGTTTGAACCAGTGCTTGGTCCCTCAGCTGTGTACCTAAACCTCCAAATTTTATTCCTGTTTTCTTTGAGCATACCCAGAAACTCCAGGAGCAGAATGACATCTCTCCTTGGGGAGCCTGAGCTCCCGCCTTCATGCAGAGAATGAAAAGCCAAAGAAACTCTGTCTAATGACTGAGAGCTGGTATTGTATTGCTGCTACTAGCAATGCCACAGAGATAAAAAATCCCTTTGTAAGAAACAAGATTCTGACTTTTCACCCCACCAAGCACTCAAACTATCACAGCAGAAAGTGAGGTTTTCACCCTGCAAGTGTCCTTTTTTCCTACTATTTTCATTGTCTCAATTTCAGAGCAGAAGCTCAGAGTTTCAGGAAGCAGAGACTATAAATATATATAATATTTGATACATATTTAAGTATATTTCAGATACATGTATGTTTTGAAGCTCTATGTCAGGACTTTATTTTGCGGTCAATACAAAAATCACATAGTAACAATTTTCCAATGTAGTTTTACAGTGTTATGGAAATACTGCTCTTTTTCAGTTTTGTATTTTGGGAACATATAAACCAACCACAATCCACAATAACAAAAAAGGTGTGAAACAGTAGGTTTCCTCTCTTGCCTATCTCACAAAAGGCTTGGAAGAGAAAAGCTGGCTGCCCATCCCTCTGTTCATACAGAAGAACATGCACATTTTCCAAGAAGCAAGAACTGTCTTTCTTCATGTACTTAATTATCTGAAGTTCATTGCCTCCACTCAGTGAAAAATAAAAATATTAAATTAATAATACTTCAAAAATGACATGTGAGGAAATTTGGATCATCTGCATAGTATATTTTCTTTCTTCTGTTTATAGTCCTCTGGATAAATTTTTCTGAAACCATAGGTATAAAGCTGGTTCAGCTGATAACTGTAGAAGAAACTGCTAAAAATGTTTACTGATAAAGGAAGATCAAGCTGATTAGGCAAATGAGCCAGAAATGAGGGCTAATCTTAAGTGCAGGAAGGGGAAACTCACACTCTAAAACACAATAAAATGCTAAAATCAAAGTAAAGTCTCTTTGGATTCCTTCATAAAACCACTACATAAAGCACAGATAATTTTATGAATTCATGTAGAGTCAAGTGATACTGATGCACCTCCATGATTTTTTTCTTTCCATAGCACATAATTCAACTGTTGTTCCCTGCCCTCAATATCATTTGATTTCAAGTAGGAATTCCACATCAAGAACAAATAGCGTCTCTGCCCGCCTTTGAAATGGAAATGTAGAAGTCTCAGTGTGAAATTGTAAAAGTCCTTGATATGCAATCTGCTTGACCCACAGACTACATGTGAAAAGTCCTGGCCTATGTGTTGGAAGCCCTGGTGTTATCATCATAAAACAGCTCACTTCTACCACTGGTCTCTGCTGTAACAACTCACCATGAGTGTTTGAAAAAGTGTTTTGCTCTGATGGTCAATATGTGTAGATTTAACATCAGACACGCAACAGGGAATCGAGTATATATTGCATGTAAGTATTCTGAATATTCATGAATTCTAGGGAAACACATTTAAGGCAATACTATACACTTAAAATGCGTGAAACTTCTTTTGGCTCTCTTGTAAACTCCCCAGTCCAGGACTGGTAGGCAAAAGCAGGTTGCTAATTTTATTCTATAAATTGTCCCGAGAAGGGTTTATTCTCATACATCTACAACTGGTGGCCAGTGTTTTCAAGCTAGGAGTGAACACAAAAGCAGTGAAAGAATGAACAAAAAATATAGCAGCTTTGTCTGACTTATTTTTTGAAGATACTAAAAATATTCAGGAAAGCAGGATAACAATGAGCTTTGCAGATCAAATCCCTCAAAGGATCCTAACACTACAGTGCTAATCAACTGTGGCCACACTAATGATCACCACAAAAACAACCTATTTAAATTCCTGTTTTAGGACAGAAAGATGCTTTCCTTACACAAACTCCACAGACTGAGGCACCAAGCAGCTTCATGCTCTCAAGACCAGCATGCTCTTATGCAGTCACAGCAGGAAGTAATTAAGGGACTTCTCAGAAAATTAGGTGCCTCCAGACATGGCAGTTGCTGACTTGAAGCTTTGAGGCTGTTACAGCATTACAGAAAGACCTAAAACATAATTCAGCACCAGAAACATTGTGTGTCTTTGAGCCAAAATCTTTATCTTAATTCTAAATGTTATGCTGAAATGTAATCTTTCTTTATGTCACTGTTAATTACCAGCTTTACTACAAGCTCACATTTCTATGCAGCTCTGCAAACCAAGGCTGCAGATAGACATGAGACACAATTTTCAGATTGTGCAAAGAATAACTGCTACTGGGCAGAATGTCCATTACAATCCTAACCAGGGTTTTGGTGCCTAGGAAAAAGTGTCATCGCAAACACAGCAAACTAACCTGGAAGACACTGAAGGACAGCACATATGAATTTCCATATTATCTGTGTTCAGAATTGCACCATGACTAAATGTAAAAGATCCATACTCAGAAAAAAAAACCCCAAACATCAAAGCACATCGAAATGTTAAAACCCCACATGCCTTTCATTTTAAAATATTTTATTGGTGGCTATATTATCATTCTGAAGAATTTAAAAGATTACTGAAAATGATTTCGATTTTATTCGAAGCTGAGGTTTAACAAGAAGAGCAGTGACAGCAGACAGACATCTGCAAAGGCGGGGGCTCCGGGGGCACGCAGGAGGTCCACGCTTCAGCCAGGTCCCACTAGGTGGGGATGTGAGACAGGGGACATCCCGGCCACCCGGCGCTGGCGCCTGCTGGCAGCAGGGGCGGAGGAAACCTGCGACTGGAAGAAGGTGCAGAGCGGTGGCAGCAGTGCTCGCTGCAGCGGGGAGTCCCTTGTATCCCAGTGAACCCCTTCCTATGGGAAAGGCACCTCTCAGCCTGTTTCACTGATGGCTGACACCTCCATCAGCCTGTACATATGCTCCTATATGCACACACAAACACAAATAAACACTTTTAATAATACCCGTTGAAAGCAACATAGATTTTTGCGGATCTAGCCCCCCCCGCCCCCAAAAGAAAACAAAGTTAATGAATGCAAGAATTAACTATAAATGTTTACAAATGTCACTCAGACATCAAGAGTTTTAGTTCTTTATGGCTATTCTCTTATTTCTGGACTGAGTATCTGAGAATTTGAAACTAGTGAGTTTTGAAGGGTTTCCACCTGAAACAGTAATGATTCTTGAAATACATTTCAAGGTCTTTTATGTCATTGTCTATAATATATAGTTGCTGTAACATTTTCAGACATTTTCAGGCTAGTACCCCAGAGTTTTCAAGATCTATTAGTAAAACTAATTAATTGTCATTAATTGTCTTCCAGGTTCTTCACAATTATTCATATTACTCTATTAAAATGTTCTGGCTCTTCTGGGAGCAATACATTGTATCTTTTGTCAATAAACCTACAACACATTTTTCATTGAAGGTGTCAGCTGTGTATGAAGTGAGTGATTACTTATAATTGATATGGTCAGTTGCTTCTGGGCAAAATGATAGAGCAATTCTTTTAACAACAATTTTAATTTCAGAGAATATATGTCAAGCCTAAATGTTTTCATCAGGAGATTGTGTTCACCTGCAGTAAACCCATGTACTTAGATCACTTGAGATCTAATTATCTCTAGAAGCACTGAAATTCCTTTACAATAAGTTAATTTTAAAAGTATCGATAATGATACCTAAAGACATGCTGCCACTTGATGTCACTGTATGTGTTTGGGATGCTAAAAAAAAATACTGTGTAAGGTAAATAATCATAGGTAACATGCAGAGTCACTGGCAGACGCAAACCGCAGGAATTTAAACCCTTTCTTATTGCTATTTATAACATAATCAAGTCACAGACATCCCTCCACTTGTGCTGTAGATACAAGTTAATGTTAAGGGAAACAAATTAGCAAGAAGTCAAGAATATTACCACTTCCATCACTCTTCAGTTATTGCAGGAATCATGCAATGTTGACTGCAATAGCCATAGTAAATAGTGTATCTCATTAATTTAGACATATTTCATCTATACATGATATTTCTGGGCACAGTTTGATAATTACAAAGGTACTCATTTTTCAAAGTTATCCCTCTAAATGTTTACATTAATGTTTTTCAGGAATGCTCCTGATACTCATCATTCCAACCCTTGCTTCTGACATAAGTTATTTGTAGGCTCCAGTTTGTGTTGCTATTTTTTCTACTGTCTGATTGATTTAATCTTAAACCCACAAGGGACCTTCCAGAAGATCATGTATACTCTTTTAGTTCACCCCTAACTAAACATCATGTACAAAACCACATTCATTTGATTCCAATATTTGATTTTCAGCAAAAATCCCTGATAATAAGGCTTATCCTGTGTGACTTAAGAAAGTGTTGAATACAGTGGACATGCTGTAGTAAAATCGTGAGTTATTTGGCTGAGTGCCAAGCTATAAGGATACAAAAAAAAAAAAAGCATAATACATACAGTACTTAGGAGGTCAAAATAATCTAATGCCCTCTTGGCCATTTGCTATATGACTCCATTGATGATAATGAAGCAGATATGAATTTTAATTAAAAAACACACTTTAACAGAATTTGTCCTGCAGAAGGTCTTTTTTTTTGTCTGTGATAAATCTTCCAATGCTGACTGCATCTGAATTACATGCAGACAAATTGAGACAGTATACAGAAAACTGTAATTTACACTTCAAGCCAGTAATACAAATTGAAATGAAGGATGATGGCAAAGTTTGGGATTTTCCTGAAGGGAGGAATGTAACCTATTACCCTCCCCCCAGTTAGCCCCCTCTCACCATCCAGCCTCCTTGGTGCCTTCACTGGGGCACCGTGTTGGGAAGAGATGTGGGTTGGAGGGGGCTGCAGCTGCCCTCCCCCCCCCGCCAGCAGAGACCCCTCCAGACCCCAGTGACCCCCTTCACGATTTGTGCCCCCCCCCCCAGTCTCCATCCTCCTGAAGGGAGGAATGTAACCTTGAAGTTTAGAAGTTAGCTTAGCAAAGCATTACTCATTTATCTGGAAGTAGACATAACTACAGGGACCTATTGTGTAAGCTAACCACAAAAGGTTAAAGGGGATGGAACATCTGTCTTATCAAGAACATACTATGGAAAGGACTAGTTTGGGCTGGCTATGTGGTTTGGAAAAGGACCAGGACTCTAAGGAGACTGTGCGGGACCCAAAGGTGAAAAGTGCAAGACCGCCCAATCTCTGAGGAAGACTGTTTACTTCAACACAAAATGGCGAGTCGACCACCAGAAGACCACCACCACAGTGCACTGCACAGGTATAAGGGGGAGGAGACCCAGTTTCCATACGAAGCGGAATAGGTTATGTATGTATAGGCATATTGGGTAAAGTAATGAATATGTAACATTGTATTGCTTATAAGCAAGATGCAGAGCCATGCCGGTGTGCACGTTTGGAGGCACTAGCCCCTGTGCACCCGCTGGCGAATAAACATACCTCCTCAGAAAGTCTCTGCAAGTTTTTGAGTTCACTTCCATACGTCACCTGATTATTTAGTTTGCAGAGAAGGTGAGAAAAGAATTGAAAATAGAAGGCAGACTACTAAAGATGCTCTCATATGAAGGAAAATCTTTTCCAACTATCAGGGAATTGAGACTAAAAATTCATTGCTTTCATTCCCTATCTTTGTATGGCCTGAGTTGTTTATAACTAACTGAGGCAAAAGCCCTTGAAAGACAGCAGTTCTGAAATGGCAAAATCAGATGAGAGGACCTAATGAAAGCTATTCCAGCTTTTTTTTTTTTTTTGGTTAGGATTTTGTAATTCAACAATTGAGGTCTACTCTTTCATTGTAGTGAAGAGACCTGAAATATGGTCATAGGAAAATCAGAAATGTCTAGTTCTTGTGTCCTCTTTGAAGGCTGTGGAGATTAATCTCCATGAACAGTATAAAGAGATGTTGGCCAAAGTCACGGGTGATTTTTAAACAAAAAAATGAAACAAGATGAAACAAGATTAAAACCTCTCATTGAAAGACATGCACTGCATGATGGATGTACACAAACTTATTCAAAGCATACTTTGCCATGGCAATTTCTAGTAAACTATCATCTCTTTAGAAAAGATGCAGTAATATTTTAGAATGTACAGTAACTGGAAAAAACTGTCAACACAGAATTGCACTTAGTAGTGGTGCATCCTATAGGAGTGTGAGAGATTTTCATGAAAGAAAAATGCACGTAGGTCTGTATAAAATATTAATAATACAAAACAGACAGTGATATGATTAAGGCTTCAATGTGGATTATACATCTGTAAATGCAATCTGGTTTGTTCTCAAACCAACCACACTGAAGTATTTATTTCAATAATAACCTTCACACTGAGGTAGATTGTCAGTTTGCCTTTTTGGTTTCATTTTTTTGTTTATCTTTTTCCTTTGTTCTCTATTTGGTTTCATAATAAGCAGTGTTCCCATTCAGTATTAAGAACTTTCCTGGATTAACATAGTTGTCAAAATCAGATTGATCATCCAAACAACTTGGGCTTTGAATCATGGCTCAGGGTGGCCCTAATAATGGATAAATGTAGGAAACTGGAATTATCTCAGCCGTAAGTACTTACTTTGAAAGATAATTCCTAAAAGTATCTCATTAATGTAAGATTTAGTGGTTGGATATAATAAGAATTGTAGCTCCATTATGAATTTTATGCAAAGTCATGGAGTGTGCATACACAGTGCCATGCCATCAATGTTTTGGGTAGATCCTGCTCTTGCTCATTTGGTGCCTTTTTTCCCCAGCTTTTGAAAACTCTTCTCTTTTTTTTTTATCAAGCAGAGTTACATTCTACATGTGGCATCTCTGGCAACATATGGAAGGAAGGTACAGCTATGAAAGTTGTTGGATTAAATGACAGATGCAACTTTTTTCAACATAAAGTTTCTGTGGCGCCAACTGTATTTACTGTATTTGGGACAGATAGCCTGCCTTAAAACTCACAAGTAGAAAAATCAGAATAATTAGTATCTGGTAAGCAGGTAAAACTTTTATCTGGAGGTGAAAGGAGAACAAGAAAACCATTTGGGGACTGTGGTAACTAAACAGGAAAGGATATTCAAGTCTGCAGGGACCCTATTGATCCCAATGCCTTTTTTCCAAGGCGAAGGTCCACCTGTCTTCCAGTTATTCCCTGATCTAATTTCTCCTATAGATAAGCCCTTCCCATGCTCCAGATTGTTACCCAATAATTGCTTCCAAGGCTGTGCTTTTGCACATGTGAATGCACTAATATGATTTGCCAAATGATGAACAGGTTCATATCTTATTCCCATATCTTAGTACCAATAGTTTAAATGATTAATTTTTTTCACTTTTTGAGTGCAATTGTAAATAAAACTCTATTTTCATGGAGACAGAGACTTTACTACCAGTTATTCTCTGTGTGATTCTAGGAGCTTGTTGCCTTATTCCAAACTTTTCCTCCAGCTGTAAACACAAATAGAGGCATATGAATTCCTCTCAGATGGTTTGCACAATAACTCAGCTGTTGGAGGATTAGCTTTCTATTTCTGTTCCTTAGTGTTCTTCCTTCAAAAGCACAATTTGCCAAAGGTAAGACTGTTGAATTTTCTTTCTACCTTGAATCAGGGCATGAGAAAACAGCTGGCTTACACATGTGCTTCACTTTGGAGTTTAATTACTAAAATTCTCAAGATTGCTATATATTTGAATTTTCTGAATTATTAAATCATGCTGCAGGGTAATGCAGTTGTTCATGGTCTGCCCTTTTAAAAATGTGATGGCAATTTTATCAACATTTTTAGCAGAAATTCATACTGAGACCCAAGTAGCCATCTATTAATCTGAACAATTTCTGTCTTACTGAAGCAAGAATATTGATGTCTGTGTATTTATTTGTCAGAATGCAGAATAAAATAACATGAAACCATTTTAATAAAAGGCAGTTTCCACTTCAGCAGGACTTTAGTTGAAGTTTACTTCCATTATTTATGTGAATCATTTCATAGTCTATTACAGTCCAATTAAAAAGACAGATTGGACTGAACCCATATTTGGAAGAACATGGCGTATCACTTTCTCCTGTTGTCAGAATTCTGTTCAATTAGCATTGAAATCTGCAGCATCTGCCTTTCTGTCAAAATTACTGTAGCCAGCTAAAACACAACATGTTTCCGTACCTGTAAACTGTTCAAGATAATCAGGAAGAAGCAAGTTGTGCCTTAGCTCAGAGTTTTCAGATTCTCCTACATGCCTGGCTGAATGCACTCACAGATAGCATCTTTACTAGTATGAAAGCAGCAGATCACAGACCTGGCAATACGTTCACATTTGTTCCAAGGCAATGAAGCTATTGAATAATTAAGGTGAGTTGAATTCATTACTATCTTGCTCTGAAAGCAGTTCTGTTATTCTAATGTTCAGTGTGCTCAGCAGAGTCAGGCTGTGGGATGTGTGTGTATATGTAAGAAAAAGAAGAGGAAGAATCACTGACTACAGAAACATTAAGGCCCATATGTTCCCAACAGCTGCACAAGCTGGAAAATTGTCAGAAGCTGGGCAATATCAGTCTAACACTGTCACCTGCCTGAGTGCACAGGGTGCATGGTTTTAATGTTGCAGTCAAATTGCTGCATATGCTGCTGTGTCAATGCTAGTTGTGAAGACACAGCCTACTCCACAAGCACCCTTTATCTTCTAGGTGATTTTAGTGAAATGAATAGCAACTTTCTGCCCAGGAACCCCTATGGAGTTTCAGTTGGATGACTTCCAGGACAAGAGACTATTCTACTTGTGAAAATTTGCTAGACTCTGGTATGGAGAAAAAAGGGGCAAAAAGGTGACAAAAACTGAGAGATAAGATAATCTTTCTTTACAAATAATAGGCTGGTCTGGGTTTTTTTTGTTTGCTTTTTTTTTCTTTTTTATAACTTACCATCATCAGAAGTTAGAAATTCTATCTCGGCACCAGGAATTTTAGTAAGGAGGAACTACTTTGAAGCAATTCGTCACCCAAGCACTATAAACACATATCGGAGACACCCGTCTCCTTGTCTGATCCATCTAGCCACCACAGACTCTCCCTGTTGACCATCTCTGTCTCTCCCTCTTCTGGGATGGCAGCTGCAGCGCATAGGTTTATTCTTACGGAATACCTCTTGTGGCTCACCCTTTACACAGCTCAGGGACCTCAGTAGAATCAATATGGTGCCCAATTTTAAAGTGCCAGTCACTTGTTGGTCCACAGTAACAGTCAAATTCACGTAAGTACAATGTGGAATAAAATTAGTTCCTAATTTGTTGCTAGAGAATTATAAAATTGTTTCCATTGACACATCTGAAAGCTCTTGCCCAGGTTTGACCTTGAGAGGATTGAACTAAGTTCTGTATTGCCTCTATGAAACTCCCACCATTTTGATGTGCATTGAACTGGAACTCTTCCTAGAGTTTGGTAAAGAGTTCTTCAAGGTGAGTTGAACTCTGCAGCTTTGAAATATGTTTTTGTATTAGGAACCTGACAAGTATCACATTTCTACCTTGTGCATTCATTCTTTGAGATATAACTACAGTCATATTCTAATATGCCAAACACCTATGCCTCTATTTTCTGTCATCCATGAAGGAGTATTTTTTTGATACAGAAAACTAGCTGCCTTTTTTTTTTTTTTTTCTTCTCTGGGAAGCAAAAACTGTGGGTTCTAATTTGAGTGATAACATCACTTCTAAATGATGAGTTGTCATTTTACCTGGGAAAATTCAAAATTGCTAAGAATAACAGACTCCAATAGACATGCCACTTGAAAGAAAACTATGACAGCAGGATTTTTTCTGTGCTAGAAAGCATGTTAAATAAGACTGCTAAGCCTAAATTGATCTCCCATCAGAAATCGTAAGCCCATGTATTTTATTTAAAACATAAAAGGAGTTGGTTGTCTTGAATTTTCATTTGTTTAACTTGTGTCCACAGCTCTGATCCCACACCGTAATTCATTTCTGCATGAAATGCCACAAAGTTAAGGGGGATGAGTGTATTAATGAAAAGCAACTGAACTAACATGTTAGACTTAAATGACAGGTACTGTTTCATACACAGGGTGTAGAAGCCTAAACAGGAATTAAGTAGATGTTAAGAATGAAATCTAGTTGCATTAATTGCATGTGGTAAAACTGCCTATATTTACAGGTGGTTAGGGCCACTTGGTGTACTTAGGATATCCATGGGACTGGGAGAAAGATCATGGAAATAAAGGACATGCTCAGCTCTCTGGCAAAACGTGAAGTTCACCTTAAGCTAGTTCCTCTTAAACCCACCTTCAATTTAAGCTCACCTGAAAGAAACACAGACGTTTTGATTCAGTGGACTAAAACAGGCATCTAGTGCCATTTCAGATGGAGCATTTGAGACACGCACATGTGTCTGGCAGATGTGACACAGGACAAACAGGATGCCTACACTCTTCTGGAGCAGCTGGATACCACACACTGTGCCTGAGGACATCTCTAGTGACACTAAATGCCACTTTTAGAAACTGAATTTGCTGCTTATTGCACTGCAAAAGCCTTCAAAACCATTAACTACAACAATGTTTTGTAATATAGCAAAAGAAGGCCACACTTAACAAAGGAATTTTCATGTGAATTGCTTCAGAATAAAAACTGGAATTTGTTAACAGATGGATTATATTCCCATTGTTATCTTCACATTGTTCCAAAGCATGTTCAGTACATCTGTAGAGTACTTTACAGTCCTTATTGCCAATGACAACTCACAAATACCAAGCAAGATAGTTTTGCGTTGCCCAATTCTGCGCAGCAGTGTGTTTCACATAGCCAACAAATTAACACTTGCTCATATTCCACCACTAGGAGCCCAGGTAGGGCTGGAATCAATTTTATGAGGTTCCTTTGAGTTCACAAAACAGAATGTTTTCATTAATTGTTAATTGTACTTTCATCTCAGCACTGATGATGTGGAAATTAATGACCAGATGTAGGCAGAGCTGAAGCAAAGGGCAGTGATTGCTGCAACAGCCTCTGAGCACCTTGTGTACCTGTGTCACAGACCATCTGTCAGGGGAAAGGGCTAAGCAGCTACATACCAAAAGAAGTCTAGCAGAAAAGCTTTTTAACATGAAGTCTATGAATCCAGGTCTAAACATGGACCACACCCTAGATAAATCAGTTTGTGTTTTCTTTTGGCTTCTGGTTACATGATTCATACTTACGGAAATTTTGAAAGTTTATTTCAGCCAGATTCTCCCATCAGTTACAATAATATAAATGAAGAATGACTTCCAATGGACTAACTTACTAGTGTTAAATAAGCAAAACCAAGCAAAGAAATTAAATAATTTTAGATTTCCTACAAGTCCTCTATCCATTCACCAGTGTGCCACTAAATCTTTTCTGAGTCTGTTTTGTTTATTCTTCTAGTTAGCAGCTTCTCAATTAAATAACATGATTTTGTTGTGTTATTCTTGGACCCCTAGAATAATCTAAAAGAACTGACTTCAGTATTTTGTAAACTAGCTGGACTACACTCCCTTTCCACTGATTTTCATTAATTTAAATGCTTTAAACAAATTAAGCATTCTGCCTTTATCAGGTTTAAGATTTACAGTTCTAAATATCTTCAGATTTACCCAGCAGGATACTTAATAGTAATGCAAGAAGGACGCAAGTCAGTGAGTTTACAGAGTTAAAACAGGTGAATTAAAGAACCTTGAAGTTTGAGAATGTCATGGCAAAATATTAAACTGAAAAAAGCTCAATACTGGCATCCTTAAACTGTGACACTTTTGAAGAGAGGGGGCTAAGTGTATGCAAACATTTATAGGGTAAAATATCCACTATGGAGAAAGCTTTTTGTAACAGTGCCAAGATGAAAAGCAAAGGAACAAAAAAGGGACAAAGCGTTCCTCACAGAAGGGGTTCAGTTATGGTAAACAAAAAAAAAAAAAATTAAAGGGATTGTTATCTGACTTTCTTCAGGAAAAACAGCAAAACCTTAAACAGAAGAGACTCTGCTCCAAGAACCATGCTGATTTGTACTGAGAAACATTAATCACCCCTGCCCCCAACCTGAATTGCAGGAATCCGAAGAAAAAAATCAGTAAACAAAATCATTAGAATCTTAAAAGTTAAAAATCACACAGCCCAAGCAAAGACCTACACTGAAAAAGAAAAATGCCAAAGAAAAGAAAATACCAGGGACTCTCTGAATTCTTTTAGGAATTTCATTGTTGTTATTGTTAGCATGAAAGATGATCAGATACTCTGATAATGAATTGGAATATAAAACTATATCAGGAGTCATTTTCAAGATAGCAGCAGTGAGACTGGTTAAACAAAATGTAAAACTGATTGTTTGAACTCTCCCAAAGGTTGTTGTTTCTGTCACATCAAAAAGAAAACAAAACAAGACAAGACAAGCACGCACTAGAAAAACCTCCTGGAATATTTTGTTGGGGAAAAATCCTTGACATATTTGAGAACAGAGGATGTGACCTTAAGGGCCAACTTTCAAAGGGCTTTCAGCCTTCGCTGTAAATTGAGTATACTGCCTGCAGGCACAAACAGGATCTGTGCTTGCAGATAAGATCTTGCAATGTCTCAGATCACTGCTGGGTCTGTCACTTACTTGCATGCAGTAGATTTGCAAGAGGCCATTAAGGACTCTTATAAAGTTGGTATGATAGGTCATTTCCGTCTCCAATTCAAGTGTTTCTGTGACAGCATACACTAATCTATGAACAGTTTATAGCATTAATACATACAGGAATGTTCCAGGCTCTACATCCAGCAAGACAGTTTCCATCAGCAAATGCAGATGGCACTAAGCAATGAGTTTACTCCATGAGCAGGTTCACAGCTTTGCACTATGAGGAAAATTACGCCACTGTGTATTTATAATGCCAACTTTAATTTCATTGTCACCCTATCTTCAACTTACCTCCTTTTTTGTAGCTCCCCCAATCCTTTTCCTCTTTTTCTCCTGGTCTTCCATGCTGGTCTTTCTCTTTCTGCCCTCCTACTCCAGCAAAAAGCATCTGTTCTGAGTCTGCATGAAGCTGCAGGTTTTACTGTGCTTTCTGGTATCCTTAACCTGTGACTTTATTTTAAAAAATAGTTAAACTGGAAGAATGCAAACTCTTCATTCAGCTTCCTTAAACAGAAATTTCAAC
This sequence comes from Eurystomus gularis, assembly GCA_013400335.1. NCBI lineage: Eukaryota > Metazoa > Chordata > Aves > Coraciiformes > Coraciidae > Eurystomus > Eurystomus gularis. The sequence continues at coordinate 255,098 of VZZY01023496.1, forward strand.
TTTCAATTTCCTGCTGTTACAGACAAGCACCACAGGATATACTGGCACACTCACAAAACAGATGCCATTAGTTAGAGAGGAAGGGTGTACAAACAGAAGTTGGATGTTTTATTCACAAAGCATATTTTTTCTTGTGATGCTGCTATGGCTCTTTTAATTGGTTAGTTCGGGGAGGCTTCTCGTATCACTTAGAACTGATGCAAGTCAGGAGCAGTGAGTGGCAGCGATGTGTGTAGAGGAGGTGCACAGTGAACTGCAGGACATGGATACACAGCACTTCCTAAAAAGCAGGTCACACCAAAGTTTCCTGAAAAATACTTAAGCACCTCAAAAATCAGCTATCTTTTTGGAAAACCCTGGTCTTAGTATTTTATTGTCTTCACACTGCCATTCTGTGAAGAAGCACTCAGAGGGGAGCTCTGAAGGACCATCCCCCTTTCCCGTGCTAGTGGAACGTTGTCCTCCACACAGCCTTGCTGAAATCAGTCAAGTCACTTATAAGGTGATCAAAGTGAACAGAAAAACCACACTGTGGCTTGTTGCATTGAAGAAGCCACCACTATCCCTTTAAATAACTAATTTCAGGTGGTGTTTTATTTCAGGCCCCGTTTCCTTCAGCAACCACTCCAAAATACACGTTGCAGAAATGCATCATTCAAGCACAAGCCCCGCCTCCCTGCCTTTCCTCTGTTCTCGATGCAACCACCACTTTCCTGTCACCCAGGCCATAGATTGTGCTTCCTTTGTATCCAGTGTTGCCATAAAAATCTATTGAGAAATCACTGTGTAGCCATAATTGATTTTTTGTTCTCCCTGCCCTTCTCAAGGCTCAGTGAGGACTGGCTGTTTCCTAATGGTTAAAATTGCACTAAACAATCCCAAAACCTCAGAACTAAGAGGAAATCTTAGCTAGAAGAAACATGCAAAAGTGAGAAGAATGAGAAAAGACCACAAAGCAGCTGTGTTGGAGAAGACCAACCCCTAACTATAGTATCTGTATAGCTTTTTTAATTAGCAAAGAAAAAGTATTTACTCACATTTTGTTTTATCATGCATAACATATCTGTAATGTGCTAGCGGTTTTTAAAAGCGAACACACAGCCTCATCAATTTTTCATGCTCCCCATTTTTTTTATATCAATGGAAATGGTACTACGGGATAGAAATCTGCTGAACATCCTCAGCAGACAGAGGAGGGAATGCTGTGTTGATTTACTACATTGACTACACAGACACAGCACACATTGCTAGGTGTACAGCTGGTGTTTAACACGCAGCAATATGAAGCACTGGCCAGGCACTGCCCTCCTTGGTGGGAAAGGTGGGAGCTTTCCAGCCAGCTTGCATGGTCGGTCTCTCTGATCTGGCAGAGGTTCATATAGCTCACTGCATCCTATACAGCTGCCTGCTTGTTTTCTTCAGTGGACCATGGCTTTGTATTCTTCATACCAGTCAGGCACCAGCTGAATGTTTCATGGCAGGGAAGGCTATACTATTATACATTAATGTTGTAAACATCCTTTCTGATATACATAATGGAAAATTAAAATATTTGCAGTACCCTTGCATAGTATGTGACTAGGGCTATGGGGCAGTATGGTGCTGTGCTGAAGGAAAATCCTAAAGCAATGGAAGCACCTCTTTCTTCCTAGGTATTTCTGTTACCATCACATCATTGTAGCACTAGATAGAGCAACTGCTGTTGCTCTCACTGGTAATATCCTACTCAGTACATGCGAAGTTGGAGTGGGTCTAATGACTACTGTTTGTGCCCACATCAGTGGCCACAGGCATTGGCATCAGTATAGATGACTGTATGATGTTTGCTATACTGTGCACATGGTTAGGCAGAGTTCATTGTTACCAAGGGAGAAACCCTCCAGCCCTGCTGGGTAGGCAGGGATCCTGCCCCAGGTTCCTGGGACCAGCTTTCCGTTGCAGGCATCTTGCATCTAGAGAACAGTCAGGATTCAGATAGTGAATGGCTCCACTGCTGTGAATAAGCTTCTTTATCCTTTGGGTAAATAATAAAGTTAGCAGCTTAAGACAGACTCACATTGCTGACTCTTTGGGTTTTTCCCCACAGAAAAAAAAAGACAGCAAGGAAAGGAAGCTGCTGTGCTCAGAGCTGTCGACTGTACTGAAATGCAGCTCAGCTATCACAGCAGCACCATCTCCTCTGGCCCATTAGACTTGCTAAGTGCTGTCTGTAGGTCTGCTTAGGTGCTCTGAGAGCGGAAGCTTTTATTACTGTCTGGTCCCACTGAAAATAACTGAAAAAGATTTTGCAGCCTAGAAAAAATTGTAGGAACTTGAATGAAATTAACTCTGTCTTGTCTAGTAATCCTTTAGTAATTTTTAAGAATAAGACTTTCTCTCAGGATTCTCCTCCATTGTACCCCAGAAATCTGAATAAAAAATTCTTTAGCTAAAAAACTGGTTTAGATGTACTGTTTTTCCTGAAGGTCTAGGCAAATCGTTGGTTCCGCCCCACCTCCCACTACTCTGTATAGCCTGATTCAGCTCATATGGGGACAATAATACCACCAATCCTATATTCAGAAGATATTAAGTAATTGTTAATTCACCACCCAGTAAGTTATATTTTCATGTAAAATTAGTTTGATTTTTCTCACTGTTAATAGAGCCATTTAAAGCATGCTTCAGTAACATCGTGAAAACAGGTCTATAGAATGACTCTTCCCATAACACAAGTTATCTACTATCACACATGCAGAGAGGAAAAAACAATGCAGTGAAGCAAACTGCCTGTTCAGGAGGAGTACATCTATGATTCAACAAGTAGTATTGCTTTTTACAAAGCACGCCCATCCATCACTCTGTAAATGACTATAAAGAATTAATAAATTTTATTTTCAGTGCAGCTTCAGCTTTTAAAGAAAGAGTTACAGTCAGTGAGGCACTTTGCCACTATGCTACAACCTTCTTGCTGCTTGGTGCCTGCAGACGCAGCTGTCTGGCTGATTTCATGCTTTTTTCTTCCTCCTCACTTCAGCAGACCACCAGACCACAACCAGAGGCACAGAAGGGAAATGCTCCTGTGATGTGGTTTCTGAAATCTGGCGTAGTTTTTCTTCACTTGGCAAAGGCTTATTCATTTTTCTGCTCTGAGCCAATCCTGTTTCCAGTCAATGATAGCTGTGTGAATGCATTTGAGTGCTGAATTTGGCTTTTTGTGTTCAGCTGGTTTCACAATGACTTTTTCTGACTCAGCACTCATTCTGGCAAATAAATTCAATTTTTAGTAAGTTGGGTTGCCACTCAGCAAGCTTTTTAATTAGTAAGTAGATCTATTCCTACTTCACTTTGATTTTGTTTTTTTTTTTTCCTAAAGTTAAAAAAAAAGAAATTAAACCTCATTTCTAAAAATTGTTTAGAGTCCACACTAGATTAAATTTTCAGATGTAAGTAACATATTGTTCAGCCTTAATAGATCTCAGCGATGCCTAGTGCCTTCTGTAAATGGTTTAAAAGTTACTTACTTGATAAGAATAGGCTTTCAAAAGCAAGAAACCTAACATCATTTCTAAACATATCCCTTCCAGGATGCAGATATTAACAGTATTTTTATTCCCCAGAAAATCCATGCTGGCTGTTGCAAATCACTTCCTTCTCCTTTGCATGCCCAGAAATGTCTTTCAAGAGGACTTGCTCCATGTTTTTTCCAGGGACAGGTCTTCTGAAGATTTCTCTATTGGTAGATATTGTCCCAACTTTCATGTAAAATAAATTGTATTGCATTTTGTTCTATGCTACTAGATGGATTTGAAATCTTCAGAGTGGATACAACATTTTAATTTTTAGTTGGTGTCCTTAGGAATTTCATTCATTAAAATCCACTTCTTTTGTCCATTGCTTGACAGTAGAATTTAAGGCTTGGGCTATAAAATCTCACTGAAGCTGCTGAAATTTGTGAATATAGCTAAGGGAAGCTTTTTTCCCAGAAGACAAGTGGTAACCATAATTCATTCATTGAATGCATTATCAAAACAATGTATTTTGTTTCATTTATTATTAGAATTGTATTGTATACATTTATTTGCATACTTCTAACTATCTATATTAAAGAAACTCGAGTTATGGTTTGAAATGGTAAACACAAAAAATTAGGAAATACTACCTTTAATACTGCTTTGCGTATTAAACCTCTGTTTGTGGTATATGCCCAATCCTAACATAAATGAGTGCCTAGAGAGATGTCTGAAAGCTGGTTCTGCAGAAAAAGTTCACCTGACATTTCCAAATTTCAACTCAGAAAACACTTTTTTCTTTTTTTTTTTTGCGTATGGCTTCTTGCCTGCTCCTGTTATTTTTATGCTGTGATTGTAAACTGTGACGGGGGCTGTCTTTCTATTTTGTGTTTAGACAGCACCTGGGGCAATGCAGCCGAGGTGAAAGACTGAGGCTCCTAGCAATAGTGAAAGGGAAGGATATGTAGCAGATATACCTAGCTGCTAAGTTTTGAGACACTTCTAGGTTATATGTGTCTGCCCAAATTGATTTTGCTATAGCTTTATTTTCTTCCTTCCCTTCTCCATACTCATACCATTTCATACAATAAAACATGGATTGTAATTATCTGGTCTGCCCATACAAGGGCCTGGGAGATAGTTAACAAGAACTCAGATTTTATTCTCCCCTCTTCCCTCTCTGTATCATACTGCAGGGAAATACATGGATTTTGGGAGGTCCTGCAGCAGATTTAGAGATAGATCTCATTCCACTATTTTAACAGTGTGTTTTGGCACTATACATTAGAAATTGCATTGGAAAGAAGATTGCATTAGAAAGAAAAACTGCTTTCTGCTTTGGCTTCTGAATCAGCCTAGCTACAGAGCTCCACGGTTTGTGAATATTTCAGCTTGCTATCACAGTTTTTTTCTTGTGTGAAAGAAGGAAAATGGCAGTATCAGGCATTTGCATCTCAGCAGAAGCTTGCCAGAATTTAACAGGACAAAGAAGAAATATCTCATTAACTGTAAGTACTCCTTCTCAAAATCCTACTGCAAATAATAATAATAATAAAGTCTTATACAAAAAGTTGCAAGAATGTTAATAATGGAAAGTGCTAAAAAGCCAAGATCTATAATCCCTAGTTCCCTGGTTCTCCTTCTAGTGGTAACAGTAGGCAGCATCCTAATACTTTGTAGCTAGGAAGATTTTGTCGAGCTTCAATATGGTAAAAGGGGAGTAACTCTTAAGTACATCTCTGAAGGCTATCTGCAACTGTGCCATTAGCTAACACAAATGAGGTTGTGCTTCAGCAATATTCACCATTGCAGTCATTAAAGAACAGCCTTTATTTGTCTTAAATTATAATAGGAATTTGCTAAAGGATAGTTTATGAGCCAAGAGGTTAAATTCAAAGCTTGGAATAATCTTATTGAATCAAATTCAATGGTGTGGTCTCCAAAGGCACATTTGCTCAACAACTTTTGAAACAAAATGGACAAAACTGCTAAAGATGCTGCTTTATAGCATTTTATTTAAAATCAGTAGTGACTTCTATGAACACCAACAACCTCTGGAGCAACAAGTAAGAAGTACTATCAGCAAATGCCTCTGCAGAAAATATTCATTTTTAACTCCAGAAAACAAGTTTTTGTTTTCCATTCACTTCACATCTCCAAGCCTCCATTTTTTTCCCCATGTAATCTGTTAATTATTTTTCAAGATGGTTTTAAACAAGATACAGAAAAAATCCTGCATATCCCTTTCCATTCTGCCCTTGGGGAAACCACCTGGTCTGATCATTCAAGTTGTTTAGCTTTTGAATATCTCCTGGCTTTCATAGCCCTGAAACAATTATCATCTTCCTTACATGTTTCAGTGGCGTCTCCTTTCCTCCCTTATAGTCAGAACACTTGACTCCAAGGAAGATGGTAATTTAGCTTCCCAGTTTTAAAGCCTTATATTTAGTAAGGACTTTCTCTCCAAATGTTGGTTCCCAAAGCCATATCCAAACACAAGGCCACTACTGAAGAGATACCCAGCAAGGATCTTGATAAGCAGGTTAAACAAATAAACAAATAAAATGCCTCACCAAAATAATGAGAGACTGCTAAGTAGGCTCCTTACTCTCAAATGAATTTCATAAATGAATTTGCCCTAAATTAAGCAAGGCAAATTGCTGGTAAGAGAAAGAAAGAAGGAACCTTCCTCCAACTTCATAAGGCAAGATCATGGCATCCTAGAATCATTTAGATTGGAAAAGCCCCCTTTCTATTAGGGGCCAGTGTTTCTTTCTCACATAGTGCAACAATGGCAGAGATTGGTGCCATTCGTCAACTTCAAATTATAGAGGTCTGAGCATGTCTTGAAAGACAGATTGGGCTGTGGTTTTTTTGTTGTTTGTTTGTTTTTTTGGGGGGGAGGGGGAGGTTAATGTAAAACCTGCAAGAATCCCATCCAAGCTTGAAATTGTGAAGCAGATGGGACAATGCACTATTTCCTTGCCTGAAAAAGTTAACATCAGAGATCTCCCCGAAATGTTTGATTATCTCCATTGTCTCATCCTCTTTACAATTTTCTCCAAAATCAGATGTGATAAATTATTTGAGGATTTGGATTTGAGATGAATAATTGTGTCTTCTGTCCCAACTCCAATTCATAGTCAGTGCTGAACAAATGGCTTATCTGCTGCACATTACCATTCTTTGACTAGGTGACTTCGGGCTGTTTAATATAGCAAAATTATCATTGTTGCAGCCACCCCTTTTCTCCTTGATGAAGGATCATGATGTTTGGTTTTTTTCTAAACTAAATTACTTTGAACATATAAGTTGGCAGAGACACAGAAGAAGAAAAGAAGAAGAAAAATTCCGCAGTTGAGAAATCATAATAAAGCAAGAGGAAAGCATTATAAATATCAACCAGCAAAACATAATTTGTGGATCAACTTGCACAGATTTTGTACTGTCTTCACTTGACATAACTTTAAAGCACAGATCCAGCACATGACGCACAAAGATTTAAAACTGTATGAGATTCTAGTTATTAGGAAGAAATAGAAGACCACTGAGAATATTCCAATTTAAAAATGCAAAACTGCATCTTTAGGTCAGAAGTAATTGGCAAAAAACTTTTGCAGGAGAAAGATCTTGTTGTGGAAATTAAACCAAAACCAAGCTCATGAATACCTGGGTGTGCATAGTTAGGGGATACATAGCAGGGAGAAAATAAGGAGCTCCAAGCTTGCAAAGTAATTTCTTCAATAGTTCAATATAAACATACATGTAAGATGCCCACCTTGTTGCACCAATGTACCAGTCAAATGTTGAAATCTGAATGGAACAACTTGGCTAATAGGCTGTGAGTTTTAAAATTCATTTCAATAAGCAGAAAAACATTACTAATGGTTCAGTGAAGAGTAACAGAATGCTGGGACTAATTATAAGCTACAGTTAAAAGTGCTAAATACATAAAACTTAGCAAGGAGTTGACTGAGGGATAATGTAACCAGTCACAGATATCTTTATAAAAATGTGAATCTCAGTATGATATAGATAAAGTAGTGCTGGAAAAATTTGGCTAAGTATCAGTAAAAAGTGAGAATGAGTGTTTTCTCATTTTTTTAAATAAAAATAAAGGAAGTTGCATAGCCTGGGAATATTTGGTTCATGAAGCATTATTGTAAAAGTGCAAGTGGATCGTATGAATCAGTTTGCCACTAGCTTTATGGAAAAAAAAAAAAGTATTTGTTGTGAAAAGGAAGTGAAACTTCTTAATATTACCATCACTGAAAAAGTAATTACATTTCAAATAGCTCAAGACATCAGTCAAGAAAGAGCTCCTCGCTGTTGCTGTAGCTGCCTACTGTAGCAGCAAGCAAGGTTCTGGGGAATTAGGGTGACCCATGGCCTTCCTCTGACTTGCTGGATAGGGTTGCTACAGAAAGAAATTCTGACCAACACAACCCATCCTGGAGTCTCATGGCTATTATCTGAACTTCTCTGAAATCATCAGGAGTATTTCCACTGATATTTAAATAGACTCTGACATTCTCACATAGTGACATGAATTTATGGCTAGCACCCAAGGTTCAAGAAAGCTCAGAGGACAAGGTCCGGACAAGGTCCTGACCTTTCTAGGCCTAACAAATGAAAAAAAAAAGAAACAAACAACGGAGGACACCAGGCAGGCCTTGTACAGAATAGCAACATAAGGACTTTCTCCCTCGAGGCATATCTAAAATAATGATATATGCTGGGGCTCTGCCCCAAATTAGGGAAGGGAAGAGGTATCATAGGAAGCTGGGTCAAGGAAGAGGGAGGAAAAAAAGCCTAGCACAGCAGAGAGGAATGAACACAGCTGGCAGCACTTCCACAGAGCTCTGCTAAGAGGTGCTGGGATTTAAGATTCTCCAAGTACCTTAAGAATCTCTCCCACTTTCCTGTTTTCAATACAAATTCAAGCAACACTGAGAGCAAAAAAACAAGAGGAGACTAAGAAAAGGCTTTGCTTTCATGGCAAGAGGAAGGAAGTAGGCCAGTTATGAGGAAAAACAATAATGCAAATCACAGACATCTAAAATGCAGTGTCTTGTATTCTGCCTATATAGCAGCATATAGTATAATACTGTACATTTCAAGGCTTTTAGGAACCCAAAGCTTCTCTGAACTACATAAAGACTGGAAAGGCTGTGAAATGTATACAACATAATAAATAAGGAGGAAGAAAGATTCTTGTGTGTCATCTTTTTCAGCAGATAATGACATTTGGTTTTTCTTCTCATCCAAGCACTGAAAAGCAGTAACCACTAGGCATCAGAGAGATGTACTTATGAATCTGACGTAATCCAATGTAATAAAGAATTAGAACAGGAAGAATGAGAAATAATGTGCTGGCAAGTGATGTGCAACCAGAGGGTAGTCTAAAGGAGGACAGTCCCCTCTCTCTTTTTGTTGTTATCTCAGATGACACACACTCAGTGGCACACAACCATCCACACAGGAAGGTCCCACCTGTCGAGGTTTAGGTTAAATCTACCAAACATACAACAGATGCTCTCTGTTANGGTCCCACCTGTTCGAGGTTTAGGTTAAATCTACCAACATACAACAGATGCTCTCTGTTAACCTCTCTTCCCCCCCAAACAGAGGAAGAGAAAGAGGATAAGGGAGAGAGACTAATGGCCCCCTCCCCTCCCAAATGGGAGAGGAAGGGAATGAGAGAGAGGCTTCTGGATCAGAAAAGAAAACTAGAACAGCTTTAATGAAGATAATTGTAATAAAATGGGATATATACAAATATATACTAGTATCGAACCCAACCTCCCCCTGATGGCAATTCCATCACCATTGAGGCTGTGGAGGCACTGGCAAAGTCCCAGACTGGGCTCAGCAGCTGATGGGAACCGGGTTCAGGACCTGGGTTCAGGAACACACAAATTGGGATCAAAGGCACGAGAGGGTCCAAGAATGGAAGAAGGCCCCCAAGGGAAGTCAAGGCCAGCAGAAGGACTGATGAGAAGGAAAAAGGGCGAAAAAGGGAAAAAAAGGGACAAAAAAGAGCCAAGACCCTTTTGATCCCTCAGCTTTGTACTGAATATCATGTATATGGATGGAATCCCTCGTTGGTCAGCTAGGGTCACCTGTCCTGGCCGCTCCTCCCCACAGGTGCGGCCTTTCATTTTCTGCACCCCCTGACGTGGTACCCAAGAGTTAGCAGTGACCTTGGTCTGCACACCAATCCTTGGGAGTAACTCTAAACATCAAGCATTACCACTGCTAGAAGCAGACGCTGTCTGCCAAAACATGCTGTTACCTTCAGAAAGTGCAGTTAGTTAGAAAAGACTTAGCTGAAAAGTAAAGTCACATAAACAGAATTGGTTTGGTTCTAACTCAAACCAGGACACCACCTCAGACCAGCGATTTTGTTTACCCCCAACACATGCCACTGACTTCAAGTGATGGAAATGAAAATTTGGAGCACATCACACATTCTGTCCTCCCATTCAGTTTTAGATATTTTAATGTCATTCCCTGCCATCTGGCTTGTGTCTCACACAGGTGGGGATACAAGCCTGCAACTGATCCTGCCACTGAAAAAAATCACATATGACATGCTTCAGGTCCTCAAACATATTGTGCTATTGAAGTCACAGAGCAACAGCAGACTACAAGCATTTCTAGTTAGTTCAGTAAAATCTATTCTTCCTCTTCAGTGATATATAGAGGTTTAAGTTAAATTTATTTTTCTCAGATGTATCTATCTACCTACTGGTGAGAGAAAAAGCTAAACAGAGGGACAGTTTCCATTCCTAAACCAAGCAAATAAATCAAACAGAAAGTGAAAAGTGATCTGAGTTATTAATGAAGACCAGTTTTGTTAATTTGATGAAATCAGGAAATGTTGTTATAATCATGAATAGCTATTCTACACAGTCATAGGTCTAACTGTACATATATATATATATACACTTAACACTGAAGAGAATGGTTTTGCTCAGAAGAAACTTTCTGGTTAAAGATAAGGATCCATAATCAGAAAAGATGATTAAACAGGTGCATGGAATAAATGGTCCTATTTTACTCAGGAAAATTCTACATACATGGATGAAGCAAAATGGGTGGCATTAGAAGGGGATTATGAGAAGAGATGAGAAGAAACAGAAGAGCCATATCAGAAGACTGGTGACATCCACAATAATAATAAACTTGCACTAACAATGTTTTAACCTAAGACTGCTCAGAAAAAGCCTTAAAATTTGTCTTCCTGGCAGGTGGCAAGCCTCCAAGGTTGCAGACCAACTCTAGCTACTGCTGAGAGCACAGTCCCTCAGCAAGGCACATGCCATGTTCCACATGGCAAGTGCTGCTCATGGCTTTCACCAGCAGTGACTTCAGTAGAAGGGTTTTGTCTCTCTCCCCCTGCCAGCCAGTCCAAGCACAAATATTTATTCAAATGGGATAAACATCAGAAACAATTTTTGGATGAAATAGAAATTCAGTTTATTAGGACTGTAGAAAAACAGTGCCAGACATTTAAAAATATAATCACACCACTTAAGTCCAGTCATAACATTTAGATTCTATTTAATCCTAATGTATTTTTGTAACTGATTTCTGATGAATCAGACTTTTAAAAATCTTTACATAAACTGTTCTTTGGATTTATACGCAAATACTACCCTTTGTAAACCTAAATGTTGGCATATATTCCTTCTGCAGTTTACAAGTAGCCTAACTGTTTACCTTTCAGATTATTCCTAAATCTTTTGATGGTAAATAGCATCCAAAGAAAGGAAAGTGCTACCTTTTGGTACATCACTAAAATAAACAGGCTTGGGGACCACAAAGGTCCTTCTGCTAACATGATGGCAAGAAGGCTAATCTGAACAAGGTGGGTTAGCTCAATTTTGTTCAGATTATTTGCTTAGTGTAAGTAATAAGAACAGTTTGGGAAATTACCTGCTTTATAAATGAGCTACTTCAAAGATTGCTAGAGAGTGTCAAAAGCTATTTCATTTTTTGATGTTCCTAGTTAACCAAAATGATACTACTTGACTGAATGATAACTTCTTGACTGGAAGTGAGGTACCTGAATAGCACCAAATTCAAAACCTTGTGTCACCTCAGATTTCCATGAGGTCTTCCCACACCCTATATTGCAGGTGACAGTCAAAGCTATCATTTCACTGACATGTCTGTAATATTCATGCAGCATTTTGGAGCAGTCTATAATTAAGTGCTCATATGGAGGCCATCAGGTCCACTCAACTTCATTTATGTACTCCCTCTGAGTAAAACCTTCTGCTTAATATATAGCAATATTTAAAATTGCTCTAACAACACATTATAGACAATACTGCAGCTCTAACATCAACTCATACCATTTTCAGCTAGTACATTCTTATATAAACACCTTCAAACAATGCATTTGAAATGCAAACATACAGGATAAGACATAATTAATATACTATATATCTAAATAGTATAATACAGAATAAAAACTAAGCAGTATTTTCTCGTTCCCATCAGCAAATTAAGTCTTGTTTAAATAGGCACTAAAAACATCTAGGATTCCAGGAGTCAGACATTTTAAAGAGTTAAGACAAAGTTCTATACAATACTAAAAAAATAGCAAATGTAACAAGGTTTACCTGGGGAGACTTTTAGCTCATTCCCACATATGTTCCTTAAATCTACTTTGTTCCTTGATGGTGCAGAAGCAAATTAGCAACATGGGAAAAGTACTAGGGAAAACAGAAGGTGTACATTAATTTCACACCTAATTATTAATTAATTTTCTCAGGCTCTGCTGGAACAATCAGCACTTGAACAGCTTCACTTGTTCCCAATGAGCCGCTGCAGTGTCTCTGTTTAAAATTGCAGGGGGGTCACAGTTACAGCAGCCTGAATGGTAATGATTGCAGAGAGCTGGAGCCCCAGCCTCAGCCCCAGCCTCTTTCATATTGCCTGCACCACATGCTTTTATAGAACCAAGCATGACTAGATCATTAATGCTAGGGTAGATAGATGTGATTTCTTTCTGACAGTTGAGTTACACAAGCATAAAACTGAAGAGAAGGAGGATTCAGGTGAAGTAGCTCCATTGGTCTTGTGTTAAATCATAACAGTGTTAACACAAAGCCAGTGTTATTGACATTGGTAAAATTATCCAGGACAAATTAATTGCATAATGTATTATGAACCCAGGCTTTGGTGCTCTGGCACAAGTAATATGTAGTGTTGGGAGATGATAGGTTCTGCTAACTTCTGCTAACACAAATCATCTTTGACAGACAGATGATGTGAAAGGCTGGCTGAAAATTTCCTGCATGCTTCCTCTCTTTCAGATACAGCTTGTAAAATACAGCATGTATAAGCAGTTCCTTGTACATTTGATCCAGATTACTACCCCATGCAGATTATAATTTGCTATAACAACCGTCTAATAAAAAGCCTTTCATTTATACAAAATAAGTGACAATTTGTAAAAGAATGTTACGCTTATATAAAGGTACAACACGTCTACATCCTATCCCTATGATGTTATCTTAGGTATCAGAAACTGGTATAAGACCTGTCATTAACCTAGAGAGAACTGAGTAGAGGAGACACATATGAAAAAAGGAAAACATTTAGGACCAGTTTCAGAAGGAACTCTAGTATAAACAGGACTTGGCAGCCCTAATTGACAACTAGATGCAGCCTCCTGTTTGACTCTGAACATCCCAAATACCTGCGCACCTCTCTGCTTCAGTCTCACAGTGAGCACTGATGCTATCTAGCTCAGCCCTAGAAACTGGAAATTCAACACAAACCCACTCCTTGGAGAGTTTTACAGTGAGTGAGGAGTAGGCTAGGCTGAGCACGACTTTCCTCTTCTCCTGCTGAGGATTTGCGAAGGAGGTCAAGATCTGCTAAAGAGGGAGGGAAAGCCAAAGAGGGGGAGCTTGGCTTTGCAGAGCCACTAAGACATTTGGGTAGGAGTGAGATGATGGGACTGTCAGGACTGATCATGCATTTTATATTAAACAGTTACTGGACTTAAGAGTAATAAAAGGAAAAGTACTGACACTCCCATATTGGCATTCAACCACAATGCTACAGTCAAGCTCCATCCCTGTATGTGCTTTGCAGCTACAGGAATCTAGTACTGCTTTGGGAAACATCCTTCCCCTCCCTGCAGTGCTCACATTACAGACGGCTGATAGGGACTTGGCTGAGAGAGGAAGGTTTGGGGTCCCTCAGGCTGGAGGATACCTAATATGCAGATCTACCCCTGCTAATCTCTCCTCAGACAGAGCTAGGGCACACTCTGAAAACATGCCAGGAGCTTTGCCTAGCTTATTCAAGGAGTCTTAATGTGCACTTACCCTCAGGAGAGAATATGGGCTCTGGATACCAGAAGTAGAGAGAAGCACATACCTGCAACCTATTGAATAAGGCACCTAGGCTCCAGAGCAGGACTTGATGGACTGTCCCTCATTTTATATTTTCTACCTGCCTCTTCCTTGTTCAGTATATTGGGGGAAAGCAAAAAAATGAGTAAGAATGAGTGAAGGGCCTTGGGCCACTGAACCTTCCCATGCACTGACTAAAAAAATTCTGTTTCAATGGTCCCTTTTGGATATCCAGTCTGGATATTCCATTCTGGAATCAAGTCCACAAAATGAGAGCCATGCAGTGTATTTCTGTAAGTAATTACAGTCATCTGCAGATGACAGCTCCTCTCAGTGAGCTTAGCTGCATATTTCAATCTCTGATGGATAGTTATTGGAGTGTCCTTGTTAAAATGCAAAAAATTCTCTATGTTGGTAAATAAAAGAAATAATAAATGGTTCAGTTCTGCAAAGTGAGATTCTTGGCATCCATTGCCTTCAGAAACAACTGAGAATGTGCAATAACCCTCAGGACTGATCTTCAAGTAACCTCTGAGGCAAAGCATTATGAACATAAGCTAATTTTAAAAATCAGGTGTAAACCCCATAAAATTCCAGCAGAGCTTATTTACTGTTTTATACCAAGATCTATGTTTGTATAAAATTTCATGAAAATTGCACCTAATATACCATGGGTTGTTTCTTGAATAAAAAGTAGGAAGAAAGGGAATTATAATTTCCCCATATTTTATATTATTTGCATCACAGTAGGTAACATACCTGTAATACAAAAAATGCAGCAACTCTGGTTTGTAATGCTATGTTTATTGTATTGAGTTATATGCAATATAATACACATCAATACCATATGGTGCATAAGCAGTAAAATAAAGAGCATGAAATACAATGGCATTACAATTATTTAGTGCTATAAACACTATAAAGCATCAGAGTAGCTAGCAATATTATGCTGAAAACTAAGCAGGAATGTATTTTTTGAGTTTTTTGAGAACTTTTCCAAGAACTACACAGCTGTGAGTGTATCCTCCTTAAAACTGGGGTTGAATCCTCCACTGGTGTAATTTAAGATAGATCACTCAGCATAAATCAAGTTAATCAACATATGCCAGCTTAGAGTCTACATCCACAAGGATTCTTTCCCTCAGCTATCACATTATTCTCCAGTGCAAGCCCAGGAACCTGAGTTAAGCAGATAGAGTATGCCAAAGGGAAATGGACTTTAAAATAGTAATTATCACATTATTAACATACTTTGCATTGCTACGGGAGCGCTCCAAGGATTCCAACCAGTATAATGAGTCTTCAGTCAAGTCACTACAAGTTCACAAAACCCATTTTACAGATGAGATATTAATTATGTGAAAGGACTGAAGATTGCACTCAGCCTTAACACAACAGGATATGCTCACATCTTCTTTGACTGTAAAGCAAGGTTATGAAGTTCCAACCCCCATCATAATCTGACTTCTTCCACCCTAGAATCACAGCTCTTTTCCCCCCTCAGCAGCATTGACTTGTATGACGCAGATCTGATGCGTTAAACAAAACCATTCACAAATCTGGAAAAAAAAGTACCTCCTGAATCAAGGGATCTGAGTCTCACCTTATGGGTTTAAATAAATTTATGATTCAGGAGAACGGGAACTTGGTGTGTGTTGTTTTTTCTAGTAGTTCCCCCAAACAGGTATGTGTAAGTACAACTGCGTGGATGGAGGAGGTGGTTCCCTTAAGAAAAAAAAAAAAAAAAATTGAAGTGGTGAGTTTTCTGAACTGAAGAAGAGAAGGAATATATTTTTTGCAGGCTGTTCAATTTTCTTCTGAGTTCAAAGATAGATTTAAAAAATCAGGACATTTCATGTCAAACTGGCTGTAACATTCAAAGTCCTGACTGGCAGAAGGCAAGACCTGTCCAACTGAATGTAGCTTTACACTTTTGCATCCTAAAACACTGGCAGAGAGCCCTAATAATTTCTGTTATGCTGGCTCTGTGGATGGATTTCTTCTTGCGGCAAGCCATATGGCTTTCATGAAAATGACTTTTTTTCTCAAAATAAAGTAATATATGGCTAATATTTTATTTACTTGCCAATATCTTTTTGGGATAAAATATGCATTAGAAATTTTGTAACAGTTACTGAGGAGGTGTATCAAGATATAAAGTATTTGTCTATTTCTTGCTGCAATGAGTTCAACTGATAAAAACACTGGAATTTCACTCACACGATGAGAGCACCAATATAAATGTCAATAAAAATATTAAGTATTCTATTTGTTACTTAGTGATTATTATTCATGTCAATACATTTGCAGACTTACTGAATCAAATTCATCCTTAACAATAAAATTCACTGGAATTACACTACAGATGAGGGTGGCATATTGACTTCAATAATACAAAACTAAAACACATATTTTTTTTACTTCTCTGAAGAAGTTAGATTCATTATTTTAAGGGATGTCTCTGTGCTACCAGCGAGATTCCACTGCACAACAGATTCTGTTACACAACAATCTTAAAATCAGTTTTCATTAAAAGACCATTTTTTTGGTGTGACGACATTCAGGACTGGTGTTTTTCTTCATCCATCTTTCTTTACTTTAGACATGGTATTTGCTTACAGAAGCTCCAAAAACTTTTCTCAGATGTGAAATTATATTAGGATCCCAGACATTATCTAAATGCAATAAAAGAGAGAGTAAAAAAAGTGCTTTCTGGAATTTAAATAAACAACGTTGTTACCAAGCAATGCTTTTACTATTTCTTTAAAACATCAGTTTGATGTTTGAGGAGGTCACAGTTTGCTAGGACACAAAATATTTGAAAAACAAAGCACAAACCTCATATTGCTGAAAGTACACAGAGGAATAAAGCGTGGCAACGTACAGGCCAAATTCTGCCCTCCTTGGCAAGTCTAACAAAAGAGTATAGCTTCAAAAGAGCAGCAAAGAGTATGATTTGCTTACTTTTCAGGCATTTTACAGCACTCCAAAAATGAAGAGAACAAAGTTTTCTGTGCGTCACATCTGGCTAGCTTAATCTGTACTTGTAGAAGACATACTTAAAAACAGGACTATAACTTTTAACAAAAGAATATAAAACAACAGCTTACATAGCAATGCCTCAAGTATTTGACTCCCTGCAAATATTAAGATTACAGAAAGAATTTGGTGTGGTGGTGCAGGAAGGAAATTTTACTGTGTTTGATAGTGGGATTCAGAACTATAGCAGGATAAGCCGGTGGTTAAGGAGAGCTGTGTCTTATCTGGACAGATACAATTTTCAGAAGGCAGATGGAAAACAGAGGATAGAGAAGGTGCAGTGGCTCAATGGAAAACCACTTATGCAGGGTTTACAGTATAGATGGTATAATAAGGGAAGTGATAGCAATGACACATTTTAGGGAATCTAAGACAGATAGAAATCCAAAATGGAATAGCAGTTGGCAACAGAATACCACATCAGCAGCTCAAAAGAGCTGATGAATGAATTCTGAAATGTCAGCATGACAGATGCAGGAATGAATGCTAATCTTGGGAGGAAATCTGAAGTAAGTTTCTTCAGTGATGCTGTACAAAAGATGAGCACAAAACATAGCAATTATAAAAATATTCAATTTCAGGATATCAAAGTACTGGTTTGCAAAGTAGCATAGAGAGTAATTGGGGAGGACAAGAAGAAAGACAGACAATTCTAAGGCACGGGAGTATTCACTACAACTACAAAATATACCAGCAGGTTTGCTGATCAGACTCCTTAGGAAGCACAGTGTAAAAAACTTCCATGATTCTCTCTTCAGACTGCAGCTGGGATCTGCAAGTCCCTAATCAGGCAACTTCTAGCAAAATGAAAGGAGAAGAGAGTTCTCTAAATTGTTTCCTATTTTTAATGTCAATGTAATTGCCTCACCTCAGAGGCAAAAATTATTTCACAATAATGCAAAGTGTATTAAGTCTAAGGCAAAAAGATAAGTGTTAAAGATTCTGTTTGAATAAAAACCCTGCAATGCTGGTGTGAGATAGAGTTAGCCTAAGTGAATCCAGCAGTGATTATAAATGATTAAGATTAAATGGATGAATGGAACTCAAAGAAACCCTACAGACAGGGTATAATCTTCCTTCAGTGACCACAGATAGTAATTGTAGTTTTGAAGTGCTAATGTAGTGCCCACAAATGATCTCACTTCAGAAAATGTACATGATCCAGACTTCATGGAAGCCAATGAATGGATAACTTTAACTGTGAACAACATTAAAATTTTAATTTAAAATATTTAATACTTTTGGAATATTCCTTTAGCTTCTGAATTTTTATCAGACAAAAGAATAAGCAATTTCATCACCCCAGGTCTACATATTTTCTTCATATTCTGTGGTGATATTGTACGACATATGCCCACAGCTACAGTATCTATGCCATCAAAGTTTCATTTTAGCATATTATAAATAGACATAAATAGAAATACATTTACAGTGCTGTATTACAGGTCAATAGGTTCAGAAGTCAGGCATCCATGCAAGTCTTGAATATTGCTGCCACCTTCAGGAAACACATGATAAAAAAAGACCAAGACATTAATTAGAAAAGAAATGGCAAATAAATCAGAGATTTATGATGCCACTTGGTTATAATGTAGTACTTCTGTGATATTAATTTTCATAATGGCATATAAAGATAATTTTATTATCCTCAATTTCCAATAAAGACATAAGTCCAATGTTAAGAGATTTGCCTAAAGCCAATCAGAGCCAGTGGCATGTATGTCCTTAGCCTCCTTGAAGTTTCACCAAGATTATTTGTGGATCACAAAATCATTTTATTGGCATTTGGTTATTTATATTGTCTTTGAAGCTTATTTTGTCTTTGATTCATTAAGGCAGTTACTTAGCATTGCAGTGTAGATTTTATTGCCTGCACTCAACCTCAGTTCCAGTAGTTACTTTTACAACCACACACAAAGTATCTATTGAAAACTGCATCATAAAATAGAGATGGAAAAATCAGTGTCTATATATTCACTAAGTTAAATTTTTAGTCAATAACATTCCTGATTGTTATTGGGCAGGATGGTTCCGAGTCGGTGCTTTATAGTGTTATGTGAGAATCCTATCGATTTCCTGCTGGGTTCTCACTTTTTTTTTCTCTGACAAAAGAAGTCAGGAATAGCAATGTAACATCTTCAGTGTTTATGAAATGTCAGCATAACTGAAGTTTAATTACCGCACAAGTAAACTGACCTGATTTTAATTTTTTGTTCCTGTAAGGGCTTACATAACATCTCATATCAGCTTAGCTCTCAGTAGGAAAGTAAAAACTCATCTGATGTCACCTTAGACTGAAGTCATGATACTCTGCTTTTATTTGTAATGGAACCAATGTAAATTCTGTATGGATGTGTTTTAAAACAAGCTTTCCAAGTGCAGCTGATGGTATAAAGTGATCCAGCCTCTGACCCTCATCCAGACCTAACCAACCGAATTCATTTGCCCACTGATTCTTTATTGTTTGTTTTAACGGAAACATGTAGCAATGGGTTAGTATTTCCCCTGAGTGCATAGGGAGGAAAGGAAAGACGGTCTCCAAAATAGAAAATTTCCTTTGGATATTATTTAAAAAGACTTTCCCATCAGCAGCAATATTTTAAGACGTTTCCTTTTTGATATTTATGATTAGATTATGATCTAATGAAGTTTCAAAACATGCTCATTGTTCCTCCAAATTTGGGAAACTCCCATGAATAGTGATGTTAGGGGTCAACAAATGCCACCGTGGTCATAAAAGGGTTGATGAAGTGTCTTTGTCTTTCATTTGGGGGCTCACAAACGGCTTAAGGGATGTCAGAGCATTCAGAAAGGTGGAGTAGGCTTCTTGTGCTACTTATAGAGCCAGATTTCACACTCACTTCTCCTTTCCTGATATCTGTCTTAGTCCTAGTTTGGGAAATGCTAAAGTGGGAATATCCTGGCTCCTCCTGGTCTTGATTTAGGTCTGGAGTGGAGTATAGAAAGTTAGTTTTTTGTCAAGTGTAGTTTGCCCTATCCCTTAGTTCGTCTTTGGTACATACTACTTTGAAAACTGTATCAGCCAAGGAAAAGCATAAAGTGCGATTTCAATACATACTGTTTATGGCCAGTTATTCTATTAGATACTAAAAAACAATTCCTTTAGCTCGCTAAAACAAAGGTCCTACCTACTGAGTTTCTGAAAGTCTTAGTTAAACATTCTTGGAGACACTAATGGCTGTGCATCAACTACATACATAAAATCAAAATCTCTCCAGACCTGTGTGCCATGCACAAAAGGGTGGCCCTGTAGACAGTTAACAATGAAGGAAAGAGAAGAGGGCACAGCAGAGCAGAGCAGAAAGTGAGGAAAGGAGAGAAATTATGTCCCTGGTGTAATGACATTAGCACTAAGACCAGCTGTTCCCACTACTACTGTTAGCTCTAAAGAAGATTCTTTTGTTATCCACAGTTTCCTTCTTTCTGAACTGCCACATTGGAGACACTGCAGGAACATTTAAAATTTAGGGAAACCTGGAATAAATTAGTAATTCAGATTTTGGGGCATGTTCAAGGTATGGGGAGAGCATCTTCTTACTAATCATCAGGTATGGAAATTAAACTTCTCTGTGATACTTAAATGAATCACATCCCTATAACGGTTCACAGTTTGAAACTTTGCTTACCTTATATAATACACACTCTAAGAATCAGTGCATTTGCTGTTTCCTCTAAGTTTCTAAGATCATAGAATTCAGCAATGTGTCTTTTTATGAATGTTGAAATCCCAAGAGCTGTTTGTATCTCACATCTTCCTGAGCTAGGGTTAGGAGCCAGGGTTTCTCCTGTTTGTACAACTGAGGGAGAACATCTGGAATATTTTTGTCAACTAGAAGGATGCCTTGGTCTAAGGGACAGTGCAATTTCACCAGTATGAAATCCACATGAGCAATTTCACAGGGACTGCAAACTCTCTCATGTGACGGACATCCATCCATGTAAACCTAATGCATTTTAGAATGGTGTTGCTCACTCTGGTGTATCACCCTCAGAAAGTATCTGCCTGGATGCACCCTACTGTTCACACCAAATGGCACCTGAGATCTGCCAGCTTGGCTCAGGAGAAAGGGCTCCAGGGTCCAATTGCTGCAAAACATGCGGCAAAAGAAGCTGGATGAAATACAGAAGGTGGAAGGGAGTAGAAAGAAATGGAAGGATTTCAGAAACACCACAAGTACTATGAGAACATCTTTTTGTGATGCCACTACAACTGCAATTTGTCTTATAAGGTGTTTTATAATGGAAAAATGGAGGCTCTTTCAACAAGGACTAGGAATACTGAATGTTATGTATACTGAATTTCTTTATTCCATACTAGCCATGAAATTGAGGTGCTGTCACTTGAATCAGCCCTTGTGAAGTGACAGAGGAATTAGAAGTGTTGCACCACAGCACAACACTTCTCAGTTAATATGGGGAGAGAAAAAAAGAAACTGCTCTTGCCTGTGAAAGAAGAGCCTGGCATGGATGAAGAATAAGCTGCTGTCACTTGTAGCCCATTCCAAACAGTGCACTTCGAAGCTGTGGAGAGTGCACTGCTGAGGTAACACGAGTCTGGTGAGTTTGCTCCTTTGCAAGCAGCAGTCAGCAGACAATTCTCCATTTTTTGTTTTGTGGGTACTTGAGGGCACCAACCACTTCAAAGCAGTGAAGAGAACAGCATTAAAGGTACCACAGAGGCTCCATTGCAACTGATCAAAATCTTGTTTCTGAGGAGCTAGCAGTAAGACAGGTTTATGTTTCAGTTCTTGAATCATCACTTTTCAACAGTACTGCATTTTACCTGTGTGGCCCCAACATTCTAGTAGTTCTGCTGTGAGAAAGCCGACCCCCATGCTTCGGTAGAGCTCTGTTAACTGAAGGCGCTACAGATCCACATAAACACGCCGTCATGGAAGATTAGCATTACTGACATTATAAAATCATTAGAAAAAAGTAAGAGTAAAGGATAAAAATGTACAATGTGTCACCTTACATGCAAGCGCTGCCAAACATCATTATGGGTGTTTATTATAACTAATTTCTGGCTTATTATAGCTAAGCTAATGGAAAATTATTTCAAATCAAAATGCCTTTGTAGTTTTGTATTAGGCACTTATTTGTTGAGTAGAAAAAAAAAAAAAACCTAACCAACCTATTTGCTCTCTTTGTAATATTTCCTCCATCCCAGGAAGGGATTGATCTGCGAAAAAGAACCTCCCAACTCAGAAAGAATTGTGAAGCAGGTATGTTTATTACAGCACCAGGCACGAGAGGGATATCCCCTCCTAACTCATGTGCCAGTTCGCAAGATCAGCTTACATTTATTCTATATAAATTTACATATTCCAAGAATAGGTGTGATCATTACAATTATTTTGAGGAATTCATTATGATACAGTCACTCCTCCTGTCACATGCGCACTGCCTCCTGGTGGTCTTCTTTGGTGGTCATTGGGATGAAGGCTCAGCGTCTTCTTCACTATACACTTTTGAACTTTTCTTCTTCGTTCATGTGCCAATCTGTCTTGGCTCAGGTTCAAACCACAAAACTGGCTTCAGCTAGTTTGCATCGTTCAACTTCCCCCAAGTGCAGCAGCAGCTCCCATCTCACAACCTACAAAGCAAATAATCTCATCGCACAATCAAGGCAAGCTAAGCACACGCATAATCAATATTAATAATAAACCAATGGCCTCTACAAGTTTTCTTCTCTTCAGGAGCACTGGAAAATACCTTTCTATTCGTATTGTTATTTATTGAGGCCATCTGCTCCCCTGCTGATGTAAACTGGGAATAACAGCATGAGTGTATTTCTTTGATTTCAGCGGAAAACCCACGCTACGGACTGGACAGGGCTGAGCTCTGACACACCAGCCTGAGGGCAGGGAAAGCCAAATCATCTGCAGCTGAACGGTTCATGAGTTTCACTCGGGCTGGGGGGGCCTTATCGATGAGCACGGCTCTGTTACCCAGGCCGTGGGCTTTCCCTTGCAGGGCACTCCATCACAGCGCTGGGAAGAGGGGAAAGCACAGACCAGTCTCTTCCCAGGTCAGTGCTATTCCTCGGCGCCTTTGTTCTGCGTAACTTGGCCGACAACGCGGCGACCGCCAAGACGCGCTATAAAGCAGGACCGCGGCAAAGGAGGGCGTTTCATGCTTGAAACCGTTGCCAGACGACCTCTGGGGCTGCCGGCCTGCCGGCCTTCCCGCAGCCGGGGAAGGCTGAGGCGACGGAGGGCGCTGCTGGGGGCCGGGGTGTGGCGGAGGCCGAGAGCCGAGAGCTTCGGGGCGGGCTGGGGGCAGCTCCCCGC